>CM021733.1:17940832-18003392 GCA_011075105.1 Heteronetta atricapilla
TGGAGAGTGTCCAGAGGAGGGCTACGAAGATGGTGAAAGGCCTGGAGGGGAAGACGTACGAAGAACGGCTGAGGTCACTGGGCCTGTTCAGCCTGGAGAAGAGGAGGCTGAGAGGAGACCTCATCACAGTCTACAACTTCCTCGTGAGGGGGTGTCGAGAGGCAGGAGACCTTTTCTCCATTAACACCAGCGACAGGACCCGCGGGAACGGGGTTAAGCTGAGGCAGGGGAAGTTTAGGCTTGACATCAGGAGGGGGTTCTTCACTGAGAGAGTGGTTGCACACTGGAACAGGCTCCCCAGGGAAGTGGTCACTGCACTGAGCCTGACTGAATTTAAGAAGAGATTGGACTGTGCACTTAGTCACATGGTTTGAACTTTTGGATAGACCTGTGCGGTGTCAAGAGTTGGACTTGATGATCCTTAAGGGTCCCTTCCAACTCAGGATATTCTATGATTCTATGATCCTTAGGCAGCAGCTACAATTGTGCTGTTCCCTGGGTCCCACTTAGCAAGATGGTTGTGTTCTGAGAGGGAGAGAGAAAGGAGCAGCACCTGCAAACATCCTGTTTAATGTAGTCATCTGTAACAGGGAGTTCCCAAATTGCAAGGAGGAAGACAATTCTTTCCAAGAAAGCTGCAAATTCTGGACTTTTTGTAGCTCTTTTTTGTGGTTTCTACTGGTGCCTATTGCATTGTAAGCAATGCATTTTTGACATTGTAAGCATTGTAAGCAATGTCAGAGAAACAGGTCCCTGTTGTTTCTCCTCATATCCTCTATGAAAGAGCATCACAAACAACACAGGGAATAGAATATGGTTCTCTCTGAACAAGGACTTCATCATGTTTAAGAACCATTACATATGAAACCAAAACTGGTTATGAGAGCTAGTCAGGTTCTCAAAACTGGTAAGTTCTGTTATTCTCTTCATTTAAAACAACAACAATGAAAATTAAAATTAAAGAAGCACATTTACATGACTATCTTCCTCTATCAACTATTTTTAATGATTATTCACAAAACATCTTAGGGAAAAAATATTTTCTAAAACCTCTTTTCTTATGTTTGTAGGCTACTATAAATTGAGTAACCAATAAAAGTGTTTAGACAACATGCAATTTTTTCAAAGCTGATCAAAAATATCTGAAATCCAATACAGTGCTAGAAAATAAGTAATTAGGAAAAAAAATGGTAGGCAGATTTCATGGTAACAGTTTAAATTAGTACCTTTCAAGATGCCTGGTACCTCAGAATTTAGGACAGAGCACTTTTCCCCTGAATTCCCACTGACATTTTACTTGATCCCATGCATAACCCCAACCCTTTATTTTTCTCTCCAAAAATTGTAGGAATGAGTTGTGTTTGAACTGGGTTATGGTGTTGGTTTCAGCCATAGCACAGCACAGCTTTGGAATATAATGCATGCTAACTAAAAAAAAAAAAAAAAAAAAAAAAAAAAAGATGATATGCTTTGTTTGGATAAATTCCAAAGCCATTCAAATCTTTAAGTCTTTTAAACACTATTATTCATTTAAAGTTCAATTGGTTATATCCCGACCTTTTCCACAAATATAATTTGATTAAGGAGAGAATGTACAGAACCTTGATTGTCTGAATGATCAAAAACTTCTTGGTGTTCTGAGGTGACAAGGATGTTATAAAACTGAAATAGGTACCTAGAGGTCTACTTGTCTGCAAATTCACAGAGCAGAAGTATGAAAAATATGCATTGTAACGTATTGTTTATGATCATGCCAAGTATTCTATTAGCCCAAAGAACAATTCCTAGACCATACTCATGCTCTCCACTCCAAAGACTGTCAGTAATAATTGTCTTCTAGATACTGTACTTGAGACTCTCAGTCAATGTAATGAGTTAGAAATGCAGCGACTTTCTTAAAAGTTGTCTCCTCCTTTTTCTACCTGTTGTGATGTAAAATGGCCTTCATGCAGTTGAAAATCTGGCTTCTAGCATATCGCCATCAGATCAAATTACATCCTTTTAACCCAATTGTATGAGATTGAAACTTGCTGTGAAAATTCCTGGAGATTTCAAGGTCAAAAGCAAATAAATAAGTTGCTGAGTTCCTTGCAAATTTGTAGAAAAGCAATACTGTATGGATGAATTTGCTCTAAATATTGGGACTTCTCTTTTTGTCTCCTGTTTTGTCATTCCAGCAGCCTTCATTCTTTTTTTCAGAACAGAATTGCTCTGCTTAATTTAGAGAAGTTTGCATTCTACCATAGGTTTTACTGTCTCTGCCTTTCAACCAATGCAGTTATCCACCACAAGTCCCACAGATGCACTACTGTCTTCTAATAACTGGTTTAGAATAGGGGCAGATTCATGATGAAAAGCACCACCAAAACCTACTGGGATTTGCTGCCCCAAATTGCCTTCTGGATCTTTATGGACTGAGAAAAATACATATCCTAATCACTGCATTTTTCTACATTGACTGGGTTAATGTGCTGTAATGTAAAAATTAAAATTAGACAATCAGTTTCTCTTGTTTAATGTTTAGAAGAAAAACTGAAAATACTTTGGGGCAACACCTCAGCAGGCAGAAAGTAATTTGGTATATTCCTTTTTGGTTATGCTAATCATCTCTTTTTTTTTTTTCTTTCACACTTTTTTCATATCCTCTTTGATCTCCTCTCACTCCTGTTTCACTTGCTAAAACATACCCTTGACCCAAAAAGTCAGACTCATCACCTGCAAACTGATACCAAGCAGTCAATTAGAAATTGCTTTATTTTACTAACTTTCTGCTAATTAGTAACTCTGCTAGTCAGCTGGGTTTTGATTCCCAACACCATTTCTCCATCTGACAGACCAGTTATCAGATTTTCCTTTTGTAAAACCGGACTCTCTCAGCACTAGTCAGTGAGAAATATTTTCTTCCTCCAAAACAAGAAAAACATTGTATATCACTTAAAAAAATATAAAAAATCACAGACTTAATGCTGATTCTTGAAATACAAGAAGCATTTGTCTGCATTTTCAGCACCTTTGTGCTGAACAACTGTTTAGCCATCCTGCTGTATTTTTATGTTCATTTGCTGTGTGCAATCAGCTGCAATGCAGTGAAATCTATAATGATTATAAATATATATATTGAGAGTGATAAACAAATCTGAAGCTATTTTGCATCCATGTCAACACATAAATTCAAATAATGACAGAGCTCTAGTAAGCATTTATATCTGACTAACATGGGCACAAGAATATCTGTTCATGAATGTTACAGATTTTGTGGTTTCATCAGTGTCTTTATGCAATTGTCTGCAATTATAGTTTACATTTTTAAGATAAAAGTTTCTGATTTTTTCCTTCCCCGGATGATCTGACAGTTCAAATCTAGGAAGAGTTGTCTTCAGTCTTGGTAAGAGAATCTCTGACAAAACAAGGTTTGTAGGTATTTGTGTTTAGGGCTATCAGAGAAGTTTATTTAACAATTCCATCAAGAAAGGCTAAGTAGCAAAATGCTCAAATTATTTCACCAGAATGTTTATAGATTAAGCATGATAGAGATTTTCCATGGAGTTACAACATAAATATAGTTTTCCCTTCATCGTCAGGGGCTTCCCCCTAATCATCAGGGGCTTTTATGGACAGGTCATTAGCAGTGACATTCTCACTGTGACGACATTCCAACAAGCTTGTATCATTACCGAATAGTATATTCAACTATAATATAAATATAATCTTCTCTATTGCTACCTGAGTATTACAGCTTTGCTTATTCCTGTATTCAGCAGCATTTATCTTGTTCTTTTATCCATTCCAATTTTCCAACAGAGCCTAATAGCTATAAACCTTGTCCCCACAATTTTGTCCTGAAATAATTAAAATGAATAAATATTTTTAGATATACAGTTCCACTTAAGGCTAAATCAGTAACTTGTGGTCCATTCTTTTTTATGCCCATAGTTAACATATAGATTTAAAACCTTATTTTCTTCTCACTTGGTGTTGTGCATCTCAGATTTTTCACTCTTATGAGCAACAAATGTACTTTACCTTAAAAAAATATATACTTATCTTTGGGGTTCACTTGAGTCTAATATTGTGTATGAAAGTATACTTCTGTGAGCTGTGCAAAAGAAAGACGGACCACCTTTTTGTTACCTCCACACAGGACTGTGAGGTCTGTGACTGTCTTTGAAAAAGATAAAATGATACCCCCTCTTAATGCAGCAACTTTGCTCATTTTTCTGAGAGATGTTGAGGGAGAAAACTGGGGCAGCCAACCATGGTTCCACCAGAGCCCCAGAGCAGTGTTGGCTCTGGGTGCCATGAAGGTTACAGTTTGCTTCTGCAGGGTTGATTTTCTTGATGTGCCCTCTCATGAAGAAAGACATGACCTCTTCCTACACCTTGAATATTTTAAAGGTGATGTTGCACAAATGATGGCCCCCAGCATACTTGAACAGTACAGTATGGGATCCCTATCAGAGCTGTAATATGAACAAGTGACTTCCTACCAGGGCTGTTTAGCTCATCTCCTGTTCCATTCTTACACAGTGTCAACTTCTGGGGATGTACAACCCCCAAAAGGATGTTCTTGTCTTTCTGGGGGCATCATAGAGGAGCAGACAGGCAAAATAGCAACTTGAAAACGTACCAACACACTCCCTCCAACTAAAACAAACCTTATTTACTGCAAAATTATCTTTTGTTTTCTTGCTCCTCTGAAGGTTTTTTTTGTAAGTTATCAGCTCTAACAATTTCACATTTGCCCTGTCCAAGCATGTTTGAATAGTGGTTGCTGTTCTGCTCAGATTCTCCATCCATGGACAAAGCTAAGAAACCCAGTGTACCTATTTAGAAGTCAGGGAGAGAAGAGGAAGGAAAGAAGAGAGTGACAGAGATCATCCTGCCTTTAAGGTTGTATAGAAAACCTTGGATACCTCACCTTTAGTGGATCGTAACAGAGGGAACCTTGAAGAGATTGTTTTAGAAATTACATTTGAAAGCCCACTTCATTTTTCAGGGAGCCTGAGACATGACATCTGAACAATTGCAATGAAACTACCTGCTCCCAAACTTACAACAGTGTTTTAAATTGCAGCTGTAAGCCTGTTTGCTTCAGATTTCTTGAATTGTCATGGTTCAACAGCACAATAGGTGCGTGGCAAATTAGAAACACAGACAGTGACACAGACTGAAAACTTAAAACACAGTGAAATTCATTCCTTTCTGTAACCAACATGTAATTATTTACTTCTATTGACATAGAGAATTTTCTGTAATAACAGTAATGAAAATATTAAATATGAGGGAAAATGGTCAGGTTTGAGTCTGTAGTAAATGACTGATATCTTTTGTCAAATGAAAGCATTCTTCATTTTTTAAAAGAAGCCTTTAGCATGTCTCTATTTTTTCTCCATTTCTTTATAATCTTTACACTTAACCCTCCTATTGTCCAGTCCTCCTTACTGTAGTGTCAGATCCTATCCTAAATATTAATGTTTATGCCTTCTGACATTTCTTATAAGACACCAAAGTGATATTACCATCCCACAGAACCCACACAGCATATATATGTATATATTCCCACTAACAGAGCTTCATCCTGATTTTCCAGAAAGGGCAGCAGGATGAGGCCATTGGTGCTGCTTGTGTTCATGAGTGATTCGTGTTGCTGTCTGCAACCAGCTAAGAACGCACATATATATGCTGTATCCCTGGGTCCGAGTGCCTGTGCCTCCTGGGAATATGCGGTCTGCCTTGCTACTGGCTGGACCTGGGGCATAGAGCTGCAGCAGCCTTGCCTCTGTATGGAGGTTACCAGATTTGTCCCTCCCTAGCACAATTGACTCTAATTAGGCATACAACTTCAGAATATTTATATTTTTTTTTCACTTATGAATAAATGAACCAAGTATAATTATCAACAGTATAAATATTTGCATATTAATATCTTAATGTTTGTATTTGCTGGAATAGCATTAAAATCAACATTAGTTTTTTCACAGGATTCAACACCACAAATTTTACCCAGTTAAATTTATTATTTTTAAACAAGTTCATGGAGGAGACGCTCACAGACCAACGGTCTAAATCTAGGTAAGATGCAGGGAAAAAAAATAAATAAAAGTTCAGCAGCCACGTTTTAAAAAAGATATGTTACACTGAGGCTTCTGTCATTTCTTTTGCTCATCAGTTATATTCATTAATGATAGTAGATCAAGGAAAATTGGCTATTGGTACTAATTCAAGCTTAAAAGAACCATCAGTGGCAGGTAAACATGGCTAGATAATTGAAAAATCAAACAAAGTGTGTAGACAGTGAGGCAAATTTATAGAATTAACAGAAAAAGCTTTCTGACACTACGAGGGTTGTTGGTCAAGGAAGAGTGGGTCAGTAAAAATGGAACCATTACATGCTGTGCTGCAGCTCATCAGAGTGAAGGTACAAAACAACAAAGCTTATGGGTGTTTGCTACAGGCCACTTGATCAGGATGTTGATGAGGCCTTCTACAGACAGCTGGAAGCACCCTCACAATCACAGGCCCTGGTTCTTCTGGGGGACTTCAACTACCCTGTTACCTGCTGGAAAGACAACACAGATAGGCACAAACAGTCTAGAAGGTGCCTACAGAGTATTAATGATAACTTTTTGACACAGATGACAGATGAGCTAGTGAGGAGAGGTGTGCTGCTGGACCTTGTACTGACAAACAAAGAAGGGCTTCTTGGAGATGTGAAGGTTGGGGGCAGCCTTGGCTGCAGTGCCCATGAGATGGTGGAATTAAGAATCCTGCATGGAGGAAGCAGGGCAATAAGGAGGACTGCAACCCTGAAATCCAGGAGAAAACTTTGGCCTCCTTATGACTGACTTGAAGGAATTCCATGGGTTAGGGCCCTGGAAGGAAGGAAAGTCCAATATAGCTGGTTAGTATTCAAGCATCACTTCCTCCAAGCTCAAGATTGGTGCACCCCTACAAGTAAGTCAAGCAAAGGGGCAGGAGACCTGCATGGAATAGCAAGGAGCTTCCAGCAAAAGTCAAACAGAGGAAGGAAGTATACAGAATGTGGAGAAAGGGACAGGCCAAAAATTGGAAGCAAGCCAACACTCCAATCTTCAAAAAGGAGGACCCAAGAAACTACAGGCCACCCAGCCTCAACTCCATTCCTCGAAAGGTGATGGAACTATTCGTCCTGGAGGTCATCTCTAAGCATGTGGAGGAAAAGGAGGTCATCAGGAATAGTCAGCATGGATTCACCAAGGGCAATCATGCTTAACCAATCTGACAGCCTTCTATGATGCAAATGACTGGCTGGTTAGGTGAGGGGAGGGCAGAGGATGTTGTCTACCTTGACTTCAGTAAGACTGCTGACACTGTCTCCCATAACATCTTCACAGGCAAGCTCAGGAAGTGTGGGTTAGATGAGCGGATAGTGAGGCACATGCCTGTGAAATATTCCAGAGGGATGGAGTCTTTGACCTGCTTTTCTAGTCAGATGGACAATCATAGAGTAAGGGCTGACAGTTATAACTTGATCTCATTACAAACTTTTATGTATTCTTAACTCGTACACTTACTGTTCAAACACCCGTTGACAGGCAACAACCTCCCCGCTGCTGCTTTCAGCTTCACCCTTTTACTTTCAAGTGCTGCTGCTTTTTTCTTACTGTGACTTTCACTGTTCCCAGCAGATGCTTGGCTAATGCACCTTTGTCCAGCTTAAAATAGTCAGTGCTCCATTTCTTTTCAAACCAATAATCAGGCCAGCTACTACAACTGCTTCTCTGGGGATGAATTCCTCTAAGCTAAGCACACTACTGTTGTCCTGTCACCTACTGTGCATGCTCTGCCAGTGATTGCATATGAGCTGAGCCATGCCCTCCATCCTTGCTCACAGGTCTCTTCCCAGGTGCTCCCAGTATCTAGGCACAAACCACTCTCTGCTCTGCTTTCTGCAGGCTCCAGCACTGACCTCTGTGGCCTTGCTGTACAGCATTTTGGGTTCCTCATCACACCTGTAGGGTGAGGGCACTGTCTGCCCTTCCTTAGCATTCATCTGGAGAGAGGCCTCCCTTTGCTTGGTAAATGTTGTGGGCTTAACTGTGGCTTTGTCCCCTCAGATATTAGGAACATAGTGGTTTTTTTTTTTTTTTTTTTTTTTTGCAGACATCATTGTTTTTCCTCCCTATAAATGACATGATACCAGTGACAGCAGAATTAAACTCCTCCAGGATTTCATCTATTTTGCACTTCACTTAAAAACACATTCTAAGTACACATACATTCTGTAGGCATCGCTGTGTTTCTCAGATCACAGTGTTACATGTTTGCAGTTCACCTATTCTTCCAGAACTAATTGAAAACCATGATGTCTGTTACAGCTGGCCATTGTCAGGAATAAGAACACCTCCAACTTGTTTCCACTCCACTGGCAGCTGCTGCTTTTATATATGAAGCTCTGATTAAACCAAATTTCTGGAGTTTAAACTTTGCTGAGTGTTTTAGTTTTGTTCTATTTTGTTCTATTTTTCACTCAGGTTATTTCCATAGTTCATTTTACTTATGGTACCCAGTGTAATTCAGAAACCATTAAAATGGGAGGGCTGATGGAGTTCTGCCTCATTAGGTGCCTGGAGCAGCAGCAGTCCATTGCAGGCATGTTCATGCCAGCTGCAGGAGCCTGGGGACACCCACACCACCCCTTCCACAGCACTGGCACAGCAGTTCACACAGTTACACAATTACCTGAGCAGCCCCAATTGAAAAATAATGTCACAAGAGAAAATTGGTTCATTTCCAGCTGGATCAGTACCCTGATCATGTGTGGGTTTTTTGTTGTTGCCTTTTTTTTTTTTTAAATAGCTCTTCAGTAATCTGTGCTAGTCAAATTGTGATCCAGTGGAAGGATAAGCAACTGTGAAAGTGACCTGCTTGAGAAAAGATTTTCTCCAAAGAAATCCCTGTGGGACTACAGCCCAATGCTCTGCCTGCCCTGAACTGCAGCAAAATGCTATAGATGGTTACCAAACTACTGCCTCATGCTAGGGCCTCTTCCCTACAGGAAAGACAGGTTTGTGGGATGTTCTAATGGTGCATGACATATACTGAAGGTCTTAGATTTGGTGAGGGAGAAAAAGTTGGGGGCATACACTGTGGCACATGAGCCAAGATTTTTGTGGCTGTGATTAAGCTTGCCAGCAGGTCCTCAGGCCCACACAATTTGAAGGTTTCATTTCCAGGATTAAACTTATAGCTCCTAACTTGTATATTGGAAATGCTTTATGGAAATTGGTAAGTTTGCCTATTTCATGGGATTTTCTGTGGAACGGGCATAATCAGGCTTTATATTCCTTGTGAAAAAGCAGGGACAGTATTTTACAAATAAGTATTCAAACACAAAGCTATTTCGTGTTTATACCTATGACTATGGTATTTTTTTTTTTTTTTAACTTTCAGAAACTTTACATGAGAAAGGTACAGTTGCTGAAAAAGCAATGAATCACTCAAGCTGAACTTTAACACCAATTCAACATCTAATTAGTTGAATTAGAGCCACTTTGCAAAGGAATCAATCAATTCTCTAGCTTTAGCTGCCCCAATGGTTCTGAAATTTGATGATGTTATCATTACTTCAGAGGAGACACTCAGTTAGCATTTTAATCAGTGCATTTTCACCCAGCACTTTAGCTCCAGACCAGGAACTATCATAAGTTAAAATATTATCTGCAAAATGCAGACTCTCCTGGGCCAGCAAAGCGTCCACATTTGAAAACTTTTCTGGTAGAGCACTCTTATTACTTTCACAAGGATCAAGAGAATTACCATCAACCCAGAGCTTCGTGATGTGCAGAATGAGAAGGTAATTAACAGGACAGAGTTTGAACTAAGTAATACCTTTGCAGAAGCAGCTCAAAATGAATTATTTAAATTCACTATTCACGTATGAATAAATGGTGAGATGAAAAGTACCTCCAGAAGGTTTACACTAGCCTTTAAATAACAAAGCAGATGAATACCATGCTACCAGTTTCCTCCAAGTTAAGCAAATACATTTGATGCTTCACAGGAGTACTGTCAAGCCAAAGTTGAAGTTGTCTGTAAAGTTTGAAGCACACCAGATAAAAGGATATATACACATATAGAAGAAAACCCTAAATTGGCTTTGGTTCTCAACTATTCATGCTGTTTCCTTAGGAAGGGGAGAAGGATCTCTCAGCTTTTAAATTGGTTGCTTGGTCTGATTTCTTATCTTTTTTTTTTTTTTTCTGAGAAATAGTATGTGATCTGCCAGCTCCCTCCTGCTGTGAGAAATGACTCAGGAGGTGACATCCCTCAGGGATCCATGCAGTTTTATGTTGAAAAATGTTCTGAGATGCAAGCCAGTTCTAGGAGAAACCCAGAAAAGTCCAATGGCTATATTACCTTCGAGGTTCTGGCTTAGCAGCCTTCGGGCAGCCTGGCTGTGTACTAAGGGAAAGACATGTCTCTTGTGAGGGATCTGGTAGAAAAGCAGCAAGCTCTGAAATGTACCAGGTGAAGGAGAGGGTAATTCAGCCCCAAAGGCTTGTCCCTTGCCTCTTAGCTGACACTGTCTCTTCCCATTTCTCTCAGGTAGGCTGATGGCTTTCCAGCTTGACTTCACCTTTTGTTATCTCCCTTTAAACTATTACTCTATTTCTTCTGCTTTCTTGAGCAAGATCCCTCGGTGAATGATTACATAGTTCAAAAACACTTGAAAGCTTCTCCACAACATTGTCAAACCCTTCTAGCACACAATCACCATTAACAAATTCATTTTTGAAAGTAAGTTTCCGAAAAAAAAAAAAATACACATGGATGAAACCAAGATTTAAAATGACAATGTCATATGCTGTGAGCCAGCACACAGTAGCAGCTTTCATTCCTGTTATAAGAAACATTAGCCACTGTGCCAGACTGACACTATTTGCTGTCTGGACAGTTACAGTGCTTCTTTTCCATGGTTAGCTTTTAGATCTGGCAATACCCTCATATGTGATAGCATTGCATAAATATCACCACCACATTCATTTCAAGCATACTGCCTCTATGAAAGTTCTTTTTCCAGCCAGATTTCACTAACCTTCATTGCTCCTGTAAAACAAAATGACACAGAATTTCCCAAAGGTAATAATTATTGGAGAACACCTTCGGTCTCACATTTACAGCATTCCAGTTTAACAATTTGTTGATTTTAAGGTTTAGTCAGACATTATGAAAGAAGAGGGAGAATAGATAAGGAAAATGGAAACATGACAGGCCATCCTAGAGAAAGACTGCAAACATCAGCAATGGGGAGCAGTAGCTTAGTTCTCTACTGCTGCCCGCAGCGGGGAAGATCAAGGCTGGATTTGATGCATATGTTCTTTAGTTGCTGTCAGGGGAATTACTGCAGAAAAGCAGGATTTGTCCTCTCTGTTACAGAGCTGGGGATCTCAAGAGACTGAGATCTGGTAGAAAGTGGCCTAGAAGATTTGCATGGAAATTTGAACGAATAAAAAATTAGGTCATACAGCCAGCAGGAGACTCCGCTGAGAGCAGAGCAGCCAGACAAGGACAGAGGTTGTAGCTTTTATCATGCTTTAGAAGGTATTCTCTTAATTACTACAGAAGTATCATTAGATTTCACCTGGTTAATTAAGATTCTACCTTAATTATAACTTTGGTTATGCATCCTAGAAAAGTTAATATTTCCTCAGATGTAAGGACCAAATATTACACAGCTCCTATTACCATCTCCATTCATTGAAATGACACACTGTGTCTTTGATATAATTAGCATTACAACATCTCCATGTAGGAGGCATGAAACTACTATTTCTCTTTTCATTTGTCAAATGGAATCTAAGGAACATTTCCTGCTGGTATCCTAAGGCCTAAAATAATGCCAGCAACCCACTGCAGAGCAAGTGTTTGAATCCAGGACCCAGAATTTTTAAGTAACTCCCCTGACTCCTGACCCATGGCTGCCTTTTACAGTGCTTATGCAAAAGGTTACATGTCCCAACAAGCCACAGTAAGGTAATAAACTGCTGATTTTGGCCTCCCTTGCATTGATCAGATGCACCCACCTCTTTTTGCTGTGTATCTGTTGTCCTCTCCATAACAAGGTCTACCAGGTATTTTATACCAAATGAGCCAGCCTCTTAAGAGAAGACAAACATGAAGAAAGGAAATCAGGTTGTAAAAATGAAGGGTAAGCCCACCTCTCTCAGTGTAAGATCAGCTCTTCATAGCTCTGAGCAAACCCATGCATTTTGATCTAATCTTGTATACAAAGTTTTTGCTTTCCCTCCCAGAAAACTCTCTGCTATCAGCACAGTGACCCTGTACATGCTAAAGCAAAGTCCTAGCTTATACAGATCAAGACCTCATCGTAAAAATATGCTGATCTCTGGAGAGGAATGAGGACAACAAATCATGAACATGGTTCAGCAGAAAATCTAATTCTCCGTGTTAGGTTTCTTTATGAATTGTGCCTCACTCAGCTTAATGCATTTGTCCTTCATATTCACGGACACAACTTTTTAAAGAAGCAGAATAAACGATAATAAATTGAATGTTCAAGGTACTGAAACAGCTAAGCTGTTTTCTCTCTTGGTTTAGGTATGATTCTTAGAAGAAAACAACAGGACTGATATGAGTTAATTTCCTTTCCATTCTCTTCCCATTAAAGATTATGAAATAGTGAGTTATAAAACAGCAGATTCATAGTAGACTAAAATCACTTTTCATGTAGAGAATAATAAGTGTGTTGAGTAGTTTACTATTTTAAAAGATTTAGATGTAAACCTGAAGGAAACATTTGTACTTAAAGGTATGAGCAAAAGCAATTAAAGTGACAGTTTTTTACTCCTTTTTCACATTCCAGTCTCTTCGGGATGTTTATATGCCATGACAGCCAGTCAGAAGTCAATGGACCAGATCCAGAGGTTGTAAAAATTGATGAAGTTAGTAGGACTAACCCAGTTTAAACTTGCTGGACACCTGGCCCAGGATCTCCTATGAATGTCTCATATTTCCTTATCTTTGTGTATTTATAAACACTTCAGCTTTTTCTTTCGGCAGAGCTTTCCTGGTGTGTCCTTGGCTGCATAAAGCTGGGGCTGGTGGCCACCACAGTGGTATGCTGCAGAGGAGCATAACACTAGGAGAGGACATTTTATCATGCAATATTTAAACATTGTCTCCCAAGGGAGAGGTATGGTGTGGTCACTCCCAGATGTTTCTCTGCCCTTGTCCCATGAATGAAGGTGTCCTTCAAGGGGATGCAATGCCCAGCTCACCCTTCCACACTGCAAAGCAGGGAACAGGAACCTTCTTGCTCAGCTTTGAAGGGTGGCCTGAACAGCTCCTTATAGTTTTGCATGGGCAGCCCCTCCCTGGATCACCCCAAACAACTCTATTTTGTTCTAGCTTAAAATTCCTTCAGGTCCCTTTACCAGGTACTCAGCCCCTACCCCTAGATCTTAATTGGCCTGTTGCTTCCTCCCGAGCTTTTCAACAGTTGGCCTACAGTCTGTATGGACTTTAGCATTTAATGTGTAAGTATATACTGGGGCTACACTGCAACAGAGCCTGCAGAGAAAGAGGAAGATATATTTTATCAGGGTGAGTTTGGAAGACTTACAGACTCCAGAAATTAGTGTTATAAATTTGTCAGCAGGCGATGTGTGGCTGCAGAATAATCCCAGCACTACCCATTGTGTCCTTTGCATGAAACATTAAAGACGAATGGAAGTTAACTATGCATGAGATGCACTAAAACGCTATGCTTAAATAACACCCATCCACTGTATTTTCTTTTTTAAAGTTGCTTTTTTTTTTTCCTCCAGTGTGGAAATTCATAACCAGATGAACAAGTATTTTCTTCCTGAGTCTTTTATTTAAATGCTTTCACTATGCCTTGGAGAAAAGCAGCATTTTATATCCTTGTACCAGAACTGAAACATGGAAAGGGCAACCATTTTATGCTTATATTGCACAAGACCATTGACTACAAAATATGCAAGACATTGGAGAACATTTCCCTTCTGGGCTTGATTCAAATCTCAGAACAGGCTGATTTCATTGTGACCTCCCTTTTCGTGTCCCCTACAATAATTCCATGACATTATATTAGTTTACCCAGGAGTATCTGAGCCACGTGAACTACCCACTGAAACTAATGGAAAGCTGCCCTTTTCTTACAGAAAGAATTCTGTCTCTGCAAAGTTATCTCAACACAGTGTCAAATACTGAAATTTTCTACCTAAATTTTGTTGTTTATCACAGTTCCACATAAAAGCTTTGCTTACTTAAAAAAAAAAAAAAAAGTCATTTAACTGAGTAAAAGTGATGGTTTCTATTTATATCAGTTGGAATATGAGAAATATTAGACATAGTTTATGTCTTTTCATTTATCTGTTTTGGTGTTGCTTTAACATTATTGCCCCCCCCGCCCAAAAAAAAAAAAACAAAAAACAAAAAAAACACTGGGGGTATCTTTTTGAGTTAATATTTCTTATCCAGCCTTTGAAAATGTATTTTTCTTCTGAGAGAAAATTAACCTCAATACTAAAAAATAAAAGCAGCAAATGCAATTGTTTTAGTAATCTTTATCAGCCTAAGAATGGTGTTATCAAGACCTTGGATGTCTCCTTTCTGATGAACAGATTGACTTCTGACATCTGCCATAAAGTTCTCAAATGAGGGGAAAACAATGATTCTTGAATTAGCATGCTAAGACTTCTGACTTTTTATAAGTTGCAAAAAGTGATAAACCTTATGTTTTGTGACACCAACACCTTCAAAATTTTTTTGTGAGTTATAATCTGTTTCTTGTTTGATACCAATAAAACAGAATGCTTACAGCACAGATTTGCTGTAAATTAATAGGATTTCTCAAAGTTTGCCCTACATAAACACCTCAATTTGTATTTAGTCATGCCTGGTGGTTTAGTACAAAGATGAAAAGACATTTTTTGTTGCCAGGACAGGGTCAAGACAGTTTTACTGTAAATGAGAACTAAACTCATCTGTTTTAAAGCTTTTCTCAGCTGGGCAACTATAGAAGAGATTATCTGTCAGTTAGCTGTATCATTTGAGAGCCACTTCATGAAAGCTGACAACTGTATGCTAACAGATGAAGTACAACCAATAACAACAGGTAAATCAAATCTGGACCACTTATCTGGAGCTACCTGTGGGTCTGTTTCCATTCTGGAAAACGTAACTGATGTGGAAAGGAAAGGAGTAATAGCAGTAGCTTGGTTGTTAAAGGAAAAAGCACTGGTCTGGTCTCAAATTGGTACAGAAGTTGCATTCTCAGGTTTTCTCCTTTACCAAAAGGTCTTTCTGAAAGATGTCATCTTTCAGCTGGAGGTAAAGGGAAATTACTTTTGCAGACATGCTCTTTTTCATGGCCAGAGCCAATGTTTTCATTTTTCCATTACACCCATACTTCATGGGAGATATTCTAATCTGGTGTAAATTGGCATAAATCTATGATGTCCCCCTGAGGATGAGCACAATACCTCTTTCTCTGTACATTGCTGCTTATTGTGCTATCACAAATCAGCACACCTAACATTAACAGACTGATTTCATTTCAATCGGCATAGTACTGGTGTAAATAAGAGTATAAATTGAAAATAGCCCTGAAAAAGCTGTCTAATGCTTTGTTGTCTTCAGAAAGTTGGTCTGTGTTAAGTGGACAACACCTTCAAGAATGTTAGATGGATTAAAATGGCTTTCAATCTTGAGAGAACCCATCAAATGCAAACCCAAACTTACTTTTCTGTAAACAAACTGTCATCTTATTTTATGATGATACCTCCAGGTACTGTCAGAACAAATGACAATAACATAAGTTCTATTGTTATCTGCTTGTCAGGAGTACATTTCTGGAGAGATCCAAACATCAGCTGTGCAGATTTATTTGAAATAAAATAAAAGCACAATGCAAAATAAAGGGATTCACTCACAGTTTGGATAGTGGGCAGATGCTCTTGCTATCAACTGCATTTTCTATTCCATTCTTCTCCTGTTCAGGAATGTGTCAAATCCTCCCTTAGAAAATTTGAATCCAATGTCCTGAAACATGCCTTACTGTCATTTATAACTATATATGTGACCTACAGTAAGCAGAATAATAATTGTTAATAATTTAGATACCTGGAGATGCATTCCTGTGTACAAAGGAAATGACCATTCATGGGACATTTCTCAGGACCATCAGATTTCAAAAGGCTGTTATTATATTGAGAGTTATCAAGTCAGCCCAACAGTTTTTCTCGACATTTTCTTATCGCTTATCTTTTACTGCAACACTTAATGATGGAAAATTATTCCAAAGAGAAATGCATGATGAATTTTGTAGACATTGTACACATCTTATTCCACCAGTCTTCGTAGAAGTTTATTTGGGGAAAGTCTGTAGCTTTGAAAAAGCAGTGTTTGAAAAGCAGTTACATTGATAGCTATAGGACGTAAATTGTGGAATTGGAGTTTGGAAAGAGAAGCTCAAGGAGCTACAACAGGGAATCACGGAAACGAGAACAGGACCAAAAGATTAGTTTAAAAACTAAATGTTTTTTCCTTCTAAATTTGAGGTATATGTAAATCACCTGAGCTCTGCTGATTTTTGATATCATAAATATCCTATACTAAATCATAGACCTGTAAGACACAGTCCGTATTGCTATTTCAATATAATCCTGATAATGAAAATTCTACTAGAAATTCACAAATTAAATATAAGTGGATTTTTAAGTCTGAGTCCTGGAAATAGAGACGCATGTCTTTGAGAGTCCTCTAGATACCATTGTGTTTTGTCAAAGTTAACAGACTAAATTCACACTCAATTTCATTCATCTGAAGTCAGCATCATTGCACCAGAATGAACTTGGCTCAGTGGGATTGGGCTCAAAGTAATATTTGGTTCATGTTGTATGTAGAACAGCAGAAACCTTTTTGTAGTTTTTCAATTTTTTTCAATCCTACCTACTTGGTAAGCATCTTTGCTATGTCAAAAGAGGTTTTTTTTGTGTCATAAATTCAGGCTTTTTCTTATGCCAAATAAAATGAATTCTGACTATTCTTTAAGTTACTCACTTGTAACATGAATGATTAGAAATTCTAATAATGTAACCAAGATATCTACACAGGTAAGGAAATTGCCATGCCTAGCTTTAAATGACCTTAAATATTTCTGTATAAGGCATCACTTGAAGAACAGTTTCCTATGGTTCTTCATCTCTCACATGATCAGCAGGTGCATACAGAGAATATTTTTGCTGTATGTCATCAAAAACATGGAGAAAAAAAAAAGCCACTTCTCTCATGCTGGAGTGGTGTAAGGAGACATTGTCTTTAGGTCTGGAAGCATTCATCTTCAGAATATGAAATCTTTTTTGCATTTGTCAGATTGCCGTAACACCCCCGAGAAACATTGGCTCTGTCCCTCAAATGAAGAATTATAATAGCAGGATAACCTGTATTGGATTCTCAGCTGTCAAAAATCATTTTACCTTCTTCCATTTCAGTAGTTACGCCTAAGCAATGCAGAGCAATGTACCTGTGTCACCGTCCCTGACACCAGTCTCAGTCTCGCTTGTTTCCTCAGCACTTCTGCTGGACTGTGAATTGCCTCACTGAAGTTTTCCATATAACTCCAGTGTCTCATGGCCCCACTGGTGGACATGCAGTAGCATCCAACCTTCCTAACCAGTCTCAGCAGCATCTCATCCAGCACCATTAACACCATATCACGCAGTACAAGATGCCTGTTCTCCAGCATGCAGGAAGATCAAACAGGTCATACATAACCCTAGCTTATAAAGATGCCACTGCAACATAGAAACAACTTACTGTGTCTCATGTAAGGCAACAGGTGTGATTTGGTGAAGTGCCCTTGTGACTAAAATGCCTGTTCTGCTGACAAATTGTCAGTGAATAGGTATTTAAGAGAGTGTTTCCAAAAGAGATCATTATGCAAGGTCAGTGCCTTGACATGCTTACTGCAGGAATAGAATGAGCCCTTGGACCCAGAAGTATTTAAACCTGTGGCTTTGTTATAATCTGTGAAGGAAGCCTGATATAAAACTGTAATTCTGATTCAATTTGTCACTATCTGATTCAATTTGTCATTAAGGCCCAGGTAAAACATGAAATGTAGGAAACAGTTGTAGTATTTTGAATAAGCAATTCAAAAAGTGTAGAAAATTATTGTGAGATAGAGGTGCTGTCTTTGCTTTCCAGAGATAGAGCATGCTAACGTGTGTTATCTCAAAGTCTGACAAGGAGATGGGGAAGGAAGAGGATACAGTAATCTGTCAAAATGCAGATGTTAACATTGCTCTCTAAATGAAGGGGGTGGGAGTGAGCAGGGGCAAAGAACATTCATTCACTATTTGGATTCATTAAAAACATTGCCTTTCTTCAACCTGTTTGGTGATTGTTCTTAAATGACTCTTTAGCTTGTCATGTACAAGATATTGCTTAACACTTTATGGATCAAAAATTGGTCTTTGCAAATAATAGGCTCTGGCCACCATCCTGCATTTCTTCCCACAAACCAACTTAACATTTGGGCCAACACAAATTTTGAGGACTGTTAAGAAAATATTATCAGATCCTAACCTTTTTTGTAAAATCAGAACAAATAGATTCTGATAGTTCAACATCAGCTCTAAAAATAGAACCCCTACCCAATTCACATACCTCTGACACAAGAAGGAAATAATACATGTTATAGTTGCAATATCAATTACTTCCAAGCAAAACAGTTAGCAAATCATGTTCCTCATGAGAGTTTCCATGTTTTTCCCTTGTTAGATGATTAAACGCATGCCTCCAACTAAACATTTGTATTTCTTATTTTAGTACTCACACAAAAAGCTATTCCCTCTGATCCTCTCTAATGGATGATTTATCAAAATTATTTGTAATTGTGTCGTGCTTTTCACCTGGTTTTGCAGCTTTCAGAGGAAAAGAACAAGCTAGTAGCTCAGGGTGGAAGTCAAAGAACCTCATGTGAACTGTCTGAAGCCTAAAGGTCTAGCCTAAATCAGCTATCCATGTGCTCTATCTGAACAAGTTGTCACACCAGTAGAAGTGACCAAGTAAGATCCTGGAGGCAGGTGAAATTATGTCTTCAGGACATGTCTTTTCTCTCTCCATTGACTATCAATTCTAGGTCATATTAGAAATCTGGAGAGTTTAAACGGTGAAGCCATATGGGATGTATACTATTTGAAAGAATGAAGAGGAAAAAGTGTAATTCAGTGACTCATCCAACCTGTATCATAGCTTTTCCAATATTAGTTTATTGGTGTTTCAGGCTCAGAAATGTGTTTTACTTCATGTTATTTCAAACTTATGATTACATAATTAAATCACACATCCTGTGACTAGGATTAAAACTGAGACAAATATAATAAAAAAAATAAAGTTTAAGGATAAAACTATAAGGAAATTAAGTCCCAGTTCATTTATCCATCATAATCCGAATAGTCTTTTAGCATGTGCATAAATTCATTGATGCCAAAATTTACAGTAATATAACCAATCTATTTGTGTCCACACATTGTGGACTTTTCTTTGACCTCCCAAACCAGTGTGTTCTACAAAAGAAAGGATCTCTGCCAGTGATTTTGATAAGCTGATAAGTCAATTCTCCTTCTAGTCCTCTAGGTGAGCTGACGCTTTCTTCTACCCTTGAATTGCAAGGAGAATTCTTTTTAAAGCACTTACATGGGGCAATTCAGCCATTAAGTTAATATTCTAGGACACTAGTGAAAAAGTTATTATATAATTCTAACACTATGTGTTCAAAAATTACTTTCATGTAGGGTTATAAACCTTCCAACTAACGTATGGTCACTTATCATTAATATAAGTTTCTGGTTTCCTGGTCAAGAGTGCATTAACATTCTTTTTGTGTTAGTTGAGGAACAATAGTATTCCATAGAAAATCGCTCCTTTTTCTGGTCCATGCCCTTAAGCTGAGCCCCTGATAATGTCTTAATTGCCATTATACTGCCAAATACTGATGGAAACTCAAAATTACAAGGTGGTTGGAAATCTTTGTAGTAAAGCTTTGAAGTATTATTTCAGAAGCTCTTAAAATTGTTTAGCTGTCATAAGATATTGAACTTATTTTTGCAACTCCTTGTCATATTCAGAGATACATTGTTTTAATATACTTCTGTCAAGTCAATTCCCTCTCTAGTAGGATGCAGCAAAGTATTTGTATTTAATTTGGATAGTTGGTGAACCATAATATCCAGTAATTATAGTGTATAGATTTATTTGCTACATTATCTAAAATGTTTCACTCAGTTGTATCTTGTCTTGGGAACCTCTGAAGTAAAAATGCCATGGCAGAAAGCAATGTTTCTTAGGTTTCCTTTGAATTAGTTGTCAGAGAATTATAACTATGTGCAAAAGTTAATGCTTTAGGCAAGTCTTTAAAAAGAAAAAAAAAAAAGATTTTGTTGTTTTTTAGTGTAATGGAAAAAGTAATAATGCTACTAATAAAAGCTAACAATACTCATCTAACTATCCAGAAATCTTGTCTTAGCAATATTTGTGAAATGGCTTGAAAGCAGCAAGTGAATAGAAATACGCAACTTCAGAATGCAAACAATGTGTTTATGTACTTAGAAAAAAAAAAAGTTTTCAACCCTTCCCACCACATCTACCTGTTCATCTGCCTTTGTAGGAATTTCATAGAGCACCAAAAATGCCCTTTGAAATATTTGGAATGAGTCTCATATACTAATTTTGAAAACAGTGAAGAACAAATTACCATTATAAAACCAAAAGTTAAATGGAATATTTTTGAAGTATTCACTTATATCAACTTCAGTGAAGTGATGTATGGCTACATTGTTTGAATTTTGGTCTGGTTTGATGAAAGAACTACATAGTAATTAAATACTTTTGAACATCAAAACTATTTTTTTTTTACTTATTTAGGACAAGCATTGGAAATTCTGATACTTGAAAATTATCATATTATTTAGGAAGTTAGGGAATGTAAGCTGGGGCAGAGGCAGCTGCAACAAAGGCAGACTGCTCCATCCATGCACAGAAACATCCTGCTATGCAAACACCCAGAGAAACTCAGACTTGAATGTTTCATGGCTGCCAGGGAAGTAGCAATTAATTCATTTGTAGGCTAGTCTAGGTTAGCAATATGATTCTGCTACTGTCTGGTGAGGGACTTTGAGGCAATGCCAATGACAGGGACTTTGATGACACCAAGCTGAGTGGTTTGGATGATAAAGAAGGAAGAGATGCCATTCAAAGGGACCTGGACAGGCTGGAGAAGTTGACCCATGTGAAACACATGACATTCAACAAGTCCAAGTGCTGCAAGGTGCTGCACCTGGGTCACAGCAATCCCAGACAGGAGTAGACTGGGAGAAGAACTCATTGAGAGCAGGCCTGCAGAGAAAGGCTTGGGGGTTCTGGTGGATGAAAGTCTCAAATGGGCCAGCAGTGCACGCTTAAAGCTCAGAAGGCCAACTGCATCCTGGGCTGCATCAACAGAGGTGTGACCAGCAGGTCAAAGGAGGCAATTGTCCCCCTCTGCTCTGCCATTGTGAGGCCCCACCTGGAGTGCTGTGTCCAGGTTTTGTCCCCCAGCACAGAAAAGATGTTGGCCTGTTAGAGAAATTCCAGAGAAAGGCTACAAAGATGATCAGAGAGCTGGAGCACCTCTTCTGTGAAGAAAGGCTGAGAGAGCTCAGAATATTCAGCCTGGAAAAGGGAAGGCTCCAGGGAGACCTCGTTCTGACCCTACAATACTTAAAGGGGTCTTATAAAAAAAGATGGAGAAGGACTCCTTACTCAGGTAGATAATCACAGGACAAGGGGGAATGGTCTTAAACTAAAAGAGGATAGATTCAGATTAGACATAAGGAGGAAATTCTTTACCATAAGGGTAGTAAGGCACTGGCACAGGTTGCCCAGAGAACCTGTGGTTGCCCCACCCTTGGAGGTGTTCAAGGCCAGGCTGGATGAGGCTTTAACTAACCTGATATAGTGGGTGGCATCCCTGCCCATACCAGGGGGGTTGGAGACAGATGATCTTTAAAAGTCCCTTCCAAACCAAGCCATTCTATGATTTGAGTTGCTACAAGCATTTAGTGGATGGGACAGTGGCAGTCTGACATCAAACTTAGTTTTGCTGTTGACCAAGTGAAGCACTTTGTTATCTGATCTTTATGGTTAAATGTCAGCAGCACTCTCTGTGGAGCAATAGGAATAGAGAAATATAAGCAGTGACTACCAACAAAACCTACACACACAGCTTGATGGTGTTGCTTTCTCCACCTGATTTGTGCTGGAAGTAGGCATCAGAGGATTTGCCTTTTGTACAATAATGTTGCATGGCAGCAACAACTGGCAAATACTGAGCCTAAGGGATAAGGGTTCTGAAATAATGCATAGGATGTGTTGTCAGGGAACCACTGGTAGACTTGTTAGGGATTACATTTTACAGTTAATCTGGTTTATAGTTCGGTGAGAGGAGATAGGAGTTGTTGTAGGGTCTGAGAGGGGTGGAGAATGCAAGCTGTTTTACCATATACAGTGACTTTAGGCCACCTTGGCAATGAGCAAATAGTCATGGCTTTCTTTGGTACTACCATGCTTCTAACAGCAGAATATGCTTTATTAAGCATTGGTAGCTGTTACAGCATAACTCCTTCAGCAAAAGTGATAATAGGTTTGGTTTTGGAGGTGATGTTTTGGTGGAAACCTCCAAATTCTCTAAGAATTAGTGTTATTTATTGCATAAATTCCTGACATCTATGGGAAAGCTTATGAGAATTAGATTTCCTGACAGAAAAATGCAGTAAATGCAAGACCAAAACCAGACAAACAAACAACACAAACCACTTTTTCTTGAGGTATCTTGCCTGAAATAGGGAAAAGTTAGGAAGTACCCAGCATGCAAAAAATTAAGACAGATTTAAAAACAAAAATACTGAAAAGATGGGAATTAAGATGCATTTTCTTAGACGCTCTCTGGGCAGTTGTGCTCTGAGACTCTGCTAGCTTTTTGTTCTGACTGAACTTTAAGTGTTGCCTTTTGGATAAGCATTTGTTGGCTTCATTTAACTTGAATTTCAGGCTGGGAACAAAATAATATGAATCAAAGCTTTAATTCCTGAGATGTCGCCTCACTTTGTGAAAATGACACTGTTTCCAATGAACCCCAGCTTTACCTGGGTAAAACAAGCTTTGCTTTCTTGTCATTTTCTCCATATTGGCTGCTTTTATCAGTATTTTTTTCCACCTTGGAATCAAGGAAAATAAGACAGTGATTGACCTTGGAGATTGACCTCTGAGCTAGATACATCCAACAGTAGCAGAGTAAGTGTAATTCTTTGCCTGTTTTAAAATTTCTGAGAATCCTTTAATATGTATCATTCTGCCTGGTGCTTTTCCCATGTCATACACTTCTTTGTTATGAGATTCTTTTGAATTGGTTATTTCAGAAGCCCCACATTCAATATTTTCCAGATCATCCACTCACTGACCATTTATGCATGTTCTCTGTGCAGATTTTAAAACAACTTTTGTTTCCATTAATTTCATCTCACTTCCTTCTGTTGCAGTTTATTGTTTCTACTAAACAATGTATTCCTAACATATTCCCCTTTAGTGTTTCTGTAAGGGATGTCAGCAAAGCTCCTTGTTATATTTGGCTCCTTGGTTTATATGCCATTTTACCTTTCAGTAATTCTTATATCCAAAGCATAAAAGAAAAGAAAACCTTTCCATTGCTACTGCTTATTTCTTTTTTCCTATTGCCTCCAAGGCATGGAGCATGTACTCATTTAATTTCTCTCCTTTTGGTTTCTCTGCTTTCACAATCCTGCCTTTCCCATCAATAAACCTCCTCTTTCATCTGCATTTCACAAGTTGGGGATGGTGGGGATACAGGGGGTTTTAAATTATATCCTAAACTTCAAGATTTAAAGTGTATCCATAAAAAAGGAGAATCAGAGAATCCTTTATAATGGAATAAATTTAAGAAAATATTGGAATGCCAAAGGCCTTGCTCTTGTTTTGCCTAACATATTCAAAAGTATTGCAAGAGACTAGTAGGACTTTCAAAATGGAGCTAGTTGCCTGAAAAAGGAAGCTACCTAGAGCCTTCAGTATCTAACAAAACCCATACACCAGCCACAGACTGCCACGGTCTATCTGGTCTAGAAATAATGATGCCTAGTCAAGCAGAGAGCATGACAGGCTGCCCTCTGATATTCAGAGGGGATATCTCACTATCCACACTCCACCATCACGATATCTGAGTATCTCTAGCTCATTTACATTCCACCATATCCCATCTCATTTTCCAGTGTTTTCTTCATAATGGATGGCTCAGGATCCTTGGGAGATGCTGTTTCATTGCAACTGTTTTGAGCACTGCACAATTTCATGTACAGCAAGATCTCCAGCATTTCCCCTTGCCTACAGCTCCCACTAGCTTTATTCTGACAACCTGCTGGCACTGCACATGGTACTGTTCCTGAGCTCTGCTTCTGCCATGGTCTGGAGCATTTTAAGGAAGGCTCCCTGTGAGTGTCACGCACTGTGTGCCACAGTCTCATTGGGTTAGGTGACTCCTGCTATGTTGATAAAATCTGATTATATTGTACAGTTTCAGATCATTCTGTCCAGTAAAAATCCAGTCAAGCACAGAAGGAATAAGAGAAAGTCCACAGAAGTAATTTGAGTTGCCACTCTTCAGCCTCTCATGTCCATACAAAAATCCTATACTCTGTCTTTCCAAAGAGACTGCTGAACACAAAAAGCACGTTAATGTTGTGTTAATATATGCACAGTACTGAGTTACCTGTGACACACAATGATGCGCTTCGTAGAACTCCATGTTGGAAGTGATCTGGCTCTATATTACTTAAATACTGCAAACAGAGAGGTAATGCAACCTCTCATTATAGATGCCCAAAGCCTTTCAACAGTAGCATCTGCTTTAAATGAAATTGTTAACCTTCAAATTCCTTTGAAAATTTGTGAGTTTATCAGGAGAACAGGGTGGAAAGTTATTTCTGCTTCCAAGTGAAGTGCTAGCTACATACTAAGCTTCTGTGTGCACTGAAAGGGAAAATACATTGAGTGAACATTCCCTGGTGGGCCTGTCCCAGTATTGCCCATGCTGTTGATCTGGCTGGTTTTGACAGGCCAGAGACTTGTGACAAGCACTGCCATTACATTAAAGTGACAGAAAAATCCCAATTTGACCTGATGGTACACGAGAACCTGGAATTAATAAATTGCCAATGGTCCTTTTAGCATGCACTTTTCACTAAGGAAATAAACAAAGGACATTACCTGTTTAACCACGACCAGACACGTTACACACCGGAGATGCAGTGACATCTCACAGTTGCAGCTCTGCCTTCTCCCTTCTTTTCCCTGTTTAGATTCACCAGGGACTAAGAAGATTCTAATTCACTTTTCCCACTATATAGTACCACAAAAGACTGTGTACTTCCTGGTGAGTCAGATCACTCACAGCTGTAGCCACTTTTCTGCATGCTTTGAAGTCTTTACTAGCTCCTCTAACTCTATTGACATGATGGGAAGCACCTGGCCCTGGTTATAGCATTTGCCTCCTCACCTTAAGACTTTGGCCAAGTTTCACAGTTTCCAGTCTCCCATTGCTTTTATCCTAGTGTCCCTGATTGTTTTCCCCCTAGTCTCACCATGTTTTTCCCTAGTACTGTATATTTTCATGGGGATCAGCTCAACCTGCTTACTGGAGTTCCCACTTGTCATGTGATTGATGCTTTCGGAGCATGCTATTGAGGCATCAGTGTTCTTTATTGACCAGCTTTTAAGTTTTCATGCACACGTAATTCTGGATAGTGTTCATCAAATACTCAAATGACTGTAACCTGCTTTGTTGTACAGTTTGTGTGTTTTTTCCTGATATAAACTGAAATTAACCAAAGGAGAAATGAAGGGAGAGAGGAGTGAGTAGGGGTGTTTCTCACATCAATGGCAGCTGCTTCCCATGAGACCCTGCACAAGCACAGCACCAGGGGCTGCAGCTGCAGGGCCATGAGACCCACAGTGCCAGAATAAAAACATGGGAATGCAAGGGAAATATGCTGGCGAGGCTCTGGCACTCCAGGCAGCTCAAGTGAAAGGTTACAGAGCTGCAAATAGCAGACCCATAGCATTACAGATGTCAAGGTACTAAGGTACCTGGGCACAGCACACTTCCATTTTCTCTTTGGCTTCTTTACACCACATGTGATTTCCCAGACCCCTTCTATACCACTCCTCTTCATCTCTCTTCAGTCAGAGAAATCTAGTTAGTCATTCTTTGTGCTGTCTGTCCTGAATCTGTGATCATCCTTGTCACCCTTCTCCATGCTACTGTCAAGCCCACATCTTTTAATAGTGTTGCACTAGAATTACACACAAGTTTCAAGACACAGGGCAGGAAAGTATTATAAGTATCCTGCTGATGTTTTCTGTTTTACTCTTCTTCTTCTGACATTGTTTTTACTTTTTCACTGCAACAGAGTAATGCAGTGACCTTTCCATTTTTATAAATCCTGAATCTTGTTCACGGTGAGCAGAATCAATCCAATAGTTGTAAGGCACTGTGAATCTTTCTGTTTTCATTTTCTGTATGAAGTATGCAGACTGAAGCTGGATCATCACACAGGCATGGGCATTCGGAAAATCACACATTTATATGAATGTAGACATGCAAAAAGTATGGTTGGAGAGTGATTTTTTTCAAGTAATTTAGATACAGGATGTTTATGCATGGCTTGGGAAATATATCTATAAGTTTGTAGTCATGGCCTCTGTTTGGGAAGAGGACACTTCAGATTTTAGAATTAGTGATATTCTTTGCAGGCTTCTCTTCAGAAATTTGGAAATATGTAGAGGTGCTGTTGTCATGTTGCACGCAACCAACCCTCATGCAGTTGACTTTGAGTCAATCACCAAAACTATTTTCAAATGAATATTCATTATCAAAGCTTTTTGTTGGATTGTTGTAGAACTAAGCAGAGGTACTGAGACAATGCTACTTTTTGTGTATAGAGTGAATACACACAGCCTGTTCGTCACCTCTGAACAGTGTTGATTCTTCTTGGGCTGCCATTTCTGATGCAGTAACTATACAACTGTCACAAATATTAACCCATTCCTGGCTGGGAAGGGAGGGGAATCACAGCATTAGCAACATCAACCTAGTGTTAAGGAATGTCACTTACCAAAAGCCATTGAGGACCTGATTTGAAGGTCTGGCTCCCAAGCACCCCAGGGATTTCAATCTGCTTCTGAATGCAATGGGAAACTCATCTGCATATAAATTCCCATTGTAATAAAACGTTTTGTGTTTCCCATGCAGCTGAAGCAGAGTAGAATGTGTCACTGAGGAGAAAGGGAAATATTTTAATCTCTTGGAGACTCTGAGGTGACCCCCATCACCTCCTCCCCTGCTACACTCGCAAGCAGTATCTCGGACACCGAAGTGCCCCTTTGCCTGGGGGGCGGTTTCTCATGGCCGACAGAAGCACACCGAGTGGGAACAGAGCACACAGACCCCGAAGCCCCATGCTCTGACCCTGTGTGGCAAGCTGTCATCTGTTTAGCATGCCGGCTGTTTGTCTTTCCCCAGCAATACATTGCATCCAATATGACCAAACACAAAGATCATGTAATAAAATATCATCACAGTCACTCACGGATTGTCACTAACACTTACTTTCTTAGTTGTTTCTGAAAGGTAAGGAAATATCAGCGATTCAGCTGACAGATTGCAGAGATAGAATCAGTAATAATATCAAAGAAAGGAAATTAAAAAATAAAAAATAAAAATAAATCAGAGGGCACTTATCACTCCGGCAGATTCATGCTAATCTGCTTTAGTTAATTTTTGTATTTTAAAATAATGCCTATCGTTTCCAATTCTTTTCTATTACTTCTTAGTGTAAAAAGATTTTTCTTCTTCACTCAAAAATATTCAATTTCTTTCTCTTAAATAATTTAAAAAATAATTTAAAAATGTTAAAATTGTTGAGCAAGTCTAGCTATCAGAAGTGCATGTCTAATTTTGTATTGCAGCATAAAGCCATTCTAAATTATTATTTTCATTAAAGTCTTGGCTCAGTAAAGCATTTTGGGCAGACCTGTAAACCCGTATTATACTTTTTATTCCACAAAGTCTTAAATGTTTGCTTAAATATCAATCTGTTTTCTTGAAATTGAGCTAAAATCTGTTTTATACTTCACAATGTAAAACAGAGAGAGGTAATTCACTTCCTCAGAACTGTAAAGCTCTTCTCTAAATATATAAAATTAATGCAGGCAGAGCAAAAACTTTAAACCTTTAATTTGTTGAAAAACTGCTCACGGAATTTGTGAATTCAGGCAAATGTAACAAATGCTTTTGCCAATAAAAAAGCAGCTGTTCCTCAATTTGGAACACTTTGTTTTGACTTATTTGAGCAATACATTCAGTCTTTTTAATTTGAGACCTTTTGTTTCAAACCTGGCAGGGCGTGGACAGGCAAAGGCACTTGCTAGAGACACCATTCCTCTCCATCAACCATCTGAGGCTGGCACACTGCAGCTCGCTGTTCAGATGGCTCCATCAGGTGCCTCCTGTTATGTGGCATGAACTCTCTGTGCCTGTTCTTTGGAGGCAAAAACAAGGTCACTAAGTCCTTTGAAACAGAAAATAAGCAAAGATCAGAATAGTTGATTGTGCAGCCACCAGGAATCATACAAGGGAGGATATCGTGGATGATGTGAACCAGGACTTCAGTGGCACATTATGTGTGCCACGTATGTTCATGTATTCACATGAACAGATGTGTGCAGGCAAATATAGTTAAAGTCTTAGATAAACTGATGGCTGAAGAAACCAGAGAGACTATGAGATCTTTACCCTTGAAAGTAAATACTGTAAAACTAGAAGGAACAATTTGCACAAAAAATAAATAAATAAATAAATAAATAAATAAATAAAAATCCTTCGGCCCGCTCATCTTCCTGTCAGTTAATAAACTCTAGGGCACAGCTACCTTTGTAAGTGAACACTGTCCCAGGCCAGGACTGAACTGTGATTGTTGCATTAGGTGGCACACCAGGGAAGAACATAATCTCTGTGAGACTGGCACTGATTGAGAAACATACATGCTTTTCCTCAGCAAAGTACTGACCCTCTTCTTCCTTGTCATAGAAACTTTCCCTTTATGAGGAGGGAAACAGGGTTATATTTCACCAATGAGAGGGAAAAAATATAATCATAATGATAATGATAATAAAAACAAAATAATGATAATGATAATAATAAAAGTTTCATTCAGAATGACATGACCTAGGAGCTTTTAGGAAACAGAGAACTGTCCTGGAAGGCTATTATATATGATTTCTTGTTTGCTTGTGCATTTTCATCATGTGATACAAAGCTGGTGGAGCTCTTGAGTCTGATTGTCATGAGGAAAATTGATTTTAAATACAGAAGGACATTAGCAGAAGGACAGAAATAAGTGATCAGCCTGATACTTGGGAAAGCCTTCTAGCTAACTGGATAGACCAGAAGCTGTGATTAATATAGAAGATCACATTTAAATTAAAACAAATATCAATAAAGGAAATATTTGGAGATTTCTATATACCACTGAAAATAGCTGAAAAATAAGAAAAGACTGTGTGAGAAAAGCTATTATTCACCAGAACTAGCTCATGGGACCGTCCTACAAGGTATTATGGAATCATAAATTACAATTTTGCTTCAAGTTACAGATATAAGAAATTTGATAATCTTGTACATGAGTATTACAAGATCAACTAGCAATTTAAAACTGTTGGAAATCATGACCAAGAAAAATCCACCTCTTACTTAAATAACCAGGACATACTGTGTAAAATTTGTCACTGAAAGAATAGTTGTATTTTACAGAAACTATTTGGAATATTGTTCTCCAGCAGGGAGAACAAATCTCATGCTGTTTTTAATAATGATTGCAAAACTAGGGAGGCGATATATTGCTTTTAGACTTTGCAGAATCATTGACAGAGTCACTTTTAATGCCTGATGCAAGACTACATTCATTAATAATCAAAGAATTTCCTTTCAGTCTGAGGAAACATCATCGGAAAACATCACTGGATTCCTCCTATTAAATATTCTAGAGCCACTCACCTGCTGACTTTGTAAGTCACCTACACAGATTGCTTGCTTTCCTTACAATGTACTCTGATGTGATATAACTGTGCATATCCCCTCAGTTGTATGTCATCAATATACCACTACGTCAGCACATACATACACAAAAGGATGACTATTACTCACTACTATTAGTTTATTCTTCATCTGTGCAAACAGAACTCCCAAGATGCTAACACAGTCTTGTCTGTGAAGCAAAACTTTTTTTTTTTTTTTTAATCAGATAAGTCTGATTTTTCCCCAAAGTCCCATATACTGGTTTGTGTGTGTGTGTGTGTGTGTGTGTCTGTGTTGAGGGCAGATTATGATGCATGCACCTCAAGGTTCAGTTCCTGGTTCTGGCATTTTTCTACATTGAAGTGCTTGCTGTGGTCATAAAGTAATTTTAATTCATTTGGTTTTCATATATGTTCACATGTGCTTGAGTATGTGTGTGTGCTTTTATGCATTCTTTTCATTTTCTATTAGCTGGCCCTGATGTTTATCAGTAAGTCTGAAATCTTAAGTCAGCCTGTTGTGAATATTTGCATGTCAATCTTCAATCTTGTAACAACATACTACTTTTCTCAAAAATTCTGCTTCATTTGAGGCATTGGATGCAACCATCTCCTGGGAAATGTTTTCTGCCTTTTCTGAAGTACTGTTAAATGAATGTAAAATGAACTAAATGTAAAGTGTAAAAGACGTTAAATCTTGTAGAAAGAGCTCATTGACCCAACAGCTTTGGAGCCTGACACTCAGTATATTCATGGATGAGCTATGAATTCATAGATACTATGACCATATATTTGAGAAAGTGTTACCAGGAGAAACTGTGAACAACCCACCATAGGATATCTTCAAATCTATCCATAAGGACTTCGTATCCTTGGAAGAATGTTTACATTCTCTCAACAGAGAAGCTAATTACACATGGCTTCACAATAGACTGAGGTACTATGCTATGCAATGAAAACAATATAAATGCCTCTGAAATTTAGACTTTCACTTTCCAGTCTTGAAAAGGCAGCATTAAATTTTGGATTAATTTTGTTTGACTGAGCCCTAAATAAAATTAATGTCTTTTTATATAAAGCTAGAAACTTTAATTTTTGTCCTACCTTCACTTAGTTGTAGATTGTGGGTCATGTTCTTGTCATATATACAAACATGGAAATGAATATCCAAGGGCAGAATTTATCCATGTAATATCAAATTACAGTACACAGTTGGTAGAAGACTTATAGATTCTGACATGGAAAGATGCATTAACATTTTGCTGGAAAAAGAAAAAAAAAGAAAAAAAAAAAAAAAAAGAAAAAAGAAGAAGCAAAATTGGCTCTTCTCCAGTTGCACAAATGAGACTTCAACACCAAATTTAGTAACGATAGACAAGTTTTAGAAGAACACTGACTTTTCTGCAAAATATTTATTTTACAAGTCATTTCTGATTTGGAGTCACTGTGAATACTTTATATGATATATGAATAACTATGTATCTTTTTGTACAGAATTTGTGCTACACAGAAACAATGTGTCTGAAAATAGACCAAAAATTCAGTGTTAATAAATCATGAAGTTTTATTTAGAATTAGTGTTTCCTTCAAATGTTTATGTATACAAATGATACTATAAAACACATAAATTCAGAACTAAATAAAATACAGGGATTTGGTAAAGTGCTGCATTACATTTGTATTCTTTCCCTAGTGGTTAAAGAAGGTTTGGGTTGGCTAGGCCCCACAAATTAAAATATCAGTCATCACCCTACAATACCAAAGTTAGACAACAGAATTTCAAAATTTGTATCCTTTGACTTTCTAAAAGAAACTGTCTGCAATTATTTTCCCCTCATCTAATTAACTTCACATGAGAATACAATCTTCATAGGAAAATAATAAGAAGAAAATCTTTACAACCATTCATTTCTAGATCATTTTCAAATGTTTTACCATTCAGAAGATCTCTCTGCTCTTTTTGTGCTGTTGCTTCATATTATTGAAGAATTCATCACCAAAATTCAAATTAACTCATCAAAGCAAAATTGATTATTAATCTAAAATCACCAGGACTAATCATCTCTCTCCAGCAGTATCTCAGAAAGACAATTATATTATATTTACATCTAAACAAAGAAAGAACAACCATTTCAGATATGGTAGGGAGGAAAGGATTAGTGCCAGTGTCCTTGGCTACTAGTTTGCTAAACTTCGTTGAGGACCAAGACTGCCACTGGGCCACAGAGAAGTTGCCAGGAGGCAGTCAAAGGGGAAAGTGGATGGTGTGAAGCCCTCCTAGTGCAGCTGCAGTTGCTATTCTCCTGCAGTGTGTGTGTGGCTGAGAAAGTGACCCATCTTTGCCTATGGGTGCAGAGGTAGGTCCCACAGCCTCGCTGGGGCTGGCGGAGTCCCCAGCCTCTCAGTTCTTTATGTAGAGCAGCCACCCTACAGATGTGTCCCTGGGGGTACACATCAGGGATCAGAGATGTAGGTTATGTCAACCTGGAGCTTCATTTTCCTATGGAAACCTGCTGCAAGAGCAGGTAGTTACAGCCAGGATGTGTCTGAACAAGAGGATTATCCGATTTCTACCACATAGTTCATTAAGGGCTACTCATTTAATATCACTATGCAAAGTATCACAGAAAGACAGCAGCCTCTGCAGCACCCAGACACAGAGAGGAAAAAGAAATCTGATTTAAGAAAATAAATCTTAAAAAAAATATAAAATGTTACTATTACTAACACACATTTTCACTGACGGTCATGTCCAGGACAGCATGTGTGCTTCAACCTAAATGTAAATATATGCCTCAAGTTTAGTGAGACTAATGGGACTTAAGCACAGAAAATTAAACCCTGTTTATGGGTCTTCCACTTAAAAATCTTAGGCAGGAAAAAGGTGGTAGCAGGAGAACATGCCTGGACCAGATGGAACATCAAATATTCACACAAAAGGTGCTGTGGACATCCATTTTGGAACAAAAAAATCAAAGTGTCTGGGAAGTCACTGGATGTGACAGATGTTCAGTTGCCACAGAAAATCAAATCCTCTTTACTAAGGTGATTAAATATGTCTGTGGGTGGCTGGTTTTATTGAAGATGTCTGCCTTGAAATCAATGAAGCTTATTTTGCTATAATCTGTATTTGATGTAACCAGGTTATTCAGCTTTGTTTATCCAAAATGGTCTTCCAGTATGTTAACTGTATATATGTACCATGCAAAGTACAGCTGTAAATAGAGAATATGGATTCATAAAGAAAGGTTGATTTTGTTTATCCTAAAGGAGGGACGTTATGATATATACAATATAATCCTAACATTGTTCAGATCACTTGCTTGCAGTGTCAGGATAAAAATAATCTGCATCCCACTTTTTGCATCACAAGGTTGTCATAAAATCTATAGGTTTGGGAGCTAAGGTATTGGCAAACTCAGCAGTAACAGTTTGCCATTTGTGACCAGAAGTTCTTAGACTGTAAGATGTGAAAATCCAGCAATATCTCTTGAGCCAGGAGAATAATTCATACTTTAATAGCTAAATGAACTAAATAAACTCAAACCAACTTATTCTCCATGGCGGAGGCCAGAGCACACAAAGTACAGGGACTGATGCAAGAACAGAGGGCATACAGCACTTCCTACAGGAAATGTCTCCCTGGAATTGTTCCTGACTGCTGCAAGATGTTTCAGCAATACACATTTCAGCAACAGTTATAAACGTCTCTTTTTTATTCATAACCTTCTCTTTGAGAACATTGTAGGATAAATTACTATATATGTGTAACTTTTCCTTGAATTTCTGGGAAAATCAATTTTTCTCCTTATTGCTTACTGGTAAAATCTAGACATAATTCTCTTTAGTTAATCATATTCTCATCTGCTATCCCTAGTGCTGGGGAAATGAGCAACAGAAATGTCAGTAAATAGCCTGAGATCCTTTAGCCAAGTCTTGAACCTTCTAAGAAACCTATTTTCTTGCAATCTCATCCTGACAATACTCAGTAAAGCTCATTAAAAACCTCTCCAAATAAGGCTATCTAAAATTTCTTGCATTTTGTACTTTACAAAGAAAAATGTCTTACATCTAAGCAGTTTTCAAAGGGTGTCTGTTATTCAGAAGATCAAGTCACATTTTGAAAAAAGTTGTGTTTCTAAATGCCTTTAGTCATGTCTGAAAGGAAGATTTAGGTTTCTAACTCACTTGGGCATTTTTAAAAATATATCTGTCATCCATCTGAAACTAATTTACCCTATGCTCTCTAATTCTGTAGGCATTCATTCCAGGATGTCATCACTCTGTTGTTAGTTTTAAAATAGCTCCATGTGCAACTTTTCTGAGTGCTTTAAAAATTTATTCCCAGTTTTGAAATAAGTGATTTGTCAGTTCTGCTTCTTTCCCTCTCCATGGATAAAACTTCAGGAGAAAGAATAGAAAACATTCAGGGTTTTTGTTTGTTCATTAATTTTGTTTTGCCTTGTTTTAGCACATGTATTTACACCCTACGAAATATTTCACGTTGTGTGGATTAGATGCCACTATTTTCATGCCTAACAGTAATGTAGAAGTTGCTATGGTCTGAGAAGCACCTTGCAGTTTTTCTTCAGGATCAGAAAGAGGGATAACGAGCCATGGAAACTCTTCCTGTGTGTTTTCCAAGACCACTGCAAAGCCTAACTGTGCCAGAAGAAGCAGAGGCATCGTTAGTCCTCCCCCTGAGGGTAACACTCTTTGCGACAGGCTGTGCAAAGCAGTTGGTGTAGCTCTTGGGTTCTGTTTGTCAACAGGGATTGGGAGACAAAAGCATGCTGCAGTCCATTCATGAGCAGCGTCATTTTTTCAAACGTCTTGGCACCTCATCAGAGGGAGGAAGAGAAAGAGGCTTTGCTTGATCTGTTGAAAGGCATAGGTGATGCTTTGAGTTCTGCTTTTCAACATCCAGCAAGAGCAAGTGGGCCCAATTCTGGCTTCAGCCAGAGCCTCTTCCCCTTTTACTGACCAAAAGAGAGCTCTGCCAGGTCTTTACCGTGATTTGCAAGTGCAAAACAACAGTTCAAATAAATCTCCCCACGTTATGGTTTACCACATATATCTAAACATCTTTGGGACTACCTTCCTCTTTCCCAACATGAAGTAATACCATCAAGAGCCAGGCTTTTTCCCATGCTGTAAAACAGCATGGTCTTGAACTTAATTCCTAAGGACCGAGCAAGTATGGAAATAACAGAGCTCCATACTAATACTCTCAAGAATCCTGTGACCATGAAGACCACTGCTATTCAAAACACTTTGAAACACAATGCAAAACTCAGTAAGTAAATTGTTGAATTATCCTTGTATTGGAAAAGTTTTATTGTACTTCATCTGTGTAATCTTACGGAGGCCTCATTGCATTTGCAACTCATTTTGACATTTCCCAACAAGGAGTACCAAGCCTAGCCTGTGTTTTCACCCTTATCACCCAGTATACAGCCACTTTTCTGCTTTCCATCTCTATCTTATCTTAAAAAGCACCTGAGGATATGTTGAAGAGCTGCCAGTCCACTAGAAGTATTTTCATGTTTTGTGGAGGGATGATTGAATGTAAAGTTTGGGGGGTGAGAGAAGGAAACCATTTAAACACTAAATATTCAAATCTAAACAATAAACTTCTGGCAAAGTACCTTTCTGCAAGTACAATGCATGCAATTCCACCCTTATATTTTTTAGACAAATAACAATGGGTAAATTGGTCAAAATGATGATTTCCTATGATATTTCGCTGTATGTTCCCCTAATAACTTTTCAATTATCATGAAACTACTCTATAATTGGATTGCAAATATACAATAACTTTTACCATGAAAATTACCACATAATTATAATTTAATTAGACTCCACACTCCACATTCCCACAGATACATAAACTGTTTTTGAAAATATTTCATAGAATTAAGTGATAATGCACATTTTGCTCAGATCCCAAAGTAGGTAGTTTAGAAATTGATATGACAGACTGAGAGATAATGACACAGAATGAGAATTTCTTTAACATAAACACCTCACTCGCCTCCAAAAAGCATTTTCTCGTCATTTGAAAACCTGTGTGCTGTACAGATATTGCCACTGCCAGAGTCACAATGAAATAGAAAAACAAGGACAAAAGGATATGCTGAGGGCAGCACCATGCGAGCTGTGGTATCCTCAGACCTTAGTGATGTCTCACCCCACCGGTGACAGAAGACCTTTCCTGCAGTGACAAATGGTATTTATAAACAGGAAATGAACTCAGCAGGGACTAACTTATCCCTTTACTTCAGAGAGCACCCTTTTATTTTTTCAGATGTCAGTTTAGGGAGGAAGGATTGAGGGCCAAGGATGTGCCTGGAAGAGGACAGGATGCTGCCGCCACACCTGATGCATAGTGCTGACTGCCACTAACGGGCTGGATCTCTTCATCACTGTCCTGCAAGAGCTCAGGTGGCTCTTTTATGTCACATTTCAGTGACTGTTCCAATTTACTCTGAGTTTTTCCCACCTTCTTCTTCTCTGAGTCACTTTGTTTATTATCACTTTAGTTTCTCTCAGCAATTTTGTGAAGCTGTCTTCTCCGATTTCTTTCTGTCTTTTCTTCTACATATGCACTTCCCTATCTGCCTTGCTTTTCTTTATTTATTTTCTTGCCTCTTTCTTGTGTCTCACAGCTGTTCCTCTTTGTCATTCTTTCCATTTTCCTGTTTTGTTTTTTGGTTTGTTTGTTTGTTTTCCTTACCTTTGAAGATATGTCACTTTGGATATCTTCTAGAGGAAAGATCCAAAAAAAAAGCTGCCTTCTTAAATTGCAGTGATGACACCATTAAGATTATGAAAGCCCATAACCCAGGAGCTGCTTTCTCTGTTCTAAATCTGTAGGCACTGAAAGCCAAAGGTCCAAACAAGTTTAAGAACTGCCTTCACAGAAAAGTGAGACATGGCTATCTCCATCCTCAAAGATTTCTTTTTTTTATTTTCTTTTTTTTTTTTTATTTCTGAGAATCACACCTGTGAAAGTGATTTTATGGTTGACATTAAAATAATGAATGAAACATTTGACACACTTTAACATTTGACAGTTTAAGTTAGCAACACAAAACTGTGCTAAAGAAATGGCATGCCACTGTACAGAAATATGTTCTGCAATGGAGAGCACTCCATAGTGAGGCTACTTTTCATCCTTAGCTGGTAAAGTCATTGCAGCAACACAGTGACTATCCCTTCCAAATGCTGTCAGTAATATTTTACATCACCTAGGATTTGTACACAACCAGCCAAAGCTGTGTATGATCAAAGCATCATGCTGCAGATCAGAGGCATGCATTTGAGCCCCTCTCCCAGTCTGTACCTACAGTAGCTCTCACCAATGCACCCAGGAAGGGGCAGCAGTGATGGTAACACTCCAGGCTGACCAAGGTTTGCTAGCAGCACCAGATCCAGGATCAGACTGATGTCCCGGCTGTCTCTGCCTAAGGGGTCTCCAGCTTCCAAACTTGGCCAAACTTACATAGAGGATGCTGCATACCTCTCCCAAATTCAGGATCACAGAGTTCACGGTCTCATACCTGCTCTTAGCTGAAAAACTTTGTGGGGACATCGACTGCAATTACATATGCATGAAAGTAAGGTCATAAGAACATACAGTGTACATTTAAGCATCTCTCAAACTCTTTGGCAACTGAAATAATTGTCCTTGCAGGGGACATCTAATAATCCCTGCAGACCACAGCTGGAGAACTGCCAGGCTGATGCACCAAGGACAGGGTGACTGTAGAGGATAAAATAGACTCAACAAACCTGAAAAAATTGTCAGGGGAACCTTTGTTGTTGCAGAGAAGGTGCTTATTGTAATAATAACAGTAACAAATGGGAGCCTGAATGAATTCTGATAACACCTTCATGATAACCTACAGGAGAAAAAAAAAAAAAAAAAAAAAAAAAAAAAAAGATCTTGTGGAAAAAAAACTGATGGAGAAACTGTGGAATGAAAAAGTATAAACCGGGTATTTATGTAAATTGTTTGCTGTTTATTCTTTTATTCCTTTTGTGTGTGTGTGTGTGTGTGTGTGTGTGTGTGTGTCTGTTTGCTTGTTTGCTGAATGTACAACCAGCTCTTAAGATCCACCAATGACAATTTTCCCAAACCATCTTATAATAACAAACAGTAGATTTCTCTAATTATACTTTACACTTCAAAGCAAAATTAACATAATTCTGTTCATTCTGGAAATAAGCCTTTTTTCCCCTACTATCTGAAGTATCAAAAAATAATTGATTGGTAGTGGACCATAGTAGCACTGAAGATCAATTATTTAGTCCAGAGGTCACTCACTCATTTATCTAAGCACTAGAAAACTTGGGACAGTTTATAATTTATTTTAGCAGTTAAAAGGGCAGAATTTTCCTAAATGTTCCACAGCTCTAATTAATCTTTGATAGTCTTCAAAAAATCATAGGAGCATCTGTAAATGTTTCAGTGCTGCAAAAGCTAATATGCTCACTCAGATCATGAGATCTTTAAAACTCACTGCAAGATTATTATCATATTTTAACATAAGGTAGCTCTAGTGGAAGTGTTCCACCTCCCTTATGTGCCAAGCCTGGCAGCTGTGCCAGGCTTTGCCTTTTAAACCAGCTGTGCCTTCCCTGAATTGTCTTAATATAAGTTCTGTTTAAAGAGATATTAATCAGGCAGGCTTGACTGCTGGGACTTAATGTTTCCACTACCTACTTTTTTATCTAGCCTTATAAACTTTATATTGAGATATAAATTAAGACTTCAAGTGCTCCTATTTGCTTCTCCAACTCCTTGCCTGAGGCTCCCTTTAATTCTAAACTGTCTGTTGAGCTATACAAATGATGCATATGAGAATGCCATCAGCTTTCTTATGATGATTATTTCTTCCTGTTAATGAAAAAAATTCCATTTTTTATGCAGATTTCTGGTGGTTTAAGAAAATGCCATGTATGTATTGCTTTAATGTTCACTATGATGGAAAGGTTTTTTATTAAAACAATATTTTTCTCTAGTTTCAAGATTGGCACTTGCATCCTCTAATTCTGACAGTTTATATTATTTCTCTGCATAATAGGATTGAAGCAGTGGAAGATTAACAGGAGGCAATCTAATTTAATGGTTGCAATTATAGTTGATGAAGGAATGTGTTAATCAGGAAAAATATAACTCTGATGACTTCCTATTTAAAAAAAAAAAAAAAAAAAAGAAGGGAAAAAGGGAGATGAGAAATTTGTTCTGGGTGAGTTTGCTAATCTGCACACCCACTTTTGTTCCAGAATCATATTTTAACATCGATATTCTGGTGTAAAAGTGTATCCTAACATACATGGGCTGTGTCAGTCTAATGGCACAGCCAATACAAAATATTGAGGAGTTACTCAAAGAGTAAATACAAAATATTGAGGAGTTACTTCACTAAGATCTAGTTAGTTACTCATGGAAGAACACTTTACTTACCAAATTATCTGCTTAGGCAGGCCTCACACTTGAGTAGTGGATATGATCTGTGGAATCACTTCTCCATCTCAACATCACTTTCCCCCTTGTTGACAGTAGATACATAGAAAGTCGAGAAAACTGTACAAGAATATTGTTGGCCATTATTTCCTAAACAGATAGAAACTGCAATCTGACAGGTGCTCTGATACATAATGTAGTGGGGTATGATGACCTCAGGGAGCAGCAATCCCTCAGGTGCCTCAGTGCCCGGTGGATAAGAAGCTCCCAGCCTCATTTGAGACAGCAGCTTTCATCTCCCAGAGCTGTGGCTGTGAATATGAAGCGATCCTCAGGTGCAGAACACAACACGATACCCCCACCCCCAGCAAAAATAAATCTTAATTGCATATTCAGATAAATTTACACAAAGTCAATCTGGCAAAAATAATAATAAAAAAATCCATTTCTTTCTCAGGGGAAATTTCAGTGAGTGACACAAGAGAAAGAGAAATGTGTACCATAAACAAAATGAAGACCACACATAAATATTTGCTCTAGAAATGCATATTTTTGAGGATTGATTTTATGACTACTAAAACTTTTTTTCCATGTGTTATTTGTACTCTGCTACACACTTTCAGTGAATTACAACTCCAGGGTCCTCCTGCTGGCTATCAGTCCTCAACTCTTTCAAGCAGGAAGAGCATCCCTTCCCAGCACCTCTCCAAGCTTCAGACGCAAGATTCTGTAGACTGGGTTCTCCAGTTGCCACCTGGTGGGCAAGAGGAAGGAGCAGAGACATGCAGTAACCATAAAAGCATTGCTGCAGCATTTTCTCTCTAACAGTCATGTGGAGCAGTGAATTCTTAGGATTGCTAATGGTAAGAATGGTAAGAGCTCCAGAAAGAGAATATGGGCCTAGAGAATTATTGTTATGAAAAAAAATATATATATATATTCATCCCACCTTTTCTAGCACCTTAGCTTGGAACTAATACTGCCTCTCAGAGGCCTGAAGACCAGACTTCACTTTAACCACAGCTTTTTGCCAGGACTGTATCTCTTTTTGCCCAAATCCAAGAAGCATCACATTAAGAAGATATTATCTTTTGAAGGACATGGAAGTAATGAGATTAATGCTGCAAACACTGTGAATAACCACTAATTTTAGAAGTGCCGAGTATCCTCTGAGGCAGAACTTTGGCTGTTTATTATTTGCTCTGCTACAGAAATGTTTCTGTCAGCTGGAGAAGCTGAACAAGGACTTGTGCTTCAAGTGACCAACCACCTATTGCAAACAGACAAAATGCAGCAAAATGCTCACAGATTGAAGATTTTTATTCAGTGATTTAGCCATTATTTAGTGAATAGTTATGAATAGCAACTATCTTTACATGCTTCATGCTCAGTGCACAAACAAACAAGCTAAATACACTGGATAATATATTCATAACAAATAACTCCCAAAACTCCTATGTTACCTATTTTTAAGCCTTATCATTTTAGCATTTCATAGAAGGGAAGTCCTTGAATATAAACGAGTAAGGCTTCAGGAGATGTGAGCCTGCATTAACAGTATCCAGGGGATTTTTTTTTTTTTTTTTTTTTTTTTTTTCTAATTTGCAGCCCTTCAGTTCTCCCAAACGAGAACAAGCCAGGTCCAATTTTCTGAACTCAAGCACTTTTGGAAACAACAAGTTATTTCTTTCAGCATATAGCTAGATTCTTGACCTGGAAGAAAAGAAACAAGAAATAAATTCCAAAGTTAGGCATAGAAATAAATAAACTATGAAGTGGAATCTGAGCCAAAATTTCCTTCGGCCTTTGGGTTTTGAAATGTGTAATCATTAGTCTTTTCACACACAAGCAACATGTACATATGATGTATTATCATTGGTGGGGAATTCATCATCCTCCTATCTGTCCTGGGGAATTCATCATCCTCCCATCTGTCCTCCTCCCTAGAGGTTCTCTAATTTTGAAATGTTCTCTTAGGTCTCCCCTTTTTGTGCTTGGCTCACAGTCTTCAGTGTTCACATAATATTTTTTTCTGAGTTTATGTCTTAATTGATAAAATTTGATAAAATCCACTCTTAGAGCAGTTAATGCCATGGATCCTTGGAGCCTGAAATATTTCTTGTACCTTTAGGACATCTCATTGAAAAGCAGACTTTACAAATCCATCATAATATAGTACCCATTTTCCCCTTTTCTCCAAGGAAGGCTGTTACTGTCCTTTCCAATTGGACTGGAAATGAAACTTTGAATACTAATTTATTAGAGGTACTGATCCATATTCATTCAAAATACAGAATAAATAGCAAAATAATTCATTCAAAAATGCTTTTTAATTATTATTATTATTTATTTCAAACTCAGTTAGGAACCTGACATTTAAGAAAAGATAGGCTGTGCATACACGGAATATGTTCTGTTTAAAACTTTATTGTACAAGACTAAGTCAAGAAACTGTTACCCCATGAGCAACTTTATGTTTGAGAATTCTTGATTTTTTATAAGTAAAAGAAGAAAAAATAATAGTTTTCAAAGTTACTGATTATATAAATCAAAATGCACCTTTTGCATCTTTCCAATCCACAAAGGAAAAAAAAAGGGATGTAACTTGGGAGTTGAAAGATTGAAAGATAGTGGCATATCCTAAAATGAATAATTACAAAAAAAAAAAAAAAAAAAAGTAAAGAAATAAGAAATGGTAATGAAAGAAATGAACAGAGGATATAAATGTAAAGAGCCATTTGGAACTTTAAAATGAGCTCACTGGAAACAGAAATGGAAAAACTGTTGGACTGGAACATTGAATGACAGGGATGGAGGAGGAAAGTGAGGAGGAAACCTTCCCTCAGTACGCACACAATTGAAGTGGTTTCAGAAACACTTAAACAGGAGGATATTAGTTGGCTCAATTCAGAAATTACTTTGAGGTACTAAGGAGAACAGAAGAGATGATTATAAAATGGTTGAGCTTTGTGGATATTTAAAAGGTTTCCAGTACTGTAATACACGACAGGAAAATCTACTGCTATTATGCTAAACAGATTTACATCCACTCTCCACATAATAAGAGGAAATTTTTCAACAGCTAATGTGGATGGCAAGGGAAGGGACTTGGGGTGGGTACAAAAGCCTGTTCAAGAAGAAGGACAGAACTGGGTATTTTACCAAGATGTTAGCTGTGCCATGAGAATTGAACAGAAACCAACACCGCTTTCCAAACTTACAAGTTTGAGGGATGGGTTGGACAGGGGGACAGAAACAAAACCAAAAAAAAAAAAAAAAAAAAAAAAAAAAAAAGGACCATGTCCAAAACCGCTTGTTTGAGAAGAAGGATAAAAAATGCTTTTCTAGCTCAGAAGCTCTTAACATTCTTGCTTCTGCTTTCCAAGTCACCCCTGGTGGAGCCTGGCTACAGACCCATCCATTTCTGTAAAAGCAGTAACTGAATGGGACATATCCCACCTGGCCTCCTCTCCGTCCACTCGCACCTTTTCCTCTCCTCAGCATGGCTGGCCACAGCCCCGGTCCCCGTGGGACACTAGGCCTGGCAGATCTAGCCTAGGGCAAGATGATCTCTTAGGTATTACATAGCTGGCAGAAATTTACACAGTAAGATTAATAAGGCCATACATAAAATTAAAGATATTTTATGTCATATTTGCACTTACAATGCTAAACTATTTAATCTTGAATTTATTTTAATTTTCTATCTGTTAACATTTTCTAATATTTCTATGCAATATGTAAAAAAATACTGATTTCATAAAGGAGTGAGAAAATGGGGGGGGGGGGGGAGGGGCATTTGAGGTACAGAAGACCCTGGAATATCTACAGATGAGTTTGCTGAGGGGTAAAATAGGCAGAGATGGGCTTAATGTGCCCAGGCAGGTCCTACACCAATGTATCCTTTTGGGATCCTTCCCCCCCTGTGCCAGCTCCCATCCTTGGGGCTAACAGTGTGCTCAGAAAAAAATAAGATGTTCTGACTTAGCTCTTCCTGACAGACTTCCTTGGGGAATTTTTTGATCACATCATGAGAAAACGGGGGACCCCTGTAGGAAGAACTGGGATGTGAGGAAAGATTAATGCTTCTTTGCAATTCTGGGTATCTGCAGTAGACATCTCCAAAATTACCTTATCTTTAAACACTGTTAGTAGCATTCACATAAGCAGAGATCAGGAGCAATTTAATTCCGAGGCTTCATTACTGATAATCAGATGAAGCAGAATCTGCATCCAAGAAAAGAGAAAATGCAGTGAAGGCACTTGAGCACCAAGCTCTGTACCCTTCCTGCAACTGGACAGCCTCACTTTATTTGGTTCCACCTTTGCCTTCCCCTGCTGATCATGGGGACATGGGAACCATGGGACCTGCACCACCTCTTTGTGACAGGAACAGCCCTTTTCTATCCTCCTTGAAGGTGGTGGTCCTCCCTCCCAAGGTCCTACAAGCATCCCAAAAATGCTGCTACAGCCTGTGGAAAGGCCAGATCTCCAAACCAAATGAGGTCAGGTCACCCTGGCAACAGGGAGAGGGACATGAGAATGTTATCCCATCCTCATCACACACAAACCTGATCGATTTTTTGCCCAGAAAGGTTTAAATCTCATGAAACTTACTGGTTTTGTTTGTTCACTTTGTTTTTGTTTTTTGTTGTTGGTTGTTGTTTTTGGTAAGGAGTGTCATGAAAAACTGAAATGCTGTTGTTATCACTACTCTGTCCTTAGGCTTTGTTCCTAGTTTTCTGTTTATTTTGTGGATCCTTTTTTTCCTATGAAATTCATTGCAACCTATTTATTTGCCCTTAAAAATAAAATTGAGGAGCTGTCCAGCTGAATTAATACAATAGCCAACCAGTATGAAGATTTTACATGAATTGGCAATCTCACAAAAATTCAGAAATTTTTCATTTTTTGTTTAGTCTTTTGGCTAACCTACTCTGTAAATTTTGTGTTTTACTAAATAGAGTTTAAGTCTTATTTTCAGGGCCCAGCTGAAACATTTAACATTGTTAACGTTTAAAAATCTTAGGTACTAACTAACATTAGCAAAGTTGAAGAGGCAAAGTTCTTAGATAAGCTCTGTTAAACAATTTTTAACATTAAAATACAATTCCTTATACATCAGAAATGCTATCTTCAGTATAGCAACAACCAATACAACCATTAGGGAGTTTGCCTAACATGTCAGAATACTACACAAGCTCTTGTGATATCAAGAATTATCCAAGCAAAAACCACACATTTTTAATTACACCCTTTTTTTCCCTTCTTACATTGCATACATCAGATCAGTCTACATGGCCTGACCATTCACTTACAAAATTTTTAACAAACTGTACTAGTATGTATGTAAAGAAAAAGCTAAAAAAGAGCAAACTGAATTTAGAGGTGTTTTTCAATTATCTTTTTTTTTTTTTTTTAACTGAGGATACTGAGGCTAGATCAAAAGTTTTTTGGTTTTGGTTCCATTCTGAGCCGTACACTAAGGTCAAATTCCTTCTTTAAAATGTTTTAATCTGGGATTATATTTTACATTTGCAGTATTAGAAATAGTATGACATGTAAGAGTTATTGAATACTATCATATTATTTTCATCAATATTTTTTTTAATATTTCTGTTAAACACCCAGACAAAAGCCTTGACAGGATTATGTAAAAACACAAACAAATTAGCAGCAAAACCTTAATAGACCATTTTCATATCTGAAAAGGGTTTTTGCTTTTATTTAATTTTGAATGAGCTCAGCTTGCTAATTGTTTAAATTATTGCAATTTTCTAGTTGTAACCAGAAGAGTTAAATGGGAAAACCAGAAGTGTTCTTTCAGGTTTTTACTTAAAGTGTGCCATTTGTTCATCCTGATGATGCATAAATGTTGCCTCTAACAGGTCAAACTACTGGATATATTTAAAAGCACTCAGTATTGGCCTAACTAGAGAATACAATGGAAGAATTTCCCAATAACTTCAGTGCCTGCAGATCTGGGTCAATGCCAAGTGCTTTAGAAATTCTTACTTTCACAGTTCTCCCTTCTAATAAGTAATGTTTGTGACATTGGTACTTATACCTCACCATGAAAACCAGTATTTCTTCTGCATATTCAACACAATAGCTTATTTCAATGCATTTAAATTCATAGTTTATTTGATTGCATTTTCAAGTTCCTATGTCTCCGACTCTTATTGGATTTATTTTCCATATAAACTACTGAATTCAATGACATCCACAGACTTGAAAACATGCTTGAGCCTCTTAAATCTAATGAAATGCTACCACCACTAGGCAAGATGTCTGTCACATATTATCCAGAGCAACAGACTGAATAAATCAGCCAGCTCCTGAAGATACCCACACCCAAATTATTTTCGCAGTCATACCTGAGTTTCATGTTCTTGTTTAGGCAATTGTCAAAGCAAAAATCCTCTTGTTATTTTGAAATTCATACAAATAGTCAGAAATATTACACTGTTCTAAAAAGAAAAAAAAAGGAAAGAAAATAAATAAATAAAATTTTAAAAAGCATGTTTTTTCCATGCTGTGGAAAGTAGAGCACTGCTATTTTGCATAGCAGCACTCCAAAGTGCTCTGCTGAGATTTGGTCCTTTCACTCAGCCGGAACAGTTTTCTACCAATATTGTAATTCTTAAGACCATTTAGCAGACAACTAAATGTTTTATATTTCCTTTAAAACAGAAAGTCCAAAATCAAAATATCTATAATTTCCTGCTGCAAAATTTACATTTTCCAATTGAAAGGTGCCTTTAAAACTAATAGATATTTTTTTATAATCCTTCATGGAAACAAAGTTTACTTACTGGCAAACTTTCTATTAAGTTTCTCCCAGAGGTCCCCATGTCACAACTGGAAAAAACAGAGGGGGAAGTGGGGTCCATAATGGGGTCCAGAATGTGGGGTCCACCTATGATGAGAAGTACATCTGCACCTTCCAATGTAGTATCCAGGCTTTCTTTGTTCCTGAGGCCTGACCAGTGGTAAACTTTTCATTTAATACAATCATAAAATGGCTCAGGTTGGAAGGGAACTCAATGATCATCTAGTTCTAACCCCTCTGCCATAGGCAGGGATGCCACCCACTAGATCAAGTTGCTCAGGGACTTATCTAACCTGGTCCTGAACACCTCCAGGGATGAGGCATACATAACTTCTCTGGGCAACCTGTTCCAGTGCCTCACCACCCTCTTTCTCAAAGCAATATGAAGTAAAATATGTAAGGCAAAGTAAGTCCCATAAATGTAGGACAAAAGTCTGGTTCTTCAAGACAAGTCATGGAAGTTGTCAAACATTTTTCACACCCTTGTTTTTTGCATTCATTGATCTGCTGTTTCTAGGTTGATATACGAGCTCTTCCAGATGTATTGAACAGTTAAAGCGAACTGGACTGTCTTTTCTTCTTCAGAGTTTGCTACTACATAGAAGCTTCATAGAAATGGTTTATTTTTGAACAATCAGGCTGAATGGAGAAAAAAAAATAGGTTTTGTGAAGAATTAAAGTATCATGTAACAACTCTCATAATAAAGCACTGCCTTCAGTGACTATGCTGTTTCACACAATTGCACTGAAGTGCTAACAGTTCTGCTGAAACACTTGAAAAATATTACTACTGTTTTCTCGTAAACTAGTCATTTGTTTTTCACATTAATATTAAGGACCTGAAATCCATCTTTTTTTTTTTTTTTCCTTAATGATCAGATAAACAATATTTGATAAATTAGAGAACCTCAAAGAACTTCAAAAACAGAAGTGATGTTAAAAGGGAAACATATTTTTTCCAGGTATATTTTTCTTCTTTCTTCTAAAAGTCAGGAAAAAAATGATAGACACATTTCACAAACCTTCAGAGCACTATGTATGTACATCTACATATAGTTTCATTCTGTACAGCCTGACAGAACCTTCTTGCAAATCTTTGTGAGACACCTCTCTTTTTCTTCCTGCTTATGTTTTCAGTTATTATTGACAACCCCAGACATGTTTCCAAGACCAATTCAGTAAGTAAAGCTTTCTTTCTGTAACTACCTAGAAAAATCACGGTACAGTGTATCTTTCTTGTTTAGTACGGTAAATACATTTTGTGCTAATGATAAGGAAGAGAAGAAAATGAGAGCAAAAATCCATTTTTTTTTTTCCTCAAGTATGAACTAATATATTTAACATATTATGATAACTGAAAAAAAAAAATAGTGAAATATTTATAAGAGGCAGAGAAGGATCTTGGACATTTTTCAGTACTTGAGGGGCGTGGCTGGGACAGAAGTGGTTAGAAAAGGGATAATTAGCTTAAAGTAAGGGAAGAAGAGAAAAAAGAAGTCTTTGTTATTAAAAAAGATAAATAGTATAAGAAAAAAATAAACTGGATAGGTGGAATAACTTCCTAATAAAAATTGCAGAACACTGTAATGGCTATTCTAGGTCTTTAGGAAAGTTAGAAAAACATGACAAAGAAGTAATGAATCTGTCTGGGTGGGAAATTCTTAATTTCCCTTCCAACATTATGATTTATGATGTTTATAAGCATAAAATTATATTTATCTTACAAGTTTTACTATGTCTCATTCATTCAGCCTACATTTGTCACTTTTTGACTTCTTCCAACAAACATCTCAAACTTCCCAGATATTCCAATGAGTTGTTACATGTTTAGAAGTTCATAATTCACAACATTTCCTCCTTCCCTTGTTCATCTATGATAACTTATTTATCTGTGTGAGCCAACCCCTTTCTGTCTTAGGACCTACCACATACATTTGTCTTAGTTGTGCTTACATTCCACACAAGCATGTCTTCCCTTCACTCATACAGTTGAAAATCCAATATAAAAAAATAAAACCCAATGTAACTGTAAAACATAGGTCACAGAATTTCTGTTTTACTCTAGACAGATTTTTTTCATTCATCCATCTGGGGGACCCTGGACTAACCCTAAGGTGTCTGTGAAAGACAATAAAAGCAAACAAGCTTATCTTTTGACAGTACAGCTGAACTCCCTCTACAGAGATCTACAAGGAATGCTTCAGGGGACTTGCAAATTGAAGGTGTTTGCTCTAGGGTAATACACCTGTAATTTTAAATTTCCCATGTGAATACTTCAGTGTGACTTTTACATTTTAAAACCTGACAGCATCTCATAACTCAGTAGGAGAAAACCAATTATGAGACACCAGTAAGGAAATGGATGAGAAATATTATCTTGCAACCTGGATCATGACTGGATGAAGGCCTCATTTCACACCAGAAGTTCTGGTTTATGTCAGAAGATGGTTGGGAAAATCCTTTTTCAATGGTCCAAGACATTAACTCTCAGCCTGAATCAAAACAGAATTGTAGCATGTTAAAACAACACTTTTATGACAAACTGAATTTTAAAAAGAGGGAGGCAACATTTGTGTGTGTGTTTATAGCAGATATATATGAAGCTATAAAGTGTGATTCACGTGGTGAAGCATATCTCATGTAACTTTCTCTGCTGATAGCTAGGCACCCAGCCCGAGCAAGTTTTCCTGTTTTTTTGTGTCACAAAGGGGAAATTACAGCAGTAGTGTGAGGATGGCTAACCCTCAGGAAGCACTTTGATGCCTACCCCAGGGTGAGCCTGATGGCTGGTTTCCTTGGCCTGGCTAGATGAGATGCCTGACCATCAAAGAGGTGAAGGTAGCTGAGGTGGAGGCCTCCTGTGGCCCCAAGAAAATATGACTTTACAGACAAAGAAACGCCTGAAACAGGCCCATGAAACAGTCTGTGCATCATGATTATTTTTATGGTGTGCGTTTCTGGAGGTTTTCAGTCCCCTTCATGGAAAACAAGAACCTAAATCCTTTTCTGAAATATGTCTGTGTACTGGGCTCATCAAAACTTTCAATAACACACAAAGCAGCAAGATCTTTACATCTGCTGAGCTAAACATTAGTAATTTATATCTTCTGGAGCAATGGAGTGATTTAAATGATTTAATCTCTAAGAACTTAAATTGGAGGGTGAATTGTTGAAGTTTTCATGTAGCTTTTGACGACATAACTAACCACCATAACAGTTCTTTAAGAAAAAACAGTATTTCTTTGAAACTTATTCTTAAAATGCTGCCATCTCTGAGTCAAAATTAAGAATTTTTAAGTACGCCAATTAGAATGTGCTTTGTTCTTAAGAGATTTTGATTGCACTTCTGAGCAAACTGATGTGGGAATCAAGTTGATTCTCAGAAGGGGCTCAAAAAGCTTTTAATATAATTATTCAGATGTATGAAAGCATAATCTAAATGGAGCTGTGTTTTCACATGAGGTTTTGTTTCTTAATGTGCGGTATATTAAGCAATATTGCTCAAAGCAATAGTCCAAAGAGTTTTAAGATACACTGAGAAGTTTGTTTAGCAGGTGGTACCAAAAAAAATCAACACCCAAACCACCACCACCACCACCACCAAAAAAAACCATAAATTCTTTCTACAGAACAAACTTCACCATAAAATGTAGTTTTACTTTTCGTATAACAGCTTTTAACTGCTGGTATTTTTGCTTTAAATTGCATATGAACTTAGGCATATGTGAATGTACAGGCTGAAAGCCTGAAAAATGAAAGGGCTGATATGATTTCAGCTTTTGCTTTAAGGATAGAGACAGGATCAAGAGGATGAGAAGGACTAAAGGCAGCAAGGTCATGAGCCCATCAGGCTGTCAGAGAGACTGGGAGTGCAGCAGGCATGATGATAGCTCTCTCCAGGGAGCACCAGGTGGCTCTAGAGTTGGCAGATAGTAGGACCACAAGTTTGCCACTGACCAGCCATTCAAGGCAATCTGAAGGTTTTATTTCTCCCTCAAAGCATGATGTATTTCCTAGGACTCTGCATTATGGGAGAAAATCGCATGCAGCTTATGTACAAAGTGTAAGGAACATTGCATGGAAAATATGTTAATGTCTACTGTATTGTATTCAAATAGTTGGGTCATTTCAGAGTACATGATTCTTTCCTCCTAGCACTTGTGAATAAAATTCAGCACAGTGAACAGAATACTTGGAAAGTGGGTACAGAATTATAGTACAATATAAAAGTCATGAGTCCCATAAAGATGTAAGAAATTTTACTCTGACATTAGAAGGAGGTCATAAAGTCCTTACAAGGCTATTCCATTGTCCCACACTTTCTCCTTCGAAGTATAAAGGGTTTCACACTAGCAAAACATACATACAAGCTTACACCCTTTACAGAATCTGTCTAAAAAAACCCTATCTGTAGGCTAATTCTTACCAACAATGATTAACTCCACTTGTCCTAGCAGTCTCACTGACACCTTGCTCTCCTCTCTGGCTGGCTCCTCATCCCATGCGTCTCCTCAACCCTCCTCCCCATTGCTGCAGGAGAGTGATACCATAACAAAGTGTTGGTCTCCATCTTGTTTTCATCCTTTTTAATCTAACCTCTTCAGAAAGTTCTTATAATCAATAACAAAACCAAAATTAAAAGTATATTACCAAGCATTTTACATGTATTTCCTCACTATGCCCAGGTTTCTGACTTGACACAATATCCCTGAAAATGTAACACCTTATCCTCTGTAGGAGAACTAGGGGATTTTCCCCATTAAAAGTGTAACTGGCAATTAGACTGCAATGGAGTCCTGAAGGATTACAGAAGTAATTTTATTATCTCATGAAAATATTCAGTTGATACTTTCCTAATTTTATTATTTTTAATTAAATTGTCATTGAAGATTACAAATGAATCTGAATATATTAATTTGGTCCTAAATGAAGGAAACAGAGAAGATAGGAGATACTAAATGTCTTGTGGTCTTGTGTTGTTTCTGAAATAAAACAGCCAGTATCTTGTCCCCAAGTGATTAAAAAAAAAAAAAAAAAAAAAAAAAAAAAGCTCCAGCCAAAGCATCTACTTCTATTCAGAACTAGGCTGTACTAGTTTCAGCACAAAAATCTGTTAAAACAAGAGGAGAAGCCTGTCTCATACTCTCAGTATGGAGAAATGGAACCCCAAACTCTACGCAGGGTCTTAAGAGAAATCTCTTAGAATCTTTTTTCTTCTTTTCATATATTTTCCAATATCTGTTTTGCATAAACTGATTAGTATATATAACTTGAAGTTACTTAATGCATTTGGAATAAATATTAGAACTAAATACAAGCATGGTTTTAAATTAATCATGTAATTTAGTTAATTAATATCTAATATCATGGTAATATCTGCATTAAAAGAGACTTAAGAGATATTATCCCACCTGTGGCAAAAACATATTCATGTGAATATGTAATTATGCTTTACTAAAGTTGCATATTTTGTCCTGTTCCAAAAGGATATACTCTGCTTCTACCCTAAATATGTTGTTCCAGTGAAAAATACACTGTGCTTACATTTGTCTTTGTCACAAACCATGAGTTCATGTTTCAGTACTCTCATCAACTTTCAGATTATCTTTGTAAGGAATATAAACATTGGGGGTTTTCTCCTGATACCACACTGTCTACATTTAATTACAGATGTAATTTTACCTCATTATTCTGAACCTTGGGTTTTTGGAAACAGCTTCACAGTTTTTATGCTTTTCCAGCTTATTCTTATAGGATTATAATTCATATGTTTTCCATAATTCTAATCAACAAACAACAACAATAAAATAAAATAAAATATAAAAATAAAGACATTAAAATCTGTACCATTAAACTGGCTACTTACAAGCAAATGTGAGCAGCACCCCACCATTTAATAACAGAAATGATCAGTGCCCCTATTCATCTCTTTTCCCTGCTTACTTGAGTAGCCTTTCAGTTAATGTACAGTTTTGTGTGAAGTGACCGATTTGTCCCTGTTAAGGTTTCTGTGGGTGAGTGACCATGTGGGGAGATGATGCGGTGTGTGGAGAATTTATTATAGCACTGAAGGCAAGATCGGTTAAAAGAAATGTGTCTTGTGCTAAGTTCTGCTAATGGCAAAGGACAGGACTATATTTTAAATCTTGTGAGTTCCTCCACTGTGTGCCAGCTTCTGGGAATTTTATCTCCTCAATCTTGAACTTCCTTCCAGTGGCTCAGTTTCAGCATCCTGGTGAGACACCATGGGGCCAGAAGCAATCTGAGGGGCAGGTTGTGCCAGCCTGCAGTGCAACGTGTGCTGTCAGGGTTGGGGCCTATCAGGTTTTGGACCAAGATAATGATTGGCAGCAGCTTTGGAGATGGCAATGGCCAAATGAGGGTTATATCTTGTGGACAGAACCATTTTAGGGCCAGAAGTAGAGGGCCTGCCTGGTTCAGACATGCAGGTATAATGTCTCTTGTTTAGACAGACAAGCACACCACCACCTGCCACCCCATCTAAGATTTACAGCATCTGCTCTACAGGTGTGTCCAGCCCAACCTTTAGTGAGGCGAGCCCAGAGTCTCAGAGTGGTCTCAGAGACAGGGATGGAAGACAAAGCACCCATAAACTCCTCCAGTAGTCCCAAACCCCTCCCGATGGAATAATGCATCTTCTCACTCAGTGAGAAACAATTTCATTTTATGTTCTATAAATAAGTACATCTGAGCTGATTTGTAGCTTTGAATGTTTTAACTTTGCTCTAAGAGAAGGAAGTAAAAGGCCATTTGTAGGCCTTTACTGTCAGCCATTTCAAATGTACTGGTATTTACATGCATGAGCAGTTGCACTACAATTCTCCTAGCAGTTTGCAGACATAAGGGACACAGTGATCCATACCCACGTGCTGGATCAGCCCCATATTTATTGCTTGCAGAGCTAAGGGGTCTCAAAATCCTACTGATAAGGGTGATTTACTAAAAATGGGTAGACCTTCTTTTATTTGTTTCACTGTTTCATAGCACTGACAGAATGGCTGTCCTGAAAATTAAACTCAGTGGAACTATTTGCCTGAACAAGGACTAGCTTTATGACCCATATTTCTTAGGACCAGAACATGATTTTCTGCATCACAGTATTTAATGAAACTGTTTAACTGATTGTGAAGTGTGAATAGAGATAATAGACCTGTTCACATACTCACGCCAAACTTCAGTTTCTATCCAAAGCTGACTCAAAACAGAGCCTGTCAGACAGTCTGTTCTCAAGCGATTTCCAGTAAAATCTCTGAATATTTCCAATGGTTCTTGATCCTGTCCAGGAAATCCTGTAAGGACTGCTTCTCATGAGACTGAAGTGTCTCTTATGTATATACAGTCCTTTTCATTGTACTTGCAAAAATGCTGAACTACAGCTTTGTCAGAATTCTTACACTGTGAAAGAAGAGGAAATCTGAATGACTTTGAAAATGAAAATGTGTTCTCTGGACCTGCTAATTTGTCTGTAACATAGAATATTGTGAATTGCATTACTTCATGGTTAATAATCAGATATACTTATGAACTTATTTAATCTTGTGAAAAATGTATTTCTTATTAATAAGCACACCCTGAATAACTTAATGATTAAAGTCACACCATAGGATTATAAAACAACTTTTGACTTCAGTTTGGTTCATACAAGCTATGCAGTTATGGTGGAGTTTGTTGTACCTCGAAGCGTTTGAAAACAATGATTAAGAGGCAGACATACCCTTGTTTAAACAATTTCTATGCTAAACTCTACTTGTTAGTTTAGATAAAAGAGCTTTTTTGTTTGGTTGGTTGGTTGATTGGTTGTTTTTTTTTGTGTGTGTGTGTACTGGGAAAAATAACTACAATATGAAGTGACCTGAAATTTACAAAACAATGAACAAATTTGTGTGGCAAAAAAAAATACACAATGATCTAATCACCTCCAGTCATCTACAGTGTCTTGAATGAGAAATACATTGTGGTCTCAAACATGAATAAGGATTAGGGGAATTCTCATTCGATATATATTGCTTCAGCCTCTCCTAATGGGAAAACTTATTTGCAGTACAAATAATGGTTTTTTTCTTTTCTTTTCTTTTTAAGATTTTAATAGTGTATAACTATATACAACATAAAGCATCTCTCTGAAAGAACACTGTGGCACTTTTTAATCCTGTAGTTCGACAGCAATATAGCACACATGTTCAGGCAACAGCAACACATTAATAAATCCCATTAATTCTTTTACCCTTGGGGTCTTTGCTGACTGTTTGACTGACAAAGTTCTGCTGTTATTAGTTATGACAGATCAGGCTTTGGATTTCATCTCTCTGGGGAGACGTCACACTGTTATTTTAAGGTGAATTGCTCAGTTCAAGTAACAAAACTGCCTCAAGCTCTCAAGGCAGTTAACATGGCAGCTTTTTTAGTCAAACAGTTTCACGCTTTCTCTGACGGTAAGACTGTATTGATTATGAAGGAAGCAGAAGAAAATGGATGGGACAGACAGGGAATCTCCCAGGGTTTCAATCCGAAAGGCCTGGAATAAACCTGGGAGGGTGTTGCTCACCTGGACTCCAAAACCACACACTTCAGACAAGTAAATAATTTTTTTCTTTCTCTTTCAACTTTTTTTTTTTTTAAATAACAATATTTCTCTGCTCATGAATAGACATCCAGCTTCTACAGTCCAACATGCCTGGGAAGTCTTCAAAGCTTGCAATGTTACTGCCCTTTGTTGTATGTGTACACATACAGGCTCACCCAAAAACCTAAACCAGAATATGGAGTTGGAGAATAAAAAACCCAACATCGTGTGATTCTGGCTTTCTGAAGCTCCAGATAAAGAAGTATAGGTTGTGTTTGAAGTCTAGAAGCTGGAGATTAGCAAAAGCTGATGTTGGACAGCTTGTTTGCTCTTCACATGCTAAGGAGAAAGAGATGGAAATAAGATAGCCTCAGACACAGACTTGTATAATGGCACAGCTCCTTTACATTTTTTGTCCTACACTTAACTTTCCATCTGCTGTTGGATTATCTCTGAACAATGAGCAAGGATGCCATTGAGCTCCCCACAATGACAACCACAATTCATACAGTTAAATTGGAAGGCAGTGAAATGCATGAGTAACTCAAATTGCTGCTACTGTTGTACATGACAATGGGCATACATCAACGGTTTATCAAAGCTGGAAACTTTTGTTCTCTTTTTTTTTTTTTTTTTTTTAAGAACTAATGAAGTTCCACTCCTCTCTAGAACTGAATATTTGAAGCAATTTTGTGTTTCAGGAAATTTTCAGTATTCCTCTCTTCAGCTTCACTATTGCTTTACTTCACCCATGTAGTAATTAAAGTAATAGATTCACAGTTTACAATTAATTTCATATTTACATTAAATTCATTAATATATTAAACTACTGATCCTGTAGAACACCTTGACACACTGTGTTATTAGCTTTCCACAATGTAAAAATGGACTATGCACATGTCCTTTCATAGTTGAGACAATTTCAAGGCATTGAAGGCACATTCTGCACCATGGGATCACTTCATACAGTCTTTTGATGAACTTTGTCATTGGCTTTTTTAAGTCTTTGTAATTCACATAAACCTTTCTCCCTCTAGCATCCATTATTTTCATGTGCTCAAAACATTACAATAGATTAGAGATGGATGATTTTCTTTTAAAGAAACACTGCTCTTTTATTTCTGAAGTACCACAAATCTCTAGAAGTTCTGTCATTCTGTTTTTAAAGATCAGTTTTATTGCTGAGATAAGCCTTAGTACTGCAGTTCTCAGGAGCAACAGCTCTGCTTTTTCAAAACACAGATATAATGCTTTCTAATATCTTGCTTTTGAGGAGATGAGCCGATTTCAATACCGATTATTCAATACAGATTATTCCAATTTCAATAGAGATACACACCATAAAAAGCAGTGTTGTAGTACATTCATGGGATGGTAGGAATGAGGGTGACAATCACTGTGAACAGTGATTTGAAATCATTGGCAAGAGCATGACACTGCTCTATCTCACTGGCAATCGCAATAGATTCCATTCCACTGAGCTCCTCATGGCTCATCTATGCCTGAGTTATTTCAGAAGTTCACTAAAATGTTAATTATGTTTTTAAATAGCTCTAGCTGCCTCCTGTATCATAAAGGTCTTTCAAAATGATAGTTAACGGTCATATCTTCTTGGAGAAATACAGTCCAAGCCAGAAATAATAAAAAAGCTGCCCAAGCCCTGCGAATCCTCAAAGTCATCCACTCTTCTTCTTCAAAAATAAAAATACTTTTAAACATGAAAATCCACTATTAGAAAGTTATTGGAAAAAAAAAAAATCATGCTAGAGCTGAATTAAACTGGTATCTGTCCTGTGCTGACATGCTCCTCATTTTTTTTTCTACTCTAGGACATGCTGTCAGCAGTGTCACAAGGCTTGCACAGAAGCATCTGTTTTTTTCTTCTCTGTGCATGAAAAAATTTCCCTCAGAAGCATGTAAAGTCTAAAGGCGTAAGGTAGTCTCCAGACAAGTGGGCCAGAAGTAGGTAGTAAGGGTGTTTTCCTCCGACACCCTGTCCAGCTCAGTGTTCACTACCTCCCCTGGCTTGCAATCAGGACTACCAGCATCCAGGACTCATGTACCACTCTATAAATAAGGGCTGCAAGAGGCAGGAGCTACAGGCTCTGCATTGTCTTCTTCAAGGACTAGTGAAGCACAGCCACTGCACCTATTTATTGCATCCTGAATCCTTTCCACAGAGGCAGTAATGGAAGTGGCCCCACACTGCTGTGCACCAGTGGCATGCTCTGGTACATGTGGGGACACTGAAAGCTCTGGTGCTCTGAGCTATGTCCCTCTGACTAGTCCCACACAACGGAAAAACTTTAATGTCATCACTATGCTCAGTGCCATCGGGAGTACCTTGTCTTCACTTAGGCTGATATTTTAGGTCAGATTTCACATGGGCTTTGCCCCATTTGAAATAAGGGGAGACCCAAAGAAATTAATAGGGGGCAAGGAATTAGCCATCGGGAATGTAGCAGTAATGTGCCGCATCAGGGCTTGTCTTAGAGCTCAGATTGCGGTATGTCTGAGAGCAGAAAAATCCCATTCTTGCATGACCGAGGAGAATGTAATCAGCAGCAGCACTGGAAAAAATCTTGCTTAATTACATATTTACACAATAGAGAGAAATGGCATTGGAGTTGTTCCAGGCTTTTGGTTACATAATACATGTTTAACAAAACTGTCTAATTATAACTGCACGTATTTACTCAAGAGATAGAAAAGTCTTCAAAGGAGGTTTTCCAACCTCCAGGAAAGTCTTTTTTCCAAAACAAGCTTAATCATTTACTATTACCCAACAATCTATGACCTTACAGTTTATAAATATACAAACTGAATATTTTTTTAATAATTAATATTATATAACACAGTTCTTCAAGTCTCTTAAGTATCTGGTTTCAACCAATAATATCTCAGAATTCAAGGTTGAGGATGACACTCCTCTTGGAAAAGACAAAAATAAACTGCAAAAACAAATAACAGTGCCTGAAAAGTTTCCTTTCTCAAAGGGCAGCTTTTCAGAATGCAGCCTGACCTCCTGGAGCATCAAAATACCCACATGTGTTAACATATGGAGATGTGATGGATTCTCAGCCAGCAACAGTTATTGGAAGAAGGTCCTGTTTAAAATAACAATAACAACAACAACAACAAGAATGAAATAACACATAAGCTGCTAACACTCTAACATAGGGCAGAGAGAAATGGGAAAGATGCATCCTGAAGATAAAAATAAAAATAAATAAATAAATAAATAACAGCAGAAAACCCTGTTATGTTGTGAACTTCTTCCTCCTACGCAAGCTGCAGTGCTCCATTACCTCAACCCCCATCACCTGCCCCTTCTCCTTGTGACATCCCTGGGTCTCAGCCAGCAGGACTCAGCAGCCTGAGGTGCAGCATGCTTGGGAAGCTGCACCCCAGCTTGGAGGATGGGACACCCCCAGGCCGCAGGTGCCTGTGAGGTAAAGCAGGGCCTGTCTCAGCCCCTGAGGAGTCAGGAGGCATGAGGACCCAAGGGGCACCAGACACCCTGCCTTTTAGCCATCTTACCTGCCTGGTTCCCATAGTAAAATTTAAAATTAGTTGGTACTAATCTCCCCAGAATGTCTCATTCCATCGAACTAGTGTTTTCTGATGTGAGAGCTGCTCTGTCAATGGTTCCTCTTTTTTTCTAACCATCTCTAACTCTGAGCTGAATCTAATGAGGTTCTATAGCAACATCACATCCTCAGCACATCAAGCACCAAGAGAAAGCTGCTCCACTGACTCAACAGATGCAATGAAAAATATCTCATCACAGCTGGACTGTAGAAGAAGCCCAGGGAACAAGTGACTCTGCTGTTTGTATTTCTGTCAAGACAAACCCCTGGCCAACTAGAAAGTTCATTTTGTTACTACATAAACGCACTGCAGCCACCAGGATTTCTAAGTGACAAGGCTATGCCTTAAATTGAAATCCTTCTTCTTTCTAGATGTGTACAATACAGTACTGTCTTTAAAGACAGAAATCATAATAACTGTACTGAGGCCTGAGATGACATGTCTGCATGTCCTCACCACAGACCAGAGGGAATCTATGCCCAAGACAGAAGAAAACTTCCTCCTCTTATTGTTAACAGGTCCAGTTCTTGTTTTAATATGCATATCTTCTTCCCAATTATCCTTGTTTTTTATAGTCCTTTTAAATAAGTTAAATAGCCAAATACATTATCAGTCAGAGAAGGATATTACACGAAAGCCAATTTTTAATCTGACAAATACATTATGTATAATAGCTTCCTTTTAATATTTCATAATCATCTTCACTTAATAATTGATCTGGGTCTAATTTGTAATGCTTATTACTCATATGAACTGAAAATGTTTTTCATCTCACACTGGAGCTGCAACACGGGCAAAGCCTGGAGCTGCGGCTGCTGCTGACGTGGTGTTAATCAGGAGCTGGAGCCTGGAGAGCAGCACAGGTGCAGGGCGAGGAACACGTCCCCTCGCTGGGAATGCTCAGGGACGGAAATTGCTTGTGCTGAGCGGTGCTCTGACGTATGCTGAGTGCCTGTCAGCCAAGTGAAGGGCATGTCTCATGCTATCTATTCAATTGCACTGTCACTGCCAGCTCAAGCATGTCTCTCACTGTGTTGACATGCATGACAAATTGCAGAAAAAGCTCTGACTGCTAATACCTTCTTCCTGCATCCCAGCTTTCAGCAACGATAAAATACAGTTATGCCCGATGAAAGGTTACACTCATGAAAGCAGGTGAGATATGCAGTGGTTTTGCTCAGGATGTACTTGGATGATCTGTAATGGAATAGCCCTGCTCCTATTTTGGAGTTCTGCAATTGAAGCTTTTTGTATTCAGGCTATTGTAATATTTACCACTTAAGAAGTAAAAGGATTTTTTCTTGCATTGTAATGTTGTGATATGAGAGCAAAATATTAGTGCCTGTGAGGGTCTGTGGGTTGAACAGTACTTGAAAGTAATTGATTTTTCTTGCTACAAAATATGCCACTGCGTTTGGACCATCATAAAGAAGTGTTTGGAGACATCAATTGAATTATCCAGGGGTAAATAGACAGACAAACCAAAAGAGGTCTGCAATTAGTAATATAACAAGCAAATATTATTGGAGTTATTTTAACTTGTAGAAACTATGAAACAAAAAGTGGGAAACATTTTTGACATCCTTAAAGCCAGGAGAAGCATGGACCTTTCCAGCCCTCAGGACGTGTCGACAGAATTCTTGCCATCTACTTTACTGGAGCAGTAACAGATCACAATAACCATGACAGAAAACCCAAGGTGAAGTGAGGTTGTATTACTAAGCTTAAAGTTCCTGCTGTAGTAGGCAGGCACACAGACAGATGTTGACAGATGCAGCTCATTGCACCAGTCTTAGGAACAGGGTTGGACTGCCTCCCTTCCTTAGCATCCGGTACAAGCCTGAAATGCCTGAGTTCACCTAGACCTACCTCAGGTGAGGCCTTCCCAAAATACAATGGTTTTCACTTTAAGAAATATCCTCAAAACTTTGCAAACATTTTTATTATTATTTGTGTGTGTGTGCTACAGGAAGTCTTATTTGGCCAAATTTAGTCTTTAATTACTCTTTTTCAACTACAAGTTCTCTGGAGCAAGAACTGCTTCTTCACATGTGAAGGCAAAACACCTCAGGTAATAAGTCTCAAAGTTTTGAGGGAGACGACTTACTGCATCATAAATATGGCCATTTTCAAGGATAGAAAACCACGTCATATAATTTTTAAATGCAAGTACTTCAATACTCCATTCAGTGGGAAAGATGTTGCCCTACTCTGTCTCTGGTAGGAACTGAGAAGGAAAAAAAACATTCATTACAGCAGCAAAATTCTGGTCCACCTTCTTCCTCCTGCTGTTCTGTATCACGGCCAAAACCCTTCTGAGAAACCTTTGTATTACACACTTATCCATGGCATATGGATGAAAACAAAATAGGATAATATACAAAATAGGACACTATACATGCCTGTTCTTTTCAGCAAAAATTAACCACCAGAATCAGCAGTGCTTGACCCAAGCAGTACTGGCAGTACTTGCATCTTAACAGCCTGAGCCACATTTTCCCACAGGAATTTCCTTTTTCTGTGTTGATCACTTGTTTTCATTCGGTCCTAGAGACTCTGTGTGGCAACTGTGTTCTTTACATATAAAACACCAAGAAAATTCTTGCTGTGCTTTAGATTGTCCTACAGTATCAGCAGCCCTGAGCTAGATGTGGGACCAGTCCATGACTCCTCTATCACCAGCCCTGACCTGGGCACCTCTGTTGGACCCCTGGGAACAGCTAAGATGCATCTGAAAACGGGGCCTGGTATTCACCAGGATTTTAATGCCAGCAACAATAGTGATGTTTCATGGGGTTTCCAAAATGTCCCGGGTCTGATGCCTGTCTCGCTCTTTTCTTTTTTAAAGTGCATTCTTGACCTGGATTGTGTGTGGGGGTTGCTAATGTAAAACTTAGAAAGGGAACAAACGCCAGTGCTGAATATGCACAGATGAATCCCACTGTTTTTGTGTGTAGCACATAGCACTTCCAGATGGCTTTGATGCATGCTTAATGTTTATTATGTTTTCTAAAATAATTTGAGTTTAACAAATTATTACTGAGTGTCTAAAAAGAGAGAGGAAACAAACACGCAATGCAAATGTTTTAAAAAGCTAAGTAATTGTTTGTAATTGCTATTCAGGGATATTTGTTTTCACCTGCAGTAAAATATTTTTGTTGTGTGCTTTCCAATGACTATTTTGGAAAGCAGCACCCAGAACAAGGTGTTCCTACTCAATGTTTGAACTCCTGGCAAAAAAAGGAGTAGGCAGTAGGAAGTCCTTAAAAACAGAGGAGGCAAACAAAGCTCAGCAGCCTCCCAGAATGTATGCACTCAAACCAGTTTATGAAAGCTGATCATTTCCTAATGTGAATGTTTATTTATTTTTGAGATCTGCTTGTTGATATTTGTAAAACATCTCCAAAGCACCTAAGTGCTCTATTCAGAACATTTCCTAGCTGCTGTGGCATCGTGTTGACTTCAGAGAGAGGCAGCAGCTATCAGCCTCGAAGGGCAGATATTCTCAGGTTTTTATCACTTCTTCACACTAAAGGTAAATATGTAGGAGACACTCTGAATATTGGATTACATAATTTAGGAGCTTGAACTTGGAAATCCAGTGGAAATTATGTTCTCAAATCTTATCATTTAACTTTGGCATCTAACTCCTTTGAATTACAGTAAAAGATAGACATGGAAGTTTTTTTGAATCTAAAATCTTGCAACATATACAAATCTGCTTTTATGTTTCTAAGGCACCCAGGAAGAAACTATACTCAAGCCTTAAAAACTTTTCATCCTACTCATTATCTCCAAGTGTTATGGTAGCTTGTGAAACTACTGAAAGTCTGCTGGGAAAAAAAAAAAAAAAAAAAAAAAAAAAAAA
>CM021733.1:18003492-18088553 GCA_011075105.1 Heteronetta atricapilla
AGACAAAAAAAATAATACTCAATTAAAAAAAATTTTTCATACAATTTTTATCCCCATTTTTTTTTTTTTTTTTTTAAAATTAATAAAGTTTTGTTGGAAAAAAAAAAAAAAAAAAAAAAAAAAAAAGCAGACAAAACAATTTGCTTTGAAATGTAACAAAGTAAAAATCAGATTCAAAACAAAGTTCTTTTGCACCTCTCATGCTGTACTTGATATTTGAGGTGATTTTTCCTCTTTTCATCTATTAAAACAAAACGACTGACATTCGTGAAGCTGACATTTGCAGCTTTTCCCATTAGACTTCCAGGACCTTAAAAAATGGCAGGTCTCTCAAGAAACAAATCAGAACACCTCACTTCTGTGATTATGAGTTGGGAAAGTTTGTTTTGTAGCAGGCCTGAGGATACTTCTGCAGTGACCTCTGAACTCAAAGACAATCAACCCAACAGCTTTGGCCCATAATCTTAAGAATCTGCAGAAAGCAGTATCAGCTTTTCCTCAGTGATAAAGTAGCTATCACCAGATTCAAGTCCCCATTAGGAAACCCTTTGGAAAGGACCGCAGTGAGGTATAGATTAATATAGTCAGGGTAAGAGTGCTGAAGCAACAAATAAGGGATGTGGTCTGGAATAATGGGATGTGTCAGAAGACCCCTTCGGGAAGCTCACAGTCAGCACAGGTTAGAGAAGCCTTCAGAAACTTACCTAACAGCATTTCACACAGCCAGGAGGAAAAGCAAGGCACAGGAGGTGATTTAAAGCTGGTCCCTCTGAGCTGCACTATGCACTCAAAAGCTGCCAATCTCAGCCACTGTGTTCAGCTGAGGTCATTAATTATTTGTTCTTGATTTCACCTCCACATCTGAATGTTTCCATAATTTCCAACACTGAGAAAAGATTTATTTATAGTTTTCCCCATAGCAAATATTTTATTGCTGCTAATTGTGTGTATAGGTGGAAAATATTACATGATTTTGATTGCAACTACATTTTCCTTCCTGTTAGATAGCCCTCAGGACTGTGCAAGCACAGTAACAAAAGTTGAAACACTTCTGCTCCCCAGCACACAGTTAACTCTACTAACTCTCATAACTCTACTACAGAAGCCAAATTTTCCCAACTCCTCAGCATTCTGGATATACCCACTGCATTAAAGGAAAAAAAAAAGGGGGGGGGGGGGGCCCCCCCCCAACAGAAGGGGAAAGAAAAAGTATACAGACAGCTTGTTAATAGAATCAGAAGCAAAAATCTCTGTTTCTTGAGTTATTTCAATGAATCAGTGTCAAATGCAAGGGATCAAATGTAGAGAAGTTTTCCCATTTGTTCACCTCTCGTCAAAGATCATCTCAGGGATAACAACCCATGCAATACAGTTTAAAGTGTATTGAAAAGACCTTTTATTTTGAGTCATTATTTACACCAAAGCAAATACATGGCAAATAGCATTTCCCATGTGTCAGTTATTCCATATTATTCCCATTGCATGATGATTTTCTTCATGATATTCTTTTTCTGCTTTCTAATGGATTGTAATTTATCAAGGTCTTTCAGCATGAAAATTGCCCTATATGCTCAAATTCCATATTTCCCCAGCATTTTGGAGAATAAATCAACAAAGAAAACAGATCTGCTTAAGCACATGTTGAAAATTAAGTTTGTGCTATAGTGTTATAATGAGTCAAGATCTGCATTTGACCCTTGCCTCTGTCTTAAAGCCAGTGGGAAGTAAGCCCTCAAATGACTAGATTTTTTTTTCAGACAGGTTACTTACTGTCTTTCAAAGCATTTTGCTTGACATTTTTTCCCTTTCCTCTAGTTTCTCCAATCTTTCCTATGTTTTGGTCTCCTATGAGACCAAAAGCTCTTAATTTATTGCACATACTGACTCACCAGTGTTATGAAAGCTACACTATTTCCTTCCACGTTCTACATATGATCAAGCACACCTATCTTGTATTTAAGGTGTGGGTTTTTTTGTTTGTTTTTACATCATCACCATGTATTTCCTGACCTTGCTGGTTTCAGGGTATCTGTAGCCATCTTCTAATTTTTTATTGTATTTCTTTTCTCCTCCGTATTTTTCACAATGTAAGTCATGGTCTTGCATTCTACCATTATGTCCTCTTTAAGTCTCCTTGTAATGTAACTTTCTTCTGCCTGTTTACTAATATTCTTATTTTGATGTAACTGACAAATTTGATCAATGTCAAATGTAATCATTCTTTTAAACCAATCATGAGAGTTTAAATACTAGGGGTCACAATACTGTACCATGCATTAACCTCAGATCTCTATTTGTCAAAGAGTTTCTAATCCATTACGTGATACTGGATGCTTTGATTCTGTCATAAATCAATAATGTAGCACCATAGCACATTCATTATTGAATTTCCTGTATAAGAAAACACCCACTAGTTTTCTTTTATTCTTTTTTTTATGTACTATCAGAGAAGATTATATTTATTTGATATGTAATAAAAATGTATTTTTTGCTATTTCAGAAGTACAGTCCTACTATAAATATTCATATAGCATTCATTTCAGACACTGTCAAAATCAGTACACTATCTAAAAAAATAGTGTTGACATGAGTATCATATTAACATTTTTTCATATGCTCAGGCACTTATGAGCTAAACCTTGTCTGTGTCCTTGCAGACTACTAGACTGAAATACCTAGGCAAGTTTCTTCAAGCTAGCTCAACAACCCAAAGTAGGTGTATTAGTGTTCCTGAGTTGGAATAACTCAGCCAAAAAAAAGTAGTATATATAAGGACATAGTCATGCATTTGCTTCTTCAAGAGCTCTGTTCATTACCTCTGACAAGTATTATTGACCTCATTTTACTTTGCAGTGAGATGGACCAGAAGCACTCTCACAATCAGGTGCTCCATTTCACCTGGTAATGTCACAGCTGGATCTGAAGTGCCTGAATTTTCAGCTCTTGCAGAGCAACAAGAGAACAGCTTCTGTACACAAGTGGCTTGAAAGAGCTAGTTCAGCTAGTGTGACAATGCACAATGCCAAATGCCTGTACCTACTGCAATCGGTACTTCTGTGGACTCTTGTCTTCTGACATTAGCTGCTTGTATATTGCAGTAGTTCCCACATAACTCTAGACAAATGTATAGCTTTTCAGAGTGAAGGTGGAAGGGGAGCAAGAGTAGGGCTGAGTGTATATTCAAAAAAACATTCAGATTTCAGTTCCTTTCCTGAGACAAAATTCAAAAAATCCCTTTGGACTAGAGGAGCTTACTTATCCAGTGCTACTCTTAAAAAAAAAAAAAAATGCTTAGTTTTGCTAAATCTAGAATGATCATGGAATGAACAGAAGAGGAGTTTGCCAAAAATATCTTATTATACTTCCAAAGCACAAACTCAAAGATTTTTCAATTCAGGTCCACTAGTGATCCCCTAACACCAAAGCCAACCATCTGAATTCCAGCTTCTCCTGGCCTTTCAACCAGCTGATAATTCATTAATCCTTCAAGATGAATTTCCCATATCATTTCTACAAAAGCACAACCATGACTGCAGTTTGTGGCAGTCTTCACAAAAAACAATCACTTCATTTAGGCTGCAATTATTTTCCTTCAGCATTCATAGAGCCTTGCACCATACTCTCCATCCCTAGCCAGTGCAAATTCTCAGCAAATTAATTAGATAAATAATGAGCTCATGCAATGTTGCTATTGCAAATTATTCACTTTTTTTTTTAGCTTTGAAGAAAGTGCTATTGGATCACTATGTGATATTAAATTATTTGCAGTTTTCCATTTGAGTTATTTGATTAGATTCATGTATGATAAAATCAGTTCATTTCAATATAATCATACATGGAGGAAGTCTGGACCTTAATATTGAGTTTTGCTCTCTTGGGATTTCCTATTTCCTCAGTCAACATACCTCCTTATTGAACACTTGAATATAAAATTATATATTTTGGACATGGTCCTGGGTAGCCTGCTGGGTGGCCTTGCTTGAGCAGGGGTTTGGACCACATCATGTCCAGAGGTCCATTCCAACCTAAACCACTCTATGACTCTGTGAAAATCATGTTATTTTTATTGTTTATTATTATTATTTTATTTAGTGAACTTTGTCCTTGCTAGGGGCACTTTTATTTTGACTTTCTTTGTCCTATAGGTGTGCAGTTCCTTATTCAGCACCTCTTATGCAATGTAGGAGAAAATGTACTTGCTATTCCAAAGCTCCAGGCCTGGGGCACAACACTGCCCTGAAAAGGGTGCCAGGAATAGGAGTGAAGCCAAGAGAAATGAGTGAAAAGATTTACCTCCTCTTGCTGCCAAGGACATCAGAGGGCCTGAGGCGTTATCTTTAATGTATTTCCTTACATAGCACAGCCCCTAGGGATGGACCTGAAATGGCGATCTGGAGGTGAGAAGAACTCTAATGAATTGAGAATCTGAGCTCTTTCAGTCTAATGTAATTGACTTCACTGCAGCCTCACTCGTTATCATCAAAAGAGCTCTGCCTTACACAATGTTGGCCACTCTTCATGTGAACTGATAACTTACAGTGTAATTGCTTAGAAGAGAATAATTGTGAGAACTCAGCATTTTGACAGTGCAAGGAAAAAGTCAGACACAGCAAGGTCTGAAGTGCAGTAAGATTTCTTACAGCATCTGCATTGCTTTCCATCTGTGAAGATACAGGATATGGGGGGTGCAAGGGGAGAGTGTGAGTGCAATGTGCCTCTGCTCAGCTTGTGGGTTAAAGCAATCTCTCCAGCTGTAAGGGACAATGCAAACAGGAGGGCACAGAAAGCCACCTGACCACTTCCACTGACAGCATGGGAAATGGGGACACGGGGCAATGTGGGGAAGGTTTAACAATTTTCTTTAACTTCTTTGAAATGCAAAACACATGCTGCCACAAATTTTCTCTCAAGTTCCCTAAGAGCCATCAGAATGAAGAGCCAATCCTTTAGAAAAAACAGATTTTTCTTCTCTATTTTCACCACTCAGGAGTCTGATGGAAAGTGGCATTTTGTGCACACTGACCCTTGTTAACACCTTGATTTGGGCATAACAGGTAGCAAAAGTGTCCACCACACAAACATCAGTCTGCTTCACACTGATCATAGAATCAGAGAATCACAGAATGGTTTGGGTTGGAAGGGACCTGTCCTGGTTTCAGTTAGGACAGAGTTATTTTTCCTCCTAGTAGCTGGTAGGGTGCTATGTTTTGGATTAGGATGAGAAGAGTGCTGATAACATGATGATGTTTTAATTGTTGCAAAGCAGTGCTTACACTAAGCCAAGGACTTTTCAGCTTCTTGCCCTGTCCTGCCAGCGGGCAGGCTGGGGGGGCAGCAAGAGCTGGGAGGGGACAGCCCCAGGACAGCTGACCCAAACTGGCCAAAGGGGTATTCCATACCATCTGGGGTCATGCTGAACAATATATAGGGGTGGCTAGCCGGGGTGGGGGGCCGGCTGCTCGGGGTTGGGCTGAGCATCGGTCAGCGGGTGGTGAGCAATTGCATTGTGAATCACTTGTTTTGTACACACTATTATTATTATTATTATTATTAATTATTATTATTATTTCCTATCTTAATAAACTGTCTTTATCTCAACCCACAGGCTTCCCTTTCCCGTTTATCTCCCCCATCCCAGAGAGGGAGGTGGGAGGGCGAGCGAACGGCTGTGTGGTGTTTAGCTGCCGGCTGGGTTAAACCACAACAGGACCTTAAAGATCATTTAGTTCCAGCCGCCCTACCATGGGTAGGGACACCTCCCACTAGAGCTAGGTGGAAAATGCTTTCAAGATTATGATTTTCTAATTATATTTTTTATTTGGTACACAGACACTAACCAAGAGATTTGAGGAAGGAATGTCCTCAAGGCCTGGTTCAGCCTTTCAAACACAGGAATGAAGTTGTAATAGTAAGATGATTCTAATAGAAGGAAAAGATTAATTGCACTTCATAAGTTATCCTGAGGAAATTCCCAGATGGGCTAGACTAATAAAGCTACAAATTAGTAAAATCACATCCCTTGTTTTTTTTTTTTTTTTTTTCTCTCCTCTGTTCCAAGACAATGCATTTTCTCTTGTCAACCTTCATCTGTCTCTCAGATATGTATGTGCTGTTATGTAATTACACAAAACTTTGGACATGACTTGTCCTTATATATTTCTATTGGACAAGTAAACCAACAGGCTGTTCTCTGAAGGACTAAAAAAATACATGTAAGCATGAAAGAAACAACTGGAATAAACATATCAGACAACATAGAATCACACTACAGCTGAGGTTAGAAGGGACCTTGAAAGATCATCAAGTCCAATCATACAAGAGATACATTATTGTGTATTTTAAAGGCAAGATTGGGATAAGCAAAGTAATTAGGAGTAGGACTCCTTATTAGAACTGGAACAAGGACAAAAACAAATAATTACTGGTTAGGCTACAGGTCCGTAACCTGTCTTCCAAAGAAGGTGTTTGAGCTCAGTAGAAGAAAATGGAAAGGAGGGAGATACACATCTCAACCACGTCATTATTTGTCCATCACAAATGAAAAGTATATTCTCTTAGAATATAGTCATATGCTACTATGTTCTGTGAACAAGTAAGAGTTTGGAAGAATACAAACATTGTGTGAGGAGAAGGAAAACTCACATTTTGATTTCACTGAGGAATGGTGACTCATGATAGAAGACCTAGTCTGACGAAGAACTAGCGAACCTGAATAGAACAGTTACTTGAAACACTAAAAATGATTTCTGGCCAAAATACTTAAAGCTTTTCACTAATATAGTTCAATAAAATGTCATTTTTTCCACAGAAATTGAGAACTCTGTTCTGACTTTTAGAATGTCAATGGATTAAAAGGAACTTTCCCTTTTCTGTGTCTGAACTGGATCATTCTGAAGGTACGTCTAAATCAGACAAAAATATAAGAAGCAGACCTCTTACAGGAAGATTTTAGAGACTGGGTTTGGAGTCTGTAAAATATATGCAGGAACTATTAAGTGATGATGAGTCATCTAAAATGTTAATATTTATTAAGCATCTTTCCTCTTGCTATTATAGTAGTTAATTATCCCTAAGAATAATTTCACAAAGATTCAGTGGGTAAATTTGAGTCATTCCTCCAAAAATATTTGCCTCTTTGAGAATTTTCATCAAGTAACTGCAAAGTTCATAAACTCAGACAAAAATTGGGTGGATTGCTTGGCTGTGATACACTCTTTATGTAAGTCAACAGAATGTTTCTCAGACTTCTCAGGGGATAGTGAATCAGAGACTGCAGAACTTCAGGGTGCCCTTAAGACAATATAGGATGTAATGAAAATCAGTGAAGCAAGCGGAATTTGTCAAATGAGCCACACAATTTAAACTCAGCTGGTACAAAATCTGATTTAAGTTTTATGATTGTCTTGCACTTTACTGTATGACATCCTTACACTTTTAATAAGAATTAGAATGTAAAAATGCGGTATTCATGTTTTTCTTTTTTTTTTTTTTTTTTTTTCCTACAATTGAATTAAAATTAAAATGCAGATAATGTTTTAAATATATATTCACCAAAGGAATAGATCACTTCATAGACTTTTAGGATATTTGATAACCCAAGAGTTTTCAAGTTTCAAGACAGCTAACCAAGCTCCTCAAAAGCTTAATTTCTTTTTCTATATTCATCTTCCATGTACAATCCAGGCCTCACATAGCTACCACTATGTAGCTGCCTTGAAGTCCTGAATCCTCCGGTTTCCTCTGCTATCAAGAGAGAAAAAAAATAAAAAGGAAATTAACTATTAACACATACTACAGCACTGACTGTGACTCACTCTGGAAACACTAACATCATATAATACACTTATTCCTCAACAAGATCTGTAAGGTAAGAGTTACTGACCTAAATACAGAACATAGTCCACTGCAACTACCCAGTCCCGAGGAAATAACAAATATCTCTACACCCCTCCTTCTATTTTCTCCATTTATAAAGAAAACTGGCCAAAGTTTCATACAAGTCACATTCAAAACTATGTGCGGCATTCATCCTGACATTGGCTGAAATGGCTCAAACCTTTGTGATCATTTGATGTATGACTCTGATTCTGTACTGTAAGGAGGATGACAGTGTGTGGAAATAAGCATAAGAACTTAGGTCAGTTTTGGAATCTTAAGTACGAATTTCATGACTTTGGTTGCTTTTAAGATAATTATTAGCCTCTTGTAAGCTATTGCAGACATTTTCATGTATTGCAGAAATTTTCATTCCATTGTGAATGAAATCAGGAAATATCATCAGTTAAAAGAGGTGTTATTTACTAATGGAACAAATGGCTCACTCTCATGTGTGGTACAGATGAGTTGAGTAAGTGAAATTTTGCATGCTGATCCAAAGCAGAAGTAACTTCTGAATTTTCTGAGATTCACTCTTTCTTAAAATTTCTTCTTGTACATCTCAGCTATGAACTTTCTTAGAAATTCAAAGAAAAAAAAAAAAGTGATAATTCAGTGGTGAAGTTCAAAACTGGGTATATTTAGTACCTACTAAGAGAGGGTGAAAGTAACAGAAGGTCTATGAATTGGACTAGAACCACAGAAAGTAAAATAGAATGTCAGTCTGGGAGTGTGTGCTTGTCAGAAGCAATAATTTTGTGATATGTACACATGATACACTATGCTTACCTAAAGAAGATCCCAGGTTTCCAGTGAAACTTCACTGAGTTCAAGAAAAGCCCTTAGCTTTTAATGTCAGAACTAATATTATATATGTGACCTTAAATATTCATTGAGTTTGCAGAGATTTCATCTTCCTTTGCATTTATCAAAAATTATTCATAATATTGCAGTTTCTGTCACAATTCAGACACATTAGCCCAAACACATAGGAAAAAAAAAATAACTAAAAAATAAAATGACAGCTAGAATGATGGAATGGGGATAAGTGATAGTTTTAAAGAAACTGACTGTACATCTATAATTTTCACTTTTAGCACCTTATCTTTAAGCCATACTTCATTTAATATGTCGCCACAGCTCAATGTGAAGTGCATAATTTATTGAATGCTGACATTTTTTTGTAAGATTTATTTTGTTGTTTTGCAAGTCAAGTACAATCTTGCAACTCTAAGGCTTACATGTAAAATAATAATTAAAAAAATAATAATCTTTGTGTTTACTGGAGCAGCGATCAAAACATGAACGTTATAGGCCACATCTAGTTTAAAGCATAAATATGAATGTCCAATTTACCTAAAATCAAATCACTCATCCAGAAGGCACAATATCAAGGAGTTGTGATTAGATCTGACAAGCTAGCACAAGGCATTTAACAGTCAACAAAGCAATGAAAACTTGCTTTGCCCACCGCATTACTCCGTGCTTCCTGGTCACTATTTCTACCTTATTTTTTGAGGTGGTAGAGGTAGACAAAAGATCTAGGTGAAAACTTTATTGTTAAAGTTGACTGTTTAATTCATATTCATCATCCATATTACATATAGGTGGATAAAGCTGTGTGCTTCTTATTTTCAGAATGCGGTTCCCATAAGTCTCTTCAAAACCACAGATTAGAAAAGTTTTTATACCAATAAAGTGATTAAGAATTAACTCAAAAGGGTGAGCCTTGTGGCTATTATAGCACGCTTATCAACTTAAATGATGAAATAGAACTAAGAGACAACATTGTAACACCCCCCCCCCAAAAAAAAAAAAAAAATCAGTTGGAAAGAATTTTGTGCAAAGGTGCAGGATGCATTTTAAACAGAAGTTAGATAACAATTAATTAGTGGTACTGGCTACCTTAAGCTCGTATATCTTATTTCAGGTATCTTAACAGGTCCTGCATTTCAAAACGATCCTAAGTATCTTCCCCCTTTCATTAAAGTCAGGCAACCAAAACTGAGTTAGTCAAGTCATTCTGTTTAGCTTTGACATTTCAGCCTAAATAATGAATAATAAGCATTCTGTAATGACAGATACACCACAGGTTACAGATCTTTTACATTCATGTAAAATTCCATAAATAAAGAAAATTAACTCTTGTTCATGTGGACATTAATAAAAAAAAAAAAAAAAAAAAAAAAAAAAAAAAGAGGAAATGTCAGTTACTACCTTTACCCTCTACACAAATGACTTGGAATAGGGTATGTGTTTGTAACACAATATATTTGACAAATAATATAGTAAAAGCCATAGCCATGTCAAACTGACCAGATCCCAAAGGACACATGAGGAGAATGGAGAAGCAACAAGATGAGAAACACCAAGTCAGTTTCAGAGAACAAATTAAAACTAATATTCTTTATTTTGTCTTCTTTTTAACCACAGGTCATGCTTTACTAGAGACTGAATATGCCATAAACTATAATACTGCATAATAAAATGTGAATTCAATAATTTGAACAGCTTCAGCTGAACATTTCACATTCTGTATATTAAATATCAATATCTCAATACTAATTAGAAAAGAGTATTAGAAAAAATAATGTTTTCTGTAGGAGACAATGAACATCTCAGCAACATCATGTTCTACTCCAATTCACTAATGCGGTATAATTAATTAAATCCATATCATTCCTCAGAATGGACATTAACAATAGTCTGCTGAACTATAGCTATTAATCTTAGATCATAGGCTGTGAAGAAATGACCTGAAGAGGTACTTTCATTAACAAGAACTTTTTACAAGTAATAGTTAAGATAGTGTATGCTAAGCAGGAGATAACACTAATGAATCTCCTGTGTTCTGAATATTGATTTGTAATTCATACAAGGGAAGGATACTAGAAACTTCAGGGGGAAGAATTCAAACATTCAAATCAGAGGTTATAATTTTTTACACATCTTTCAGCACTTCATTTTTCTTTTGCAAATTAAGTTTCTAACATAAGTCTTCAAGATGTATTCTACAGAGGATAATAATCTTCATCATGTTATGATAGGGCATCAGGATGTACAGATTTGTAAATACTGTGTTGACTTGCTTCTTTTCAATTACTACAAATACTTGTGAGGTCCTAAATCTGAACATTTGACCACATGCTTTCAATGCTTTTATAATTCTGTAGGTCTAATGTGAAACACTTTCTAGCCAGTTCTTTCACAGTAGTATCTGTGAAAACCAGTCTCAGGCTGCACATTCAGCAGTGGGTATCTAAGGTCAGTGACTGCTCTTTAAAAGTTGTGCCTTTGTGAATAAGCCTGTATTAAATGTGTTTTCAGATTTGTTGCAAGGCAAAGCACTATGGTAGATGAAATAGACACTTTCTGTGGGAGTATTCCCCTGATCACTGGAAAGGACTGCACTCTAAATCTTCTTAATGTATGTTACCACAAGAGATACACCAACCTTCAAATCCCAAACACATTGTCCACAAAACAGTCTACAGCTCCACAGAGTGATTCTGGAGAAGGGAAGATGTCTTTGAGCATTGGTAGGAGGAGAGAAAAATGTACATTTCCTCAGCAACAACAACAACAACAACAACAACAACAACAACAAAAAACCAGAACAGAAGACACTGGTAACTTGAGTGAGCTATTCAAAGGGACTCTGTGCAGAGCTTTTGCTATAGTATAGTGAGTAAAGTTTTCAGCTTAAATTGCAAGTACTGCATTGCACTGATATGCTGCCACAAAGCTGCTACAGTGCAGAGTAGTTGGGAAGCATATGGACAGGTTCTGCCAGCTTTATTTCTGTCACTTAGCACCAGGCTCTTTCATTGCTCAATGAAATCAAAGGGATTGTATGCATTAGAAAGTTTTACTCAGTGGCAAAAAAATTTTGCTGTTTTTCCAGAAGAACTGAAAGCCTGAATAGTGAAGTTTTAGCAAATAATCTAAAATCTTTAAATTATCCCATAAAGCTCTTGTGTTTTGACAGATGCTTTAATATGTGCCATTTGATATTTCACATTTTTCTAATGCCATCAGTGTAACATTGTACAAAGTATGTGTGAATCATCTGATGGGACTAATGTACTGAGCAGAGGAAGTAAATCCAACTGTCTCTGGGGACCTAGGCTTGTTGTAGCATAAACCAATTCATGTTGAACTTGAAACTAATGTTATTCCCTATTGTTCTGCCACATCACTTAGGGGCCTTCTATAATGTTTCTGCAACTGAACAGAGACATCATTAGAATAAAATCTGTGAGCATTTTAAAGGACGATTCTAAGATGATGAATGAGAATTTCCCTGTGGCAAAAAAAGTAGTGACAGAGTAAGTATCGTCATGGGCCTTAAGTGTCTGAACAAGGTAATGAAATGAATGATTTATGCTTCTCACATTTGTAATATTGTTCAAAAGCTTATGGCTTTTTGCTACACTTAAATGTCAGGCAATGTCACATATTTAAACACAGTCATCCCGACAAATTCCAAGAGCATTAAAACATGGTCAACTTAAAATCTCCTAGTTCTATTTTCAGTGAGAGCTCTAAGTGCCTAGTACTGCTGAGAACACAACCACTTTGGTCCAGGTGTCTAACTTTTTGTCCAACAGTCCATGTTTGTACTTTCTGTCCCACGTGCATGGTTCCATTTGGGAGCTGATATTTTTGACACATTTGCTGTGTTGAAAATAGGTGAGTTCCAATAGAGACACAAAAGTATAGACACAATAATGGATGGCACCTCTGTACAGGAAAACGGGGCTGGAATGTGATGCATGCTTTCCTGGTGCACAGAATAATAGGAGGAAATCAGACTTGCCAAAGAAAAGGGTCAGATGCAGAAAATGAGCTTGACTGTTTTGGCTGTGTTAGAAAGAATAAATAACTCTGAGCAGCCAGAAAATTATCAAAGGGCAGCCTGAATATTCAGAGCTTGTTCTAAGCCAGTGCTCTCCTATGAGTGGCAGCAGGAAGCTGCCACCATTATGTCCAGGCAGACAGGAAAAGACTGTGGTGTTTTGTTGCTTGCAACGTGTTACTTTGACAGTATGGAGAGTGTTGTTTTACACCCAACTCCTACAGAATACTTGGTATTCTGGTATAGCTTCCCATCAGATTTATTAGGTCAGTTCTTTCTAATAGTATATCTGAAGAAGGAAATACTTTCTGACTTGGAGAAACAGCTGAAAATGATGAGGAGATGATCTGATGTACCTGCTTCCTCAAAAATGGTGACCAACGGTGGATGAACTTGCACTCCATTTCTATGTCTGTTCCTGTGGTTGTGCTTGGCTTACATTCTCCAAACCAATTGGTTTGAAACAATTTCCTCCACGCTACTTGGAAGAACAGAAGCCAAATATGAAAACATTCTCCTGCACAGCTGTTCTCCTACCTGTGAAGTCAGATGACCCACTCCAGATTTAAACTAGAGAGCACCAAATATTAAGCTAAGTAGATGAAATGAGTCTAGATCCAAACATAATCTTGTGCCCTGAGCTTACACATCAGGGTAGATTCTGCCTCTGTTTTTTAACAAAGTCTGTGGGGAGCGTTTAGACAGATGTCCAGAGCTGCAGCAGCAATTTCAGGAAGAGCTCATTTGAACTGTATTTTGCTGCTAAATCCATAATTGAAGAACAGAAGAAATATGCTCAGGCTGAAAAATAGTTGGCAGGTAGTGTAAAGTGGTGAGCTCAGTATGCTCTTGCACGGATCCAAAACACTCCATCTACTCTGTAAACAGGCAGCAAATGTACAGTGTCATTGATCAACAGCCAAGACATAAGTCACCACTCAGATGTATGTGCCTATTGATTAAATCTATGAAATTCACTGCTAAGGTGCAACTCATTTCATGGAAGAAGCTGACTGTTTGCCAGGTTTGCAATGTACTTATAAAACCTCCTGGATTGGAAATATCATCATTAGAAGATATGCATACACGTATACATATAAAGTTGATCGTGTAAGAAAGAATATCATATTTTATCATACTTACACCATATATTGGAGAAAACATTAGACCTTGCCACTTACACTTGAGAATTGCATACTAGATAAGACTTTTTCTGAGATTACAGCCATTTTCTTGTTGAAATTTATGAAAAACCTCTTGTGCTGCCATTAAGCATACACCTTTTCAACAAATCTTTCACTTCAGTAGCAACCATCCAACATTCATAAGCTTCTGCAAGCATCCTTGCCATGAAACAAAACTTTGAGGTCACAAACACTCAGCATTAGTTTTTTCATGTGCCTTTGGACAATTCTGATCTTGTGAGATGTTTCAGCAATATGGCAACACTTGGGGGAGTGACACTGCAGCCTGCCATGTGAAAAGTGGTATCTGGAATACATTTACAGTAATTCTAACATCAGCTGCATCAGCAGCAATTCTGGTACATAATTCAGATCTGTGGTTGCATTTCTTTTCCATGCACACAAGGTAAGTCCCAGAGAACTTTACAGCATTACCAAAAATGTCACTGCCTTGCATCAGCCTAAGTAGTCAACTCAATGTGGTTTGTGTGTGTGCGGATGATGATTATATCTTACATTTTCCGTTTAAGTTATTGAAGTCATGATTACTGGGGAAAAAAATGCTTTGGATTATTCCACTCCAGTATGTGAAAACCATGTGAAAACCATGATTGATGACATGGCTCCAAGGAATAAGCCTCAATGACATCTGCAGCACAGCTATGAGGTTACTAATAACCACAACCTGTGAATTGAGAAAGAAGTCCTTAAAAATGACTGCTGACAAACACAATGAAAGAGATTTATGGATTGTCTACTTCAAGGGTGCCTATCACTTGTGGAGTGAATGGCTTGTCTCATTCATTATGTTATCGTGATTACTGTGACATGAAAATGGTATTTTTTTTCTTTTTTTTTTTTTTTTTTTTCCTTTTTCTTTCTTTTTTGGGGCTATACTGAGTATATATCAGATACTCCCTTCCAGGGAAATCATAAATATGAATCATGTAGACACAGAATATTCAGAGGTTTAAGCCCTTCATTCCTTTAATGTTTCAGGAAAACAGGATGTCTTTAGATCCCAACAAAAGGGATATCATCTTATCAACAGTAGATTTTAGCAAGCCTATTATATGGCTATAAAGTCAAAGCCACTTTTAAATCCAATTATCTGCATTCTTACTGTCTTTATTCTTGCCAAGTTTTATGCTAAATTATTGTGGGCTGATATCTCTAGTGTTAAATATCCTCAAACACTTCTCTTTGCACAGTGGCCAAGGTCCTCTCTCAAGTGTGTTGTTGTAAAATATAGTCAGGAATAGACTACAAGACCCTGGACTACATACAGACAAGGACAGAAGAGTAGTGCCTGTGCCACACAGAAAATAAATAAATAAATAAATTAAGGATAGAAAAGGCACAGTGGGTCAAAAATTTTAAAAGGAAGAAGGCCATTTTACAGTCAAGGGTTATTCTCAGAACTACACAGGCCATATAACTGAGAAACCAGCACTGGCAGAACATCTTAGAACCCCTAGCACTGACACTGTGACCTCTCATTTGAATCTGGTGGATATCCATAGAGCTGTGAAAGCTAAAACTCAAAATAGATAAGCTTCTTACACAAGTCAAGGCTTCTCCAGTAGTATCTCACTATCCAGTGAAGATGACAGGGAGACAATTGCTGAACCTGAACATCTAGCAATTCCTAAGAGATTTTCAATTGACACCAAAGGGAAAGGACCTTACCCACCTCTGAAAACCTTTTCTGTCTGTGTTCTTGGGCCAAGATAGAAGGCGTATGGAGGGAATAACAATGGAAAAGTGCTGTATTCCTAATTTACATGAAGCCAGCAACCTTCAATACTGCTGAAACACTGGGGATTTCAAGTGGCCAACTGACACATTGTAAGTCTCAGTTAATAAGTGATCCTGTCAAGTAAGCCCAGCTCTCTGTCTACCTGGGGATTTTGCACTGCCACTCATTTGTGTAGCAGTGTGTACCTGCAGTGCTCTGTATACTGTATCTAACATAAGTAACATATAGATATACATATGCATAGGTACATAACATATACAGCTATCCCTGAATAAAGGGACGTGGGGCTGCTGGTTGGCAGTAGGCTCAGCATGAGCCAGGAGTGTGCCCTGGTAGCCAAGAGGGCAAACCACATTTTAGGATGCGTTAGACACAGTGTAGCCAGCCAGTGAAGAGAAGTGATTTTTCCCATGCGCTTAGCATTGGCACAGCCTCACCTGGAACATTGTACACAGTTCCAGGTTCCACAATAAAAAAAGGATGTTAAGGTACTTGAAAGCGCCCAGAGGAGGGCAACAAAGCTGGCAAAAGGGCTGGGAGGCCTGTGCTGTGAGAAAAGGCTGAGGACACTGAGTCATCCAGTCTGGACAGAAGGAGGCCGAGGGGCAGTCTCACTGCTCCCTGCAGACCCCTGAGGAGGGGAAGCACAGGAGGAGGTGCAGGGCTCTGATCCCTGGTCACTGATGACAGGATGCATGGGATCGGCACAGAGCTGAGCCAGGGGAGGTTCAGACTGGGCTTTAGGAAACATTTCTTTACAACAAGGGTGGTCAAACACTGTAACAGGCTTCATAGAGAGGTGACTGATGCCCCGTGACAGGGTACAAGAGACATTTGGGCAATAACATGCTCAATAACATGTTTTAAATTTGGGTTTGCCCTGTAGCAGTCAGGTATTTTACATGCTGATCTTTGAAGGTCCCTTCCAACTGACCTACTCTAGTCTAGTCTAGTCTTTCTATATATCTATATAACATACATATGTATACAACATCCATAACTGTTCAGCGTATGTGTTATACTGCTGAAGTGGTTGTTTGCCTTAGCAGAGTCAATATGCATGGCCGGAATACAAGAAGGAAATACCTTCATATGCATATTTAAGCTAAAGAAGCCTATTCAGTTTTCATTTGCAAACATTGTTATCCTTCCTCTGGATTCTCCCTTTAATTCCTGATGTTTGTTTTCCCAACTTCTTCTTTCTATAGATCATTTAGAGAGCATTTGTGAGTCAGATATACAGGTTACTTAGTTGCTAGTCATCAAAGAGATAGCAAAGGGTTACAGAGAAGGTTCAAATATGTATCTGAACTGGCTACAGAAAAATAAATCTCAAGCTGCAAGTAAGTCATAACAGAATGAAATAATTGAGTTTCAATGTATCTCCCAATGAGAGACCTCGTGTATGTAAAATGTGACAAAATCATAAAAAATAAACTGCAAGAAACTGGAAGATGATAGTCTGCACTGTGGAAAGATGAGGAAATTAATATGACTGGTGTACCCTGTCAAAAGATGGGTCCCACCTTGGGCTTTATTTTCAGAGCTTTCTTGTTACTGATTTTGGTTCATACCAGACTTTTCTTTTAGTGCCAAAGCCAATTAAGTGTGACTGTCTGTACTTAAAGTGATGAATGGGCAACACTGATATTTTACATTACTCAGAAATATGTGACTTTATTCATTTTGTGGGCCAATATGGAGTTGTTCCAACTGTAAGTAGTTTCACAATAAATGCATATTGTCTTCATCAGCGTCTATGTAGCAGCCATTGTACTGTAGTTTCATAAACATTCAGTGAAGAAAAAAAAAAAAAAAAAAAAAAAACCAGAAACTGCTAACCAAATTTACCCCACAAACTGATTACTCAGATATAAAGCAAAAGTAAATGAGTAATTGATCAGCCTGAAAAACAGGTTCACTGTTCACAGGTTCACTAGGCATATTATTATATTAGCATATGCCTACTACAGAAGTCAAAAGCTACTATGTACTTGGGGTGTGTTTAGCAGCTGAAAAATAGCACCACTCCTGCATTGCTCATCTCCACCCATCAGTGGGAGCTTGCGAGGTCCACAGCTCTATGGGTAGGAAGCTGAGCCTGTCTTAATCCCTTACATATAAATTCATATGAGTTGGTACTAACCCTGTTGGTGGACTTTTTAAACTGATGCTGCAGATTCTTCTGGGAGCTGACCAGGCTGCGACCATATCTTGTGCTCCCAGAGCAGTGCCCTCCAGCAGAAGGGAGGTAACAAGCAGAGAGAGGGGAGAGAGGAGATAATGACTTCAGCAGACACCCCACTTTGCATAGGAAATATCTGCCCACAAAGAGTGCCCACTATCCCAACACTGCCACCAATATTTGCATCTATATATTCTCCTATTTTCCTAAATAAATAAATAAATATTCCTAAAACAATACAGACATGCTATTTTCTTTCAGATGACAGCTGATTGGCATACACAGAATCTTTTAATTTAAAAGATCATGAGCCTACAATAAAGTTAGTATTTATCATATCAAGCATCTGAAAGAGCTGTTGTGATCACCTAAAGTCTTTATTTACTGAAACAGAACTCATGTCCATTTTGAAAATCATCCTAATGTACACAAAACTGAAGCCATTACATCCAGGGAAACAATAATAGTGGTAATAGTAGTAGAAATAGTAACAGCAACAGCTATAGCTATAATTGTCATTGTAGTTAGTCATAGTCAGAGTAATAACCTGTTACAAAATACAAAGTTAGGCCAGATATATATAATGTGGGTTTGGGGCTTTTTGGCTTTTTTATTTTGCATTTTGTTTGCAACTGTCTGTGTAATTTCTGTTTTGATCCTGACAGCAAAAAAAGGCATCAGATTCTTGAAGCATATTTTACTGCTGAGATCACCTAGAGCTCCTAAAATAAAAGTTTTAAATTGCTGTTGTTCTCATACTGCTTTCCATATGAATTCCCAATAGTAAGGTAGTAACTTTCTTCTCTTCACCAGCCAGCATTAGCTGATTCACACACAGAAGCAGAGAGCATTTTTCAGTGGGATAATTACATAATCCTGTTCATTTGTATCCATTTTCATTAACAGAATACAAAAGAGCTCAGCAGAAAACTGGGTCTCCCGAGTTACCATTCAGTCTTCTGGCTGATCATACTCCCCATCTGAAAGCTAAATTATTTTAATTTTAGACAGGCAATAAAGGGGAAAAATTAGAATGGTTTCAAATACCTGACTTTAATAAATTTATTTTTTAATAAAGTTAAAGGGAACTCTGAAGTTGTAGTCAAACTGGGCCTAGTAAGACCTATCATTCATTAGCCCTAGATTTAATTGAGGTCCTGGCAAACCTGTAGACCCCTCATCTGCTTAACTAAGCCTAGTGTAGTTAATCCTAGTTACATGATCTGGGAGTGGACTCCATTCATGAATCTATCATCTCTTTTAAAGCCACTGCATCACAGGATCACACAGGCTGAGAAGGACCTCACGAGGTCTCTATTCCAGCCCTTTGCACCCACCATGGACAGCTCTGGGGTCAGAACAAGGAGGTAAATTGGGTCGTGAAGTCCTCCAAGGGTGGAGACGGAACAACCTCCCTTGACAGCCTTTTCCAGTTCATGGCAGTCCTCAGGATGAAAAAGCTTTTCTTTACATCCATCCTAACCTCTCCTGTTTCCACTTATGGGCATTATCCTTTGTACTTCCGTCATGCATCAATGAGAAGAGCCTGGCTTCTTCTCCTTCATAATCTCCTCATAGGGACCAGGCTGCCAGTAGTCCCCTACCAAAGCCTTCCCTTCTTGAGGGTGATCAAGACCAGCTTCCCCCACCTCTCCTCACAAGCCAAGCACTCCAGCCCCAGCTATCTTGGTGCCCTTTTGCTGAACCCTTTTACTGAGGGATGCAAAACCACACACAGCACTCCAGGTCATAGAATGGCTCTGGTTGGAAGAGAACACAAAGATCACCCAGTTCTAACCCCTCTGCCATAGGCAGGGATGCCACCCACTAGATCAGGTTGCTCAGGGACTCATCTAAACTGGTGCTGAACACCTCCATGGATGGGGCATCCACAACCTCTCTGGTCAACATGTTCCAGTGCCTCACCACCCTCTGAGTGAATAATTTCTTCCTAATCTCTAATCTAAATCTCCCATCTTTTAGTTTAAAACCATTCCCCCTTGTCTCGCCATCTGATTACACAAAGAATCACTCTCCATCTATTCTGTAAGTCCTTTTTAAGTACTGAAAGGTGGCAATGAGATCACCCCGGAGCCTTCTCTTCTGTAGGCTGAACATCCCCCAGCTCCCTCTGCCTTTCTTCACAAGAGAGGATCTCCAGCCCTCTGATCAACTTCATGGCCCTCAACTCCCTTGCCCTGCAGGGTGCACTCCTTTCAATGTCAGCATGCAGCTGGCCATCTTTGCCCCAGGGAGGTACTCCTTTTGCAAGCCATGGGAGCTCTGCCCAGCACACCATGCAGACTAGACCCACACTAACTCCAAACCAACCTGCTCAGCTGTTCTGAAGAACAGAACACGCTGTGAGGTAATTTTGTTTGCCAAGAAAGATGCTAAGATGAAGAAGAAATTAGGCAGAATGGATCTCCATGTTGCAGTAGTTAGATAACATCTGGTACCTGCAATATCTTGCTTAGAGTTAATTGGACAATATAGCATGAGATAATTGGCAGTGTGGTCATCTCCCTCTATGAGGAAAAAGAACCAGGTGTGACCATCTTAGCTGGAGTTGTGACAGTATTAAGCCACTACGGCTTAATACTAAGCCACTAAGGCTTAAGCCACCAGGCTTAAAACAGCTACTAGAGATCTTTGAATTAAAATTATAGACTCAGAATCAAACTTAGTCATCTATCGGCTTCTTGAATGTCTGTGCTTTCAGCAATAGCCATCTTGAACTGCCTCAGAGCATTAAAGCCTCAGGGACACTCTCCCATTCAAAGCATGATACCCAGCACAAAGTCTCTCCTAGACAGAGGTAGATGTTGGCTTCTTCTTGATGCTATCTATAACTGAGAGTTACAAGCTTCCAATGGTAGTTATTGCCTTTCTGTCCTCAGTAAAAATTTCATTTGTCCTGAATTATGTCTTTTTTTTTCTCTCAAAAATATATGCAAAATCCTATAAAGATTATAAAGTAAAAGTTGTACATGTGTCAGGCTGAAATGTAAAATGAGAAGCCAGGCAGTCAATTTTTCTAAGACTCCTTTAAGAAAGTAAGTATTACAATACTGAAAAATGGTTCCGTATAAAGCCAGCTTTATTGGGGGAAGGAGGCAGGATGGGAGAAAGGAGAATATATGATCCAGAGCTGTGAAACAGTTGGATGGAACAGAAAGATTATCTTGCCAGTAAATATGCAGAGCAGATTCTCAAATACCTTTCTGATATGCCTTGCATTTTATTTGAAAGAATATATGAGAGGCACTGCCTGTGTCATTATCTTGCAGGCGTACTGGTGGGTATGGTACATTAATGTTAAGCCATTTAGTCTATGTTCGCTTGGAGACAGGGCAATTTCGAATTTAGCACTGTAAAATCAGTCAGGTCTCATGGAGCTCCTCTAAGTTGTTCGTGCATCTGAAGACCTGTCAGCCTGGGTCAGAGAAGTCAGTTTGGGCTGATACCCTGCTTTCACCATGTCTATTAATAGATATTTAGGGGAATGATTATATCAGAGACAGAGATTCCTTCCTGGAAATACTCTCCAACATTCTTACAGCTGTTCTGGATGGATGCTGCCTCCAGACCACCGTGTTTAACTATTACAGAGTTATACTCTTAAACCTAGTTAAAACATGTAATTCCAGGATGGATATTAACACTTATTTTCTCTTGTGCTTCTCTGCCTTGCACAGTTCTTTTCAGCATTCTAAATTGTTGTTTGTTTTTATTTTTGTTTGTTTTCTTAGATAATGAATAAAAGAGTAAACAATTGAATAAATAACATTAAGGGGTAAACCTAGAGCAGGAAAATGCTACATCAGTGAATCAATTCCCAACCTGGGGAGCATGGTGGAGTCCTGTTTCCCACATTCTGTACCCCAAAGCAAGGGGCAGTCACTGTATCTGTACATCCTGGAAGTAGGAACAGAGGAGCCCCCTGAACTGCTGAGCCCCCTGAATTGAACACTAAGGATCTAGAAGTGCATCCTTTCTGATGCAGGACCAGAAGGAAGGGCACTGAGAAAGCTACCAGGGTACAGGTATTGCAGCAGAGATGCAGTTGACAGGGTGGTAGGGTGTACATGGAAATTGTGAGAATTGTGAAGGCCACAATGTCCAATCTTGTCAGGCTCAACATAGATCAGTACCAACCATCCTGTGTCAGTAAATAAAGAGAAAGCAAAAATGCCCTTACTTCTGTGCTCCTACTAGAGGACATGCCCATAGGAGCTGTCACACAGCAGATCTTTGACCACACTTCCCATGTGCTAACATGCACACCAGAGAGCACACGGGAAGGATGGAGAACTGGGTGGGAACTCCTGAACAACCACAGCAATTCCTAGCAGGAGACTGGGTTAGCCCAGCTACCACAGCCCTTCCCCTTGGCTGCCCCCACTGTGATGGTATTTAGCCCTAAGTACATTCCAGCAAGGTCACCAACTCCCAAATGTTTGGCAGCCAGTCTCTTGCCAACCCTGTGTTCCCTCATCTGGGTTTCACCTTGTGCCTGACCCTTATTCACTAAGAGGCGTCTCATGTCTCAGGCTGGCAAGACAGTCTGGCGCAGGTTTGTTTCTCTATGAAGACAGTCCCCAACAATCACTGTCCACTCTTTCTTCTCATTTCCTTCCCTTCCTGACCACTTGCACACACCAAGAGACATACCTGGCAGCTTTCCCAACAGTTTCAAATTTGTGAATTATTGATCTGGCTTTGGCTGAGACATGTAAGCCATGCTTCCAACCACTTTTGTATTATTCCTCTGCCAGTGTGCAGCTATTAGCAACCTCAGACTTACTGTAGCAAGGTTTATCCCCAAATATAATAGATTTCTTTCTCATGTATATACACACCAGCAAATAAAAAAAATATATTAAAAAAAAAATAATTTGTCTGGCATAGCCTTAATGTTGATTCATAGCTTACCGGAGAAAGGATAATATGTCACCTTCAGCTCTGAAACTATAAATATGCAATCCCAGTGAACAAATGGAGGCTGAATTCTTACCAAGCTCTTCTTGATGCACACGTTATATGCATACTGACCTCCTTCAACTGCACACCAGCAACTCTTCCTATGTTGCTTTTCACGAAACGACATGGTTCAAAGAGAACTGATTCATCAGTGTTACCCCTTACAATTTTATTATGAAGCATGTCTGCAGCCTAAGTCATCTGCCTAGTATGCCAGGGCACTGCTAATATGCCCCACCCAAAAAATAACATACGTAGCAGTGAACAGGAGATATACCAACAGAAATAGCGCAATCTAACACCTCAAGGTCAAAAAGGTGTACAAGTACCACAAGCTTTCAGGCAGGTTTATCAGTTTTGTTTCATCAGAAATTATTTCATGCTGCTGCAATCTGTCATCAGGAAATAGCCTCTGTAGATGCAATATCCAGCAGGTAGCTAATACAGAATGGGTAAATGGTCGTGCTATCATTCGTGTTATACATATATCATTGTTATACAGAAGACATTTTCCTCCATTCTCATTGCTGTAACTTGCAAAACAAGCAGGGCTACATTTTCAATCCTTTGCTTTGCTGAAAACATGCAAACCGTTTTTCTTTCCTGTGTGTGCACATGTAACTATTTATTACTGCTTCCTGTGCCCATCAGCAACAAAATTCTTGCTGTTTCATCAGTAAGAAAGCCTAAAACAATTTATAGATCATACCCTCCTCTATGAGAAAAATGTGAATTATGCGGTCAATAGAGCCTGGAGCTACTTGCAGCAGCAGCTTTTTCCCAAACAGTCTCTGGGACTGTTATCTACACTTCCATTACCCCAAGATGACATTAATGCCATTCAGTGCTGACTGGTCGGCCTGATAAAGCTAAGCATAAACCCAGGCTGATGCAGAATGTGACTAACAGTTCTAAGAAGAAAAGCAAAAGACAGGAGCACATATCACCTCCCTTGAAAGAGCTGCATTTGGTTGCCAGTTAAACATATACGAATTTTAAATTGGTTCTGTTTGATATGCTGCATAGAATTTTACATCATCTCATTATAGCCTGTATCACTTTCTCACGTTCCTGAATGTCTGTGACAGTCATCTGTCAAGTCACAGGAGCTGGTGTTCCTTTGCAGAGCATAAATAGTACATTGTAAGCAAGCAGCAAGCAATGCTTCCAAGGAAAGCACCTTCACAAGGGAGAGAAGGAAGGAAGAGCAGGACAGAGAATGAGGATGATGCTTCGAACTGAAGACTCAGGGTAGTGCATAGCAGCTGTTGCTCCAGAATACTCCATGGCTTGCAAAAAGCATAAGTCTGAAGAAAAAAAAAAAATTGGTGGTTTTTTTATTGTTGTTGTTGTTGATGGTTTTGTGTGTGTGTGTTGTCTGAATGTGAAAAACACAAATTTAAGTAGCAGTTTTTTGGGGGTTGGAAGAAGAATTTGGAGAATTCTGCTCCAGCTTGATCCTACTTCTTTTCAATACTGGTGTGCTACAGATTTGCTTATTGACAGTCTCCATCACATTCTAGACATCAGCATGAAAATTGAGGCTGCAGGAACCAGTTACAGTTTAGGCTTTTGACACCAACATCAGAAGATGTTTTTCAGTAAATATACAAATAACCAAAACATTTTTTGAACCGAGGCTGTGATCCAAATCAGAATAAACTGTTGGTTTGGACAACTCAAATAGGCAAGATTTTCTGAAATAAGAAGCAGCTGTGCATTGATAGGAATACTTTGCTTCAAAATTGCCTTAAATTTTTGACATATTCCAATTTAAAAGTGTGCTCTTTTGAAATAGCATGTTTACCCTCTGTATTGACATACAACTTTTGTAAAAGAGATTAGAAAGATCAAAAATGATCCAAACCAAAGTGAAATCTTTTCTGTCCAATTCCAAATCAATTATTTGAATGTTTTATGTTCTTTCATTTTCTTGGATTTCTAATAATCTAAAAAAAACCTTGCCTTCTCCTTTTACCCTCTTCTTCAAAGACAGCACCTTATCAAATTCATCCATTGTCTAACTTAACTTGGCACCATAAAGACAATAAAGATAATACTGTCCTAAAATTGGTGATAATAAACATGAAATGACTATGAAACACTAGCATTATCTTCAATTTGCCACAGGAGACGGAGGGCCATTCACTCAGAACTACTGTTACAAGCTGTCTGCCAATTCAGGCTATTGTATTGTATCATCTACTTACCTTTCCCATACACTTTTTTTTTTTCACTTAGATTGAAATCTTGTGATTCTTTGAAATTCCATTTCTCCTTTCCATTACTTGACTTGTTCATTTTCCTGAGTAGCCACCTGGCATTACACATGGACTGCACTCATACATTTAACTTGGATTTCTTCTTTTTGCACAATGATTGCTCTTGTTTGAAATCAAATAATTTTCATCTAAATCTCCATTTCCTCCAAATATTTCCTTACACATAACCTTTTCTTATCTGGTTCTCTATTTATGTACCTCTTGTTTGCTTCAGATTCAAATTCCCTGAACTGTCTTTCTTTTAGATTAAAAAAAAAAAAAAATAATAAAAAAATAAAAAAACAAAAACAAACAAAAAAAAAAGATTTGCTAGTCTTGGGCTTTGTTTCCCTTAATGGCAGATAATTCTCTTACCTGCTTTGTGCCATCTGTTGCTGCCTATTTGCAAGCAAAATTAAAGTAGCACTGGCTGTATCATCATGGACAGATCACTGGAGACAGCTGCTCAGTGAGCAGCAGTGGTCAGAGAAGTAAATGAGGTGTGAGCCTTCAAAAGGGGGGAGCAGAGAATAACATTGCCTTGATTTCTGGAGATGAGTATGTATTGCTCCCACTGAACTTTGACAGAAGGAGCAGGGCTTTTCCATCTCTGCAAACCAGCAGCTGATGGAGCACCCTCCTATGGAGTCCAGCTGTGCCCAGCCCTTCCTGTATGCCCAGGAACAGAGGGGACCCAGGCATCCACAGGAGGTAAGAAACTCTCCACAGCAAGTCTCTGTGTGTGGGTGATTTCCAAGAGCTGCTTCAGGTGATTGTTTTGAAAACAGACACTTTCATAAGCAAAAGAGTGATAGAGAAATGTCCATAGCAGGTTAAGGAAAACCCTATTGTTCCCACAGAGACTAAGTGGATGCCTCACCCAGGAGAGAGGAACCTGGGGCTGACGTACACCACCCCTCTGGATAAATCTCATCTCTAAACTGAAGTATCCCAGTGTCATAACAGCTGTTATAATACTTGTCATAACACTTCTCCCATAGTGGGACTATACATATTCCAGCTTCCTAGAAACATTTTTTCAGCCACACATACCTCAGTCATCTTCCAGGTTCAGATCTCACGTACCTCAGCTCTTCTGTCCTCCTGCCCGCAGTCTGGAAGCTATTCCCTAAAGCCAAATTTCAACAACTGCTGTCAGCACATGTCAAGACACACTAACTTAAAATGGGACAAACTTCTCTTAAGGTTTAATTCATCTGGCTGGCATGTGTCAAGGGAAGCATGTCATGTTTACACATGGCTTTTTGTTATAAAGTATTACCTGTCATGTGATATGATCGTAAGTTACCTCCTAGTCTAAAAAGAGCCTGAAGTGAGGTAAAATAATTCCAAAAGAGTGTAATGATAATATTCTCACAAGGGAAAGGAGCAAGAATCTATCTGGTCTTAAAAACTTACCATTTTCATATCTGTCACTGCCTACCAGAAGTAGATTTTCCATTGTTTAAGGTAACAAGAGTGATAAAAAATATAGGACATATTAGTACCACCTGGTGTTGTCCCTGAAAGCCTGCAAATTGATTTGCTTAACTTTGCTTTGTTGTGTTTTGTTTTGTCTTTTTTTTTTTCTTCTTCTTCATTGGAAAGGCAATAATTTCAAAATTACAAACAGTAGAATAATCTAAATATAATTAGTGATTTAGCCCCCGTTACATCAACTCATTTTTCAGGTTTCTTATTTAAATGGCTGGGAGCAAGCAGATACCAGATACCTTGAATAAGGGAATCTGGTAGCTCTGATTGGGAAGTATTGCCTCAGATGTCCATCCACAATATATCTCAAACAAAAATACCTTCCTAAACTTCCATGTAGACCATTGAAACATTTTCTGTAGGAATGATGGAGTAAATCACCACTGACTGCTGGGTTCCTTCCTAGAGCAATGGTCAGGGAGGGCCAACAGAAGTGCACACTGAGGACAGTGAAGTCAAGACAGGGCTGAGAAGGTCGAGTGCCTTGTGATTGGAATTAGCAGTTAATCACTGCCCACTTGTGGCAAAATGGCAGGGGCCTGGTTGGGCTGTGAGGAAAAAAAATGCAGGCAGACAGCAGATACCAGCTGTGACTTTATCAGGTCTCTAAGATTTGATGGTGAGATGATGGCATCCCTCCTCTTCTCCTATCAAGGTAGATGTCATCACCAGAGCACTGAGAGAGGTAGCTAGCTGGAAGACACCATGCTATGTAAAACATGCTTCTGCTGCAAAGCTTGAAATGGTGAAATACTTTGTGCAGCACCAGCACATGGCAACTCAAACACACCCCTGCAAATTAAAATGGTTCATAGCAGACTCCCTACAAAAAAGTTATTGTGAAAATCCTACTATGCAGCTGTATTTTTATCCCTTATTTACAATGTAAACCTGAATACAGAACCTAAGTGAGATCTAAGTATGATAACGAATAATCTACAAACAAATATTGTTTAAGAAATGGTGGGTCCATATTTCTTACAGCCAGCACATAGAGGTGAATGTATATGAAAGATCTCTTCCCTTGTATATGACTAAACCTAAAGCAATTTTAGCAGCCTAACATTAGCCTAGTCATTTGAGATTGTGGTCCTAGCTTCTCCCTGCAAATCAGGAATCTGAGAGCTCTAAGGGTTAGGCTTGTGAAATATTAAAATAAATAAAATAAAATATCACCTGAAATGTTTAATTGTTTATAAAATGAGCAGCAATCACAGACTGATTTGTTGTTTTAAGGCCTGTTTCTGGTATTCTGGTATTCTCAGCAGCATACGTCAAGGACCTTTCAGTTTAGAGGCTTGCAAATCTAGAGACTGGGAAAATTCAAGGGCAAGGGCAAGATCAGTGTGGGGTGGGGTACAGTATTATATCATTCCCCTGAAATATTACATCTGTTATGTGTAGCTGTACTCAGCAAGGGCAGCTTTGCTGGAATAGTTACTGCGCCTTTCATTCTCAAATGGGGATTTCAGTGCACTTTACAAGCAATGAGTTAGACCTTGCTATTTTCCTCCTCATTTTGCAATAGGGAAACTAAGGAACAAAACAATTAGGTTATTTTCAAAGGTGTTGAGCACACCTGCTGCAGCTAGAGTTAATGGGACCTCTTCAAATTAGACTGTAAATTGTATGTCTGAAGTCATAACCTCCTGCTGTACTGGCAACAGGAACAGAAGCCAGAGCTCTTGTCCCCTAATTTTTGCTTTAGCCAGCAGTTTTCACCCTTGTAATGACAGATCTTTTTATTTTGCTGGAAAAATGGAAACATTTGGCTTGTGACACTATGTTAATAAATGATTCGGGCCCTCTTTGATCACATCCCTAGCTCCCCTTTGGCAGGAAAAGCGAAACATTCTTCACAACAGTACTTCCATGAGATGAGCCTGTAGAGTACACATTTATTAGGGACAGTCCCTAAAATCGTTAGCCAGATAACATTACATTGTGCCCCCATTATATTTGCCTCATCTACTTTTTTGTCTCGTCTGTCAGTAATTAACAGCTAAGCCAAGTGTATTTTCTCCAACTCAATTCACAGTAAAACAGGTCTTTAAAAACCTACAGAGGAAATACGCAAGGTATTCATGCATTGCAGTGAAAAATGTACTGCAAATTAATTAGAAGATGATTTTACAGCTGTGGGGCCAGCTCTAGTCCCTACTATTGATATGGAGTCCTGCTTCTGAGAAGTTTTACTGGAAAAAGAGAGGATTTGCAGTCTCTGTGGCATGAACTAACCATGCAGAACTTCTATTGATTTTGATGTGTCTGAACAGCAAGAAAGAGCTAGCCGCGGGAGTGTAAAACAAAAGTAAGTCATAAAGGACTGATGTTTAGGGAACATATAAATTAGTTAAAGAACTCTTAGTCAAAATAATGATGAAAAATAATGGAATAAAATATCAGATAGTCAATATTCTGTAGGAATTGCTGTAGCGGGAGCATTCGCATGAGCTAGCATTTTATAATAACACAAGCTTGAATATTTGAAAATAATGAGCCATAATAATTGATCCCAGCTGTAATGAAAACACCACTTAGTATTTCTATTCCAGTCCTCTTTGGCACTGATCTTGATTTGGGAGAGACAAAAAGAAGCTTTAGCACTAACAGAAAGTGCTGAACGACTGATGAACAACTGATGATCCATGGGCAATGCAATATCCATGGCATCAATATTTGGATTTGGTCTGATCTGTGCTTTTGTGATCATTGTTGTTGAGATCATTGGGTCCACATTCGTTGTTCAGTCTCAGTCCCTGAGACTGAAACTTGAGGACTAGAATCTGGACTTGAGGATGAAATGGATCCCAGTGGGAGAGGGGAAGATTCCAGTCCTTGCCAATGAGAAATGTTATTGCCAGACTTCAGCTGGAAGACAACCAGAATGACGATGCCAGACTGAGGAAGATGCAGAGCCACAACAAATCTTCAGTGGAATATTTCTGATCTGCTTCAGAAAAGTTAAGGGTTAGCACAGAATTCACAGGACTGAACTGCTATGTGAATGAAAATCTCTCCAATTTTATTTAAAAAATAAAATATCAATTGTTCTTTCTTTTCTGGAATAATCTGACTTTTCAGGTATACATGACAGAAATGCTACCAATTAGAGTGCAGATTTTTTGCGCAATTTTTTCTACCAAGTACTAACTGAAAAAAAAATGAAAAGTTGTATTTGGCAAGTAATAGGGACACTGAAGGAAAACTGGCTATAGAAAATTAACACAGGATGAGTGATCTGGAATCAATTTAGTCTAAACAAAATGAAATCATAAACAAAGGTAAATTTGTAATGGAGATTCTTTAGTTCAATAGAGGAGATTGATAAAAGAAGATATAAACTGTTAAGCTGGATGGATAAGAAACTTTAAGATTTGAATAGAGGGGGCACGTGGAATTTTAATTGGTTATATATATATTTTTAAAAGCTATCCAGAACTTGAATCTTGAGCTAGGCAAACAGTAGGGAATGGTTCCTTACTTGCATAAATTAAAAGGATATCAACAGGAACAGAAAGAATAAACTTATAACAAACAAAACAAAAAGATAAAACAGAATGCTGCTCAGTAAAGAAAGCTAATTACTGGAAAATGGGAAACAGGGATATAAAGTGAGAGTTTCCCAAAGGCCAGGTGACTTAGAGACACATTAAAGGACACTAAACACAAAGAACATATGAAGAAAAGCAAATGTAGTCCCTCAAACACTGTTCTTACACAAAGCATTTCTCATAGATGTATGGAAGTGATTAAAATATTTGACTACGTATTAGTAAAGCTTTATCTAGAATTCTGCACACAGCTCTAGTTCCTAGCACAAACCAGTTCCACAGCAGGTAAACAAATATGAAGTTGGTGAGATGACCTTCTGAGAAAACGCTAAGCTGAACTTGCCAACAGCTGGGTGAGGATCTAAGCCGCAAACTTTAAAACAAAAAATAACAAAACAAAACAAGGACAAAACTAGTCAAAGGAATAAATAATGCCCATAAATAAATTTACCACTGGAAATGTGGAGACAGTTTCTAGTTGCAAGCAGAAAAGCTGAGAACAGCTTCCCTGCAAAAATACTGAGGCATGAAATGTGGTGTTTATGACAGTGATTATATCACTTCTAATATCAAAAAGTCAAAATAATACAATGAGAAGATGAAGAAGTGTGCTCTAGCTTTTCTGTTGCTGACCTCCTTGGTGTTCCTGATACTGTATAGTTTTCCTGTTATTCTGTTTTGCACCTACCCTTATCATTTATTTACCATGGGACAAACTGAGAAAAAGACATGTCATTTTAATATACTGCATAACTAGCCTAGGAATAGATTTCTTTGATGCAGTAAGGCCAAGGACTTCTCAAGGGTCAGAAAAATAGACATTTATGAAGATAATGAGCACAGTCAGTGCTGCAGTAGAGAAACAGGGGAGGAGGAAATGAAATATTAAAAAAAAAAGGTCAAAAAATACATTGAATACCAACCTGTTTGCTTAGGTTCACAAGCCATCTACTAATTACTCATTATGGAATATTATTTCATTATTATCTAACATTTCTTGCATCTTCTTCAGAAGCAGCTGGCCCTAGCCATTTCTAGCAGAAGGGTACCAGTTTTAGATGATTCAGTGAGTGACTTAGTAGGACACATTCTATGCAGTTTTTCCATCATCTTTGTTTAGAGGAAGAAGAGCTAAGATTCATTTTTGTATCAGTCACATAATTACAGAGAAGGAAGGGACTCCAGCAGTTCTGGCAATCAGTAGCGAAGGTGTTAGAGAAATAGTAACAAACAAGCTAGATTTTCCTATGGGGATTTTTTGTGGTTGGGTTGGGTTTTTTGGTGGTTTTTTTAATTGTTTTTTGTTGTTGGGCTGTTGGTTGTTGTGTTTTGTTTGTTTGTTTGTTTTGATGTGTTGTTGTTTTTCTGCTTTTTTAATCACTTGTATCTGCAAGAATGAGAATAACACGCTCGTGCAGTAGTAAAAAAAAAAAAAAAGGTGCACAGATATAATTATTAGTAGCTATGCAAGACGTAAAGCAGTGAAGAATGAGTATTGCATCTTCAGGTGAAAAACTCATCTACCTGCAGAGAAAAGTCCCCCAAAACAACTATGAACACTCTTTTCTCCATTCGCATCTGGAACCGCAACAGTAGCCATGAACGTGAGCCAAAATTAATTACTAACTAAACTAAGTAGAATAAAGGTAATGTTAACTTGACACCTGTGACTAAGAGGTTCATAGATAATGTACAGATAAATTCATAATGGTAGGAGTATGGAAAAAAAAAATGAAAGAATTACATTGTAAATAGCTTCTGCAATAGTCTTCTTTGTATTTTAATGTCTTAGAGTTCAAAATGGGTCTCTACCATAGTTTTAATGCTGTTTTCTCCACTTAATCAAGGTACAAGATTGCTCTTGGCTTGGAATTGTACTCAAGGAAGATACCATATAATGCTTAACTGAAATACTGAGAAAATAGATTTATTTTTAAAAACAAAGCAAAAATATTTCAATTTAAAGCTTTAATTAATTGATTAATTAATGGAAGCTGTTCATTTAAATCAGAATGAAAAAATAATAATAAAATAAAAACAAAAATAAAAATAAAACCACTGATAAGGTGATCCAGGATCATTTTCTGAGGAAATACTATATACTGAGTAATACTGTAAAAGACTTTAGAAGACCGCAGTAAGTTACAAACTCATTTTAAACTCAGTGAAAAATAGATAAAGCACAGTCTGGAAGTGTTAAGTCTAAATGATGTCCTTTCTACGTGTGCATTGAAACAATTCATTACTCATATAAAATGTTAGGAAAAAAACTGTCACTCACACTGTCTATTTGAGAGCAAAATATCTGCTCACAAATAGTAGGAGGCATTATGATTAACAAATCACACAAAGACTCAGAGAAGGACAAATTTAAAACACCTGTGAGTGTGACTTCAAAGGCCATTATAATTGTTTTTAACACACTGGAAGATATTCTGGTGAGTACACCTATTTGCACTGTGATTCCAAATATGTTAAATATTTCCATAAGCCATACTTTTTATGGAAGAACAATGTTTCATCGTTCCTACTGTTTTTCATTGCTTAGACTAATCCGAAAATGATTTAATGTAATTTAGTTGTTGTTAATGAGACAAGAATCCTTGGTGACATATTTTTTCTCCTTCTATAAATATATGCATCCCTTTTTTCCAAGACCATTGAGCCAGGAAAAAAATAGAATACCTGTTTTACTCTGTCCTCTTTTTTCCTCTAACTGCTCCATTGCTGACGATTCATGCAACCTCAGTCCTGTTGATGACCCTTTCTCTAAGAGTTCTAGTTCCTTCTTTCTCTTCTGAGTTAAGCAAGTCACTTCCATCTGAAAATAAATAAATAAACAAATAAGAGGGAAACATGGTGACTGTTGTGGACAATAAAAATATACTACAAAGACTGCTTCTGAGCTGCTTGAGAGCTGTTGTCTTAAATTATTACTTCTACACAACAACAATAATGTACACATTGAAAGAAACTTCAAAACATTGGGTTGTTCTGAACAGGAAAAAAAATGTAACATTCATCTAAAACAACTATAATAAAAAGTCTTGACTCATGTGGAAAAAGCATTTTTGAAGGGCAAATTTTCTGTACAGTTTGACAGAAGGAAAAGGTGCAAATTCTCATCAAGTTTGATTTTTCCTTTTGGCAGAAAGTATTTCAGCTGAAAAATTCTTACCCCAGCCTTGATAGCTATTGCAAAGAGAATTAAAGATGCAGGCAGTGGTTTTCAGATTGACAGGATTGATTGGCTGGAGCAAAATGAAGTCTAAATGATAACCATGCCAGGAAAATGGAGAGAGTTCTGATGAAATTGTTGTTGCAACAAATGAGATTGATTGTGATGACAATTTTATATCTTCAGGAGACAATGCAAGAGAGCAAGAACATAAAGAAGCAAAGCTTAACCAAGGTAAGTTAACAGATAAATTGCTATGGATGAAACACAGTTTCTGTGGGGCTCCAGAGGGAGTTAAACACAGACAAGTAAAGGTTATAATCATAATTCAAATGACAGCTTCCATCAGTTAAAGAGAAAAATCTTAAGACCAGCATGCAATGCACTTATGAAAGATATTCCAAAAAAGGCTGACATGCACTTCATGCAATGCACCACTGAATCACACACATATAATAAAATGGATGGGACCCTAACTCTAACCCCAACTGTAGGATGAGCCTCACACAAGGCCCCAAAACCAGCACACAGCCATTAGCAGCAAAAGAGGACAGACTCCAGGACTAAGGTTATCTTGGCTTGAGCTGAGTTTATCTTGTTTTAGCTGTGAAAGCAATTGTCTAGCAGCTAGGTAACTGTTTCCTAAATTGCTTTTGGCATTCACTTAATTTTGTGCAATGGTGTGGTTAACATTTATTGGTAATAGCAGTAACCAGTAGCTATGTTCTGTGAAATAAATTTGATAATAAAACAGTGTGCAGAAAGGCACCAACACAGGCTGAAGCCAGAGATCTTCTACAATGAACATAAAACACAGTGGACAACTACTGAAATCCTGGGAATCAGGGAAAATAGGGGAAACAGGGGTATAAATATATATATACAGATTGTGTTGCAGCAAAAAATAACCCCATGGACCAAAAAGGAAAGGATCACCATGACCAGCATCAAACACCTAGCTAAACACCCAGGATACTGATGACTCTGTATGCTCACCCCCTTCTTCTGGAGGGACACTGAGCTTCTGCATGCACGGCTGTAACACCAGTGAAAGAAACAGGTAGGTATGAGGAAATTTGGCCTTCACAGGTTTTGTGGGTGTTTTGTTTGTTTGTTTTTAAATTAAAAAAAAAAAGAAAAAAAACAAAAAAGAAAATAGAAAAAAGAAGAAAGAAAAAGAAAACTGTGTCATTAATGATTTTTTTGTGTGTTCATTTGTACTGAGTGCATTAATATTACTGTGCCAGGACTAATGATAACTGTTTGTGGCATTTTGATTAGACTGTCAAGACTTTAATGAGACTAGGAATAAATTCTTCAGTCCACATGTCAGCTATGTTCCTTCTCTGCCCATAACAGGATTTTGAGGGTAACTCAGGCAGGTGTGTAGATAAGTTTTGTGATACAGTGAAATCCCACTGAGGAATTTCTCTCTCCCAGTAGCAGGGTAGGTGACTGCAGTCAGGTGAGGCTGGTGCCTCTAGAGTAATGGGGTTCTGAGCATAATTCATCTGGAAAACATACTTATTGACTTTAGGATAAGATTGATTGCACTAGAGACATTACTGACTATAGATCTCCATTGAATATTAAGCAACAAGACTGTCTGAAGTCCCTATACTGGAGATGCTCACTTTCAGTCACAGGAATAGGACCCATCACACCCATGTCCAAGTCCATGTCCATGTCCAAGAATAGGTCTGTGTGTGATATATTATATCCCTATATATGCCCTAGGGTATCCTTAGGGTACGTATCCGTACTCCTCGCAGTCTCCTCACAGAAAATGACAAATGAATTAAATAAGGGGCAGAATATCTTTCTGAGAAGGACAGGGGTATTGTTTTTTTCAAATCCAGACACACGGTATGTGATACTGAAAGCTCTTGGTTCCTGTCTGCACCAAATGGAGTCAAAGAACAGTCACAGTTTATATGATTTAGGTACCTTTCTCAGAATTGTATCAATTTTCCCCTTTTAGAAAAGTAGTCCCAGTACAAAAATTTTATCAAATAGAAAACAGACTCTGAAACCACACACATCGCACTGGAGCCTTTCTGGTTTGTAGCCTTTCCTGTACGTGGGACCACGCCAAGAAAAGTGACTGTTTCACAAAGTGAAATGTTAAAGCTCATAGGCATCATCTTGCTGTTCCCTCTTCTCTCCCTATCATTCCATGGAGGAACTGTGTTCATTTGTGGATTTTTTTTAAATGACAAGAACAAAAAGTCTTACCTTAGTTGTTCGGATTTCATTTTCTTTCCTTTTTGGGGGCGCATGGAGGAGGAATTAGAGCTGCTAGCATTTCTAGCATTGTTTTATGTTTCATTCAGGAATGGTATTTACCGTGGCTGAGCCAGCATTTCTTTCTCTTTTTTCCCCAGGTTTGTTTTACCCTGAGTGTATTACTGCAAGAATTTGATACCGCTTTTCATAACTTTGCTAACCCACATTAGTTTCTTTTGTCATTTTTGACACCTAGATTCCACTGTAATGAACACAAATAATATCGTGCCACCTATCTCTGCTTTGAATACCTCTCGCTCCTCCACTGCACACTTCCTCTATAGTCCCTGATTCTAATCCATTTTCAGCAGCTCATTTGCCATTCTCTCAAAGATTTCTGTGTTCGGGCCCCAGCTCCTCCACACTGCTGCTTTCCAAATGCATATTCATGGATATTTTATTCAGTGAGTATTGTGATGGACTACCTATTATTCATTTACCAAGACGCATGAACATCATTTCTTTCCGTCTGTACATTTGATACATTTGTGCGTAAGCAGAGATAAATTGCAGTCAGACACAAAAACACAGTCAAAGAAAACACAGGAAAAATAGAACAGAACAAAATATTGAATAGGGAACCATAAAAGAGATGCTTTTTGGAGCAACAGTTTTCAACCACTTTCCTACCCAGGCCTGATTATCAAAACTGCAGCTGTCCAAGAACTTTACTGAATGGGCAAAAAGACTTTTCTATCAGCAAATGGTCCGGAAAAAGTACAAACCACAACTAAACAAAATTGTTCCAGCCAACTTTTCCTTTGCAAAGTGATTTTTTAACAAATCAAAGACATGAAAATTTCTACCTCACTCCTCTCCATCCCCCAAATTAGCTTCAAATTCCCTGTAATTGACCTACCAAATTTCCATTTCAGAAGTGCTGGAATTATTTCAGAAGAAATTTGGTATCTTCAAAAGAAAATAAATAAGTGGAAAATAATTACATCTTTTATGGTGTTCTCCAACTTTTTCCATAGGGATCATTTCTAGTCTAACAAACTCTGATAGCATTATCCAGGATGACACTCAAGCTCCACAGAAAAGATTTTCATGCCTAGTAAAGGAACCAGTTTAGTGAACAGAAATAAATTTGGGAACAAACTAAATCTTACCCATTTATTATTCTGTACGTGTTTGTATATGCATAGTGGTATCTGTGTGGGCATGATAGAAATACCTGTCTCTGTATTCATGTCTTTTGTTCTTATGCACTATAAAGATTAGCTTCTACAACAAGCAAGAGAATGGTTGTAGTTTAGACCTGTTGTTTTGTGGGAAGGAATCCTAAAGCAAATATCTCACTTCTTGAGTCAGAAGTAAGTCTCATCTTCTTGGTCAATAGTTCCATTATCCTATTAACACAGAGTTTTCTTGAATGATTACAGTGCAATATTCCTCTGGCCAACTGACTAAAGGCTTTCAATAGCAGCACTGTTTCAGTAGAATATCAGCATCAACACAGAGGACCTGCCACACCACAGTGCATTTCTCAAAGCCATAAACTTTTCTTGTTCTTTGAACTTAAGAAGATTGCCTGCAAGCATGACCATATCTGCAGCAAATCAGTAGGAGAGTGTCAGTTTTGTTAAATTACTGTTATAAAGTAAAGTCTAAGATTGTTGTTACCATCCTATATTTTTAAGGTAAGTGATGGTTCTGCACAGATTTTTATTTTTATTTTTTTTTTTCTGAAAGAATATCTCAAGGAGAGAACATTCCTCTTAAACCAAAGAGGCGTAAGATAGAAAATATCCATTAAAATATTCCAGCTTTGATACTATTTTTCTTTTCCTTGTCTTTATTTTGATTAAAGTTTCAGTGTTTTTTAAAAACAAGGTTTCCAATTTTCAGGGAAAATTAGTTTTTTAAATGTGAAATGACAGGGAAAAAGGTATTATTTCTATGAAATTGTGTTTTTTCTAGCAAAGTCCTAAAAGGAGCTGTTCGTTCTACAGAAAAGCACACACAATGCCTATGCTTAACAGAATGGCGGGTCAGTTTCCCATGGAGACTTACATTATGTTGAATTTCCAGGCTGCACTCAGTGGTGGCCCCATTCAGCAGCCAGACGCCACTGCACTCAAAAGGCAGAAATAGAAGATCATTTACACTATTATTTTTTTCTTACAGATTTTTCTGTGATGGAAACAATCAATCATAGCTAACCCACTAAAAATCACCTTCTAAGCTTTAGCTTAGAGTTTAATTAAAGCACTGGAAATATGATCTGTGTTGATCTACCCCTCTACATACAGTCAAAACATTGAAATTATATTACTCAATCCTTTACAGCATTTATGAGCGCTCACTTTCATCATAAAAGGCAAAATAACCAACAATACACCAATGAGGTACTAAGTGCTCCCTTCGAAATGGATCTCGAAAGTGCTCAGTCTCTGCCAGCTGTGAGCCTTTCCCCAAACAACCCTTACATAGTCCGTATGTTGCAATGACTGGTTTGATAATGCCTTGTACCGGTTTTGGCTGAGATAGAATAGCACAGCACCTGTATGTTATGTGTTAGATCTGCAACTGTTTAGCTATTTCAGCAACTTATAAGCAGTGCTTACACAATGTCAAGACTGTTCCTACTTCTCCTGCTAACCCACCAGTGAATAGGATGGGTGTGCAAAGAAGCTGAGAGGATGCTCAGCCAGGACAGCTGACCCCAACTGACCAAAGAAATATCACATACCATATGACTTTGTGCTCAGCAATAAAAGATGAAGGAAAAAGAGAAAAAGAAAAAAGAAGAAAAAAAAAGAAAGAAAGAAAAAAGTAAGAATGGGGAATGGGAGAACATTCAGAGTTATTTATCTTCCCAAGTAACCTCTATGCATGATGGAGTCCTGTTTTCCTGGAAGTGGCCGAACGTCTGTCTGCTGATGGGAAGTAGCGAATGAATTCCTTGTTTTGTTTTGCCTGTATGCACAATTTCTGCTTTACCTACTAAACTGTCTTTATCTGAGAGCATGAATTTTCTCACTCTTACCTTTCCAGTCTTTCCCCCATATGCTGTGGGGGATGCGCAAGTGGCTGTGTGGGGCTCAGCCTTACCCTGTTCTATCTGCATGCTGGTGCTGTGCCTGATCCAGAACTCATGGAAGTCAATATTCCCTTGTAGGGATTATCTGATCTTGCCATTCACAAGTGCTTCACTTGTCCTTATTCCTGTCAGACACAGATACTGGCAGAATTGTCTAAACAAATGTTTCTTAGGCTGTGGCTTATTTACAACCAGGCCTGCTCCCTTATTCCTTCTCCATCTTTTAGCAAAGCATGGGAAAAGGGGCCTGAACTTTCAGCAGAGAATTTCTGTGGTGGCATCATTATGCAGCATTTTCTGTAAACAAGTTTACTCACAGTGAGAGTAAACTCTCAGAAGCTGCTTTACGTCACAGACAACACAGATAATCTAATTTCTGCTTGCTGGATAAACACCAGAAAAAAAAAGAAAAAAAAAAAAGATGACAATAGTCAATACAAAATTTCTAACATTCATTGTAATAAAATTCCAGGTTCACAGACCTTTCTATGAAGAACAGAAGACTGTCAGCATCTTTTTGTGTAGTCATGAGCTCGATTCTACACATTAGAGGAAACTATTAAATCCTTTATTTTAAAATTAATTTAGATTGTATTTATTGCTAGTCAGTTCCACTTAATTAACAATCAGAGCTGAAGATAAGCTAAATTAGCCTGGTGTATTTGAGGACAAACTTTCTCCTTATGTGCCAGTTTATTAAATCCAGTGATTAAAGAAACAAAGATCAATGCAGTACTCACAGAGACCTTTAAAAGCGCCATAATACACAGAATCACAGAGTCACAGAATGGCTCACATTGAAAGGGACCTCTAGAGGCCACCTGCTCAAGCAGAGCCACCTAGAGAAAGCTGTCCAGGACCACGTCCAGATGCCTTTTGAAGATCTCCACAGAGGCAGACTCCACCACCTCTATGGGCAATCTGTGCCAGTGCTCCATCACCCGCACAGTTAAAAAGTATTTCCTGATATTCAGGGAGAACCTCCTGTGTTCCAGTTTGTGCCCGTTGCCTCTTGTCCTGTCCCTGGCACCACTGAAAAGAGCCTGGCTCTGTCCTATTTGCACCCTCTCTTCAGGTGTTTCTTTAAATTGGTAACAGTCCCCCTGACCTTCTCTTCCCCAGGCAGAACAGTCCCAGCTGTCTTGGTCTTTCCTAATAGCAGATCTGCTCTAGTCCCTTGATCGTCTTTGTGGTTCTTCATTAGACCACATACCCCCAGCATTTCCATGTCTCGCTTGCACCAGGGAGCTCAGAATTGGACACAGCACTCTGGTTGTGGCCTCACCAGTGAAGGCTAGAGGGAAAGGATCCCCTCTCAACCTCCTGGCAGCTCTCCTGATGCAGCCCAGTATACTGCTGGTTTTCATTGTGGTAAGGGCACACTGCTGGCTCTTGTTTAACTTGGTGTCTACAAGGACCCCCCAGCTCTTTTCCACCTGGGTGGCCCCCAGCAAGTACTGGTGCATGAGGCTGTTCCTCCCCAGGTGCAGGGCTTTTCACTTCTTCTTGTTGAACTTCATGAGATTCCTGTCAGCCCATTTCTCTAGCCTGTCGAGATTCCTCTCACTTCAGTGGCTCTAAGAAGGCAGTAATTTTAATCTTACAAATGCTACTTTTTACCCTAGAGCCTAAGACACTCATCTAGCATGTCAAAAAGGATTTCTCATCTTTCTTAGGATCCTAAGTTCAGTGCATCTACTCACTTGTTATGCAACGAGCAAGTCCAGTCCTGCAAGCATGCTTTCATGTATGTTCATGGTTCACTTGTCATTTCTGTACTCCACCACTGCCTTGTCACTCCTACATATATTTAGGCTGGTGTGCTGTTAAATTCAAAACTTGCAGCTGCCTCCCAAGTTCATTTCCTTTGTTATTTGTTAATTGTCTCTCTTTTGATGAGGATCCTGAAGGCTGTTCTGGTATTTAAAAACAAAAAGTGACACAAGCACTTTATGTGCATTACAAACAGGAACACCGTACTCAAATTAAAAAAGAAAATAATCATGTAAATTAATATTAAAGTACTAGAGACTATCAGTACTAGGTGATAACATTCTTTAGCCTCATGGAACTTGTGACTTGAAAGTACAAGCAAAAGAGAGATATTACATGTACACAGTAATTTATTTTGTTTTTTCCTGCAGCAAGACTAGGTGCTTTCCCCAGCCTGGAGGCTGGAAGCTCACAAAGGTAAGTGGTATTTTCATCCAGTGCTACTTGATGGGGTGTCAGTCAGACACCGGGTATCACTATCCTGGTATCCCGTTCACCTCGCATTGCAAATGTAAGCAGAGCCACTAGAGCCATCTCGATCTCCCTATCCTCTATCCTTTTCTTCCCATTGTGGAGCCACAAGAAAGGGAAGATTTGCAAGGAACAGATTTGCAGAACAGCTTAACTTTCTACAGAATTAAGAAATAGAAGATATGGCCATAGCAATGCCAGTCTCTCAGAGATGTATTAGCAGCACCTGGGAATGTTTTGCACTTCCCAGGCAGATGCTCTTCCAGTAGCTGAACCAATCCCACCATCAGTCATTCAGGTTAACACTGAAGAGTAGGTATCAAAGGGAAGGAAACTGCTGCTGGGACAGGAATGCCCTAACTTGCATCTCTGTTGAGTGAAGCTATATCCAGACCATCCTTTTGAAAGACTGAGAAATGCTGATGACACTTACAGATACTTGGGCCTCTTCTCAACTTTTTGCAGCCAGAAAGGGCAGTGCTTGGGCTGTGACTCCAGACACAGTGCTGGTATTTCCTGCTACTAACCTCCAGCACCATTACATAGGTTGTTTAAATTGTATGGTTATTTAGGACAGATCTGCCACCATACAGATATATGGCATTTAAGTTTCATTTTGGACAAGAGAAAGTAACTTTCCTGTATGCTAAGGACCAAGAAGCACTTGTATCAAAGGATTGTGCTTCTTGGTATTCCTTTGTGAGTGACCTAACTGCTCTTTGACTGGAAAACTCACCGGCCTGAGCCAGCTCAGTGCTGTGCTCTGAAAACATTTTGCTTATGTAAACCAAGGGCAAAATTAGCACAGGGCATCCAGCTGTGAGTTTGTGGTGCTCCACCAGAACAAACCTGAAGGTTCAGGCAGGAGAAATGCTGTCTTTCTGTGCCTTAAGCTTACTCACAGATACGTAATTAATTATCCTAACTTAAGGTCAGCTGAGGTAGTGGGAGACTGAGTTTCGCAATGCCTGTCTTCCAGGAGCCCAGGCAGAGAGCCTCTTAGTACAGAGGTAACACTGTAGAGATGTCACAGGTGCTCAAGGACAGGTTATGACAACACCAAAACCTTCTGGTTTCTGCTACTTGGTCCAGTAGAAAAAAGAACTCCAAACAATACAAGGACAAAAGAGGGTGTGGATGATCTGTATCACTCTCTATTTTTTTGAGGTTTGCCTTTCTCACTTAAAGACTTTTGTCCATATTATCTGCCAGTTATTCACTCCTCCAGATTCTTGTCTTGTTAGCACCATAGAAAAGCTTCACTTGAACTCTGGGAATATTTTTTTTTCCATGTAGATAGAGAGTGGTGGCAAACAATCATTTAAACTTTACAAACAGAATATTAAAGCAATTATTTCCTTTGTTTAATAATTAAAATGTCTGTTAATAATAAAAAAAACATCCTGATAAGAAAGCTTGTTCTTCATCCCAGTGATGTCTGGGTAGAGAGAGGAAAAACTTTTCATTTCACAAGTTCCTTTTCATGTTTTCTTCTCTCACTTCTGTCACATATATTGATTCCCCTCATGTAAATGATTGACAGCAGCACTGCAGACAGACACAGGCTGGCCAAACTTGCCACTCTGCCAGTCTTATATGTCTTTACTAGCCTTGCCTCATGCCTAATCCTGAGGGATGCTGCTGAGAGTCTTCCCTGCCTACTTGAGCAAAGCACTGCTCTGAAGCTCCCACAGTCCAGCTCTTCCAGAACGCTTGCAGGACACAAGCACAGGTGAAAGACACAGTTTGAAAACTTTGATCTTTCTACTTGCTCAAACTAAGGTGAAGTAGGAACTAATATGGTTTTTCAGCAAAGAGTATGCTTTCCATGAAAAATGAACATTTCCAATGGACTGAAATGACTTACAAACTCTTCTCAAATGTAGTCAGTAGCCTCACACCAAAGAAAGAAGAGAGAGAACAGAGAAATATTCAAGCGATTCAACTTCTGTTGCTGTTGTGTTGAAAACGCAATCATTAAAAAGTGTTAAATAACATAAGCAGGTATACAAACTGCTTGTTTATGGTAGAATGGACCCCAAATGACACTTATTTTCATTTTGCTCCAAGGCAATTTAATATTTTTATGTTTGTCTGCTTGAATGTTAAAAAAATGAAAAGACAGATTTGTTTCTAATGCTATAGATAACAGCTTGTAAAGGATTCAGACAGGCAGCTCACTAATCATCTGATCAAAAGTTGTTTCAGGCACCTTATCTAGTGATCTGTGCAAAATGCAAGTGAAGTGTGAAAACCTTTGTTAGTAATGAACCAAGTGCTATGATACATAAGTCTGAAAAAGTATTCTGGCAGTGTGCTTTCAAGAAGGTGCCAAATAGGAAGAAGTGCAGCGTGATAGAATGAGTCAACTAGAAGAGATATGAAGTTGTGTTCCTGAGTCACACATGAAAAACAGTCTCCTGAGACTTTCATCACCTCTTACGAAGGGCTGCACATCCTCTTGACCTGAATTCTTGTTTAGTTCAGGGACTGCACACAGTCAAAACATTGCTGTAGCAAATCCTCAGTGCATATGCTCTTGCTCTGCATCTGTTTTGTCTTGGCCACAGGGCAGCTCTCTGCAGCTCCTTGCAGCATCGGCATTGCCAGGGGTTGTTTAACCTCCTGCTGCTCAGTGTCTCAGCCACAGCATTTCACTGCCTCTGCCGCCAGATCCTCAGAGATGAGGACCTGTCCTATTTCAGGTATCAGCATGGGAACAAGAAACACTTGTGGGTATTTAATGACCGATCCATGAATATTCTTATTCTCTCCATCATCCTTCTGTAAAGCACATTTGCACAGCCTATCGTACTACTTAAAAGGATGCCTCTACCTGCTTAGCAATAATTTATGTGCAATAAACAGGACATTTATATGGCATTTAAATACTAACATAAACACTGTAATGATGTGTCAATAAGGACTCAATTTTGTAACTATTCTAGAATGCTGGAAACAGCTGATAAATTGGAGATGGAGCTTTAAAAAGGACAGGAATTGATGGTGCATAATCAAATGTGCTGGGATGTAAGGAGGAGATGAGTGAAAGAGTATACGTGTTTACAGGAGAAGAGATATTAGCCTTTGGGTAGTACCCAAACTAGCAAGAAATAAAATGCTGCTTTAAAATGGTGTATCTGGAGTCCAAGAGACGGTTTTCCTCAGGAAGGATGAGGAAAAAGAAATGAGGAAGATAACAATGGAATAAGTAGCAGTCAAAAAAGTAGGTCTATTCGTACAAAAAGATTAATAACAATCTTCTTCTTCCATTAAGTAATTATACTTACAGATATAAATGATTGCTTACAAGCTATTAATAAAATTTAAATATTATACATATGTATTATATTCATTATATTTATATATATATTAAATATATATTAAGTATATATTTAATTTTATTTATAAATAAATAATTATTTAAATATTATCTATTTCTCACTGCTCATAAAACTCCTGAAGTTCTTCTGTGCATTTTGAAATGATCCAAGTAAACAGTATTTGTTTAATCCCGGTGTACAGATGTGATTATCACTGTTTCATCATATCAAATGCTACAAACCCTGAATTGGTACAATGAGCACTTATTCCTTCCAGGAGTCCCACTGAAGGTAGTAGGACTTTGTGCATAACTAGGTACATCACGAATCCATGATTTGCACTATGTCCACAGCTTATCATGGCTTTTTCTTGTCTTTAACATGCTTTCCCAGAGTGAAATCTGGACAGTTCTCTTTTTGTTTATCCCAGTACTGCATGATAGTGCTTTCAGTGTAAACCCCTTTTTATACAGTCATATCAAAGATAAACACAAAAAGTCCTAGTTGGGGCTTTTATACTAATGCTTGTATCAACATTTTCAGTTGCAATGGAGCTGAGGCTTGAACTTGTCAAGTTTTCAGCTCCATTATGAAACTGATATTAAATAATAATAGTAAAATAATTTCTCTTTTTAAAAATCAGTAAACATAATGGACAGGCATGTTGCTTTTCTACCAGATTGCAAATAAATGTATGCTTTAATCACATTTGGAAGAAGACAGGTGCCATTCATTACTAGGTGATTGACTGATGGAAAAAGAATTTTTTATTTTTTTTTCACTGAGAATCCAAGTAATTTAACTCCTACCTCTTTATGTTGGAAGAGAGAGCAATATCTGATAATTGCTTGTACCACAAACAAGGAGCTGATCTGGGAAAATCTACCATGCAGATGCTACCAGCATGTACAACGTCACTAAACAGGGCAGCTCAGCTCTACTCCCGCTCCCATCCTATCAAGGATGCACTCTCCAGCTGGATAGGAGCAGCCTTATCACACACTCAGCATATCCCCAAAGCTTTACCCATGACAGGCTGCTCTGCCCTGTGAGGTGCCACACAGGAAGAAACAGAGCCCTTACATCACCTACAAGGCACATCTAAGGTGTGGTGTTGTGAATGAGGAAGCAAACTCAGCTATAGGAAAAGAGAGAGAGGGACAGGGATGGAGACAGGGAGAGGGATGGGGACAGGGAGAGGGACAGGAAAAAAAAGACAGAAAATGAAAGGGAAAGGGAAACGGAAAGGGAAAAGGAAAAGGAAAGCATGGTGAAAACACAAAATGAGTAAGCCAATCATTTATGTGTTGCCTTCAAAATGTCACCATCACTTTTCTAGAAGTCTAGTTTGTTAAAAAATAAAAATAAAAAAATGTAACCCTTAGGAGTATGACCAGACTGGGAAAAATATTCCTTGTATTAACTCTCACGTGGTAACTTACACAATATTCGGTTCTGTAAAAGAGTATCAGAAAGTTGAGCTGAAGACTGAAAAAGCAGAGGAATTAGTTTTGTCTTGCTCACTAAACCTAAGAAGCCAGTTATACTTTTGAAGCTAGATGAGGTTTAGAGACATTAGAGACATTTGATGTCAGGTCACTAAAATTAAGAGGGGTTTTTATAGAGATCTAATTTTTAAAAATATCTGGAAAATCTTCCAAGCTGTAACCCCCACATAGGGTCAAACATGTCTCACTTGTATTTAAGTGTCACAATCCAAAATGAGTTTCAATATATTTGATTGCCACACTACTGCTGGCAATATTTTAGTGATAACATATTTAATGTATCCCTTGATGTCACAAAGATGTAAAATCAAGTTGGGGATTATACTTTAAAATGACAATACAAATTCTCTTCATTAATCAAGGATGTTTCCAGTGATGCTACTGAATTTCAAGGTTCTTTCTTTCCTGCCCACCCTCCATCAAGGATGCTAAAATACTCATCTGTTCTACAAATGATACGTTCTTTTCCAGGAAAAAGTGAAAATAACAGTAGACAAGGACAGCTATTTTTCCCTTATGCTGACCAATGCAGTGAATTTCACAGCCAATATCAACATTCACAGAAGGAGGGCTCAAAAATAAGCAAGATGATTTCCTTAAATGTCTATTGCCTGATAAAGAATTAGTTAAATTTCTGACAAATCATTCTTTTAGAAGGCTGCCTGTTTACATCTCAGACATTTTACCCTGTGGGTAAGCAACTTGTAACAGATTCACTTTAAAAAAGATATATATTTATCATTGACAGGGTTTTTTCATATCACAATAACCAGACGTGTTCCTCCTTTTCAGTAGTAACAGAACTTATCACAGACTGTCAGCGTACAGAATAAAATGCTGTTTCCATGCAGCACACTGATCTAAAGGAGCTATTGTCATAACACACTAGACAGGGAACTGTCTGCTCTATCACAGCTTGTTTGCGGGGGGGGGAGATGTTTGTATTTTGGTTAGTTGGTTGTTCTTTAAGTATCATTTCTTGTCAGATTTTAGGAATACATGCCACCTCAGGATGGGATGTTTACTGAAGAAGGTACTGATTGATCTCTGCAAGACTGAAACAAATTGGGACACCGGCACTTGTGGGGATCACAGCAACCAGCCAGTGATGAGCAGCTGGTAAAAGGCACCCATGTGTGCTAAAACCTGTAGGCTGAGGAAGGGGGAACATGAAGCCCAAAAGAAAGCCCTGCTCCAGACTGCAACATCAAATGAGTTCCCAGCTGCAGGGCAGGCTGAGAGAGAGCCCACGAAGCTGGGGAAAAACAGTCCCCCATTTTCCCAGTACATCTGCTGGGAGTGATGAGCATAGGCCAGACCCAGCTGCCTAGGGACCAGTCCAAGTCTGTCCTGCTGCAGCATTATCACCACCTAAAGATTTCTTACTAACAGTACAACAGGCAAATTCTTAGCTTAGATACATCTCGATCATTATTTTATCTCACTATTTGTCTGCTAATGTCCAAAAGCCCTTCAGCAGATCAAACCCCATCATTTGCTGCACTAATTGTTGGTTGTTAAAATAAGAACTGCAATTTACCACTTACTATTGAATACCTAATTTGGCAGTTTATGAAATTTAAGAACACATGAAAGCACATCACACATGAAAGGACAGGTGTTTAATTGCTTAACAGCGTAGCCGCTGTGCACACACTGTGGAGCTGCTGCCCAAGAGCAATCCCTTGAGCCTCTTCCCTCTCCATTTCAGGAGTGCTAGCTAGAAGAGTACTCTCCTACCAGAGCATTTCCAGACTGGTTTCAGTCAGTGTGGAAATTCATACTTACGATTTAAGAGCAAATCAAAGTGCTCCTGAAGAGCCTGACGCTCCTGGTCATGAAATGAATGACTAGTCTTCCACTGACTTTAAAGGCAGCAGAAGCAGCTTCAAAACAACTCAAAAATGTGAGACTTTAATTCATTGAGAGTGGAATTTGTCACTATCACTAGCACCTATGAATCACATGAGCTCTTTAACTACTGTTAAATGTGACCTCAGTGACGCACAGGCTTTGGGCTTGCAATTTGTACAGGAAAACATCACAGTTTGTGAAGAGCTGCACTGAAGACTGAAGGCTAGCTCTTCTGTTTTCACAAGCATGGCCTAATTGGATATGATAAATAGCAAAAATGTAACTGCTTTCATATTTCTGTAGATAATAATGTCAAATTTTCATTTGTTATTGTCCTACTTCTAAAATGTTAATGAAGCATTATGATAAGAACCAATTTCCTCTGTTTAATCTAATCTGGATGTGAGAGGCTCAGAACAGCACAATTATTGTGCTACAGCATACATAGAAAATTACTCATTATTACTGATCTCCAAAGTAGAGAAATAGATTTCCAAAGGCACAGAATGTCTAAGGCTTGTTTGCACTGCTAAGAATCCCACCCAGTACCACTAATTCATTATTATTTCAATACTTTCAGGTGACAAAAATCATAGAAATAAACTAATAATTGTATGCAACATTTTAAGTTTCCTTTGTTTCCTCGTGTTCATTTCCAGCTTCAGTTACTAAAGTACTATATCTACAATTATTTAAAAGTACTTTTGTTTATATTTAGGATCTTAATACATAAGTTCATATTTTAAAAAAAAAAAGATAATATTATTTAAGACTTTATATGGAAGGTCAAGGATTGTACATATCTTGCTAAAGCAACTTTAGTCTGAGAAACAGAGATGGTAAAGCTTATGCACACAACACAAGTTATTGATGGGTTTTTTACTCTATATCAGATTCATTACTCAACAGTGCTTGACATTATGCAAGTTGATAAATATACTGGACCAAGTATTTATAGAACAAAAGATTCAATATGAAATGTCAGATATCATGACTAATACTGCTGCTGCCCACCTGAATGCCTCTGCCTGCAAGTATAGTGCCCTGCCCAGGTCTCATCCTAATGGTAATGATCCCGTTTTCTTTCCCAGTCCATCATTTTTGAACCTCAGTGCCATCTATTTGTATTATAAATATGATCCTAAGGTTTCTGGCATGTTGCTATTGATCCCAAAGAGGACTCAGGGCAACAGACAAGGAGAAAAAAGAACAGCTACTGATGAGCACAGAAAACAAGAGTACCCACACCAAAAATAAAGGCCTGCAGAGCACATCATTAGATGTGATAAGAAGTGTGATGGAATGGTATGCAGGACAGGGAAGCAAGACACATCACAAGCAGTTTATACACTGTGCTAATGACTGCTCTGCTACCCCCAATCTCATGCCTCTGCTAATTGCCTTTGAGAGTCATGGCAAGGAGTCTCTCCCCCTCTGGCAGGGAACAAAAGCCTCCAGTGCTCTTCATATTCTCCAAGATGTGAAGGCTCACAGGGAAGGTCTTCTTCTCCACAATGCACATTGTTTCTGTAGATTCCCTTTCCAATGCTTTGTGTCTGACTTACAGGCACTTAAGATACAGAGAAGCACAGAAAAATATATAAGTGCAAAGCTATGTCTCCCTCTCTAGCACGTAACTGTATTGTACTGGGGATGTGCAATGTGGGAATGGAGGAAGCAATGACAGCAACTAGAGGATGCAGCAGCAAAGTGAATGCTGGGAAAGACAAACCAGAAGGAATGAGGGAGAAAAATCAGCATATGGAAGGTTGTTCCTCAGCTCTGACATCTTCACCAGAGGGATAGTTGGTTACAGGAGATGTTACAGTTAGTTCTTCCTTCTAGATTATCTTGACCTACAACAGTCTGGCAGATAACAGCACAGAAGGAGGCAGAGCTGTGGTACTGCATGTTCAGATGGGACAGATTCATAAATGTGAGAACAAAAGCCAACTCCCCCACCTGCCTCCAAACCCTAATTTTCCTGGCTGTGTCCATGGTAGGCAAAGACCTGACGTGGAAGTCTGGTAGTATCTTGACGTGCTTGGCCAGGCACTTCTCCTCTCTTTCTTCAGCAATGGGCACAGGAGCCACTGCCTCATGCTGTGACAGCACACGGCTGTCTGGCTGCTCTCAAGCAGACAGAAGCTGAAGTGTTGCCACCACTGAAAATGGAGCTTGTATATCCTTAGCATCACACCTAACATTTAGCTCCTGGCTGCTCAGCTCTTAGTACTTGGTAGTTCTGAGCATGGTCAGGAGCAGATCATATGTGAGCTTTAGGAGCACCTGAAGCAAAGGGCAAGTAATAAGTCTCTGTGGGAGCAGGAAGACAACAGAGTTCACAGACACAACTATCTAAAAAGGTCCTTAGGTGGCCACTGCAGCTGCTTTGCATGGGAGTAAGTTAAAGACTTACTCCCATTAGACATGGGAGTAAGTTAAAGACTTGCAAATAGACTTTCAAGTGAATATATAAGTTAGGGAGTTTTCACTCAGCTCTTCAGGTTTGAATTCAGTACTTAAATCCACTATGAAACATACACAAAAAAAAAAAAAAAATGCTGGGGTTAAGATTATCCCAAGGAGGTTTTAAACATACTAGTCATCTAAAAATTTGACATGCAGAAGGGGAGAATCATCTATACTTGGAAATTTCTATCAGTTTTATTAGTTCTTTTTCCTCTTTGCTTTCCTTCTCACGTTTACTCTTATAGAAAATCTGCTCTTCTCATATACAAAGTCCACTGCTTTTTTATTCTTCCCATTCCTCAAAGGATTCTGGTTCTGATGCAGTGCTTGGAATAAACGAAAATCCCATGGAAGCGTGCCATGTAGTCTTGTTACTATATTTCAACAGATGGTAAGCAGTATTGTTCTGAATCTCTGCAGAACAAACTCAGAACAAACTGCTGTGCCTATATCCTTGCCTTTTTCTTTTTTTTTTTTTTTTTTTTTTTTTTGAGGAGCTGGGAGTTGCAGCAAAGCACTTAATGTAATTTTCTTCTATTGTTCCTAGTTCCACACCACATGTAAAACCACCAAGCAAAATTCTCATTTTGAATGTGTTAATCATGCCTATAGTTGGAGAACAAAGAAGATTTAGATTAATTTGTACTTATAGGTGTGCATGTTAATCTACTTAAAACACACATATGCACTTGCCACAAATAAAGGAAAGTTAGATACCAATTTCTTTCTCTCATCACTGTATATTGTAGCTAACTCCAATGGAAGTCAGTGTAATGAAGAGCACATATCAAGATCTTCAGATACAAAATAGTAGCAATTACCCAAGCAAGCAGTGACTATGATCACTATCTCTTCAGGGGAGCAATTTATAGGAAAAAAAAGGTAATATTCACACATTCATGAGTTGACAAGATTAAGAATGACCAAAGCTAATAATTAAATGTTTGCCTATGTATGCTACTAGTAAAACTGCAAAGATGAGCAGGGTGATGCCTGTAATTATATATTTAGAGTAAAACCTGGGACCTGTTTTGGTGTTAGCTGCATCACAGCACCAGCCATCATTTTCAATGAATGCTGGGATGCACTATACTTTTGTAATCAAGGATACTTACAGAAAGGAAATTTGTTACAAAACCATACCCAAATACAGAAGTGTGTTTGGGAAATGTTCGAAAGTTTTTTTGAGGGTGTTTGGATCGTACAAATCTAGTCAGGGAACAGAAGTAATATCAAAAACCTTATGATACCATCTTCATATCATGAAGAAAATTCTGATTAACAAACTGTGGATTAGCAGGAATAATAAGCATCACATGAAAAGGTCCCTGTCTTAAATATGTCAGCAGCACTGACTGACTTTGAATGAAATATATTTAGGAACATAAGTCAACTTAAAATTAGCTCATAAACATGGAAAGGAACTAGAATTATTTTAATGCATTCTTTGCTGTAAAGAAATCATCCAACTCTTCATCCAAGGAACTAGAAAACCCCTGCCAGTCATCACTATCAGATGAAACATTATAAGATAAGGCAGTGAAAGCAATGTACCACATAGCCTTGAAAAATGCCTAGGTGCAGACTAGCTGACCTAAACAATCTGTTCTAGCCTTACAATCTGTGATGCTGTGCCAGCATTTTGCACTTTTATCCATTCTTAAAAGGAAAAACACACTACCAGGATGCTGGCAAGAGAATTTGGAAGGAGGAAAGAATGAAGGTTCTGTCTATCTCTATTTATCTTTTTTCAAGGATGGTATGAGACCAGATTTGATTCCTACCTGGGCATGTGTCTCAGTTTTTTCACCAACAGGCATTTGGCATAGCAATGGTCTTTTTTTAAAAACTGGCCTCTCTGAATGAAATAATTCAGTATGTCTTGAGGAAAACAAGACTGCCTAAAACCAAACGATTGAAAGAGCTATAGGATTGGAAGAGAACTTTCGAGCAACTGAGTCCAGTTTCAGTCATTACAGACAGTCATTGTCACGTAATCAATTATATAATTTTAGACATTGGAACAGGCTGCCCAGGGAAGTGGTGGAGTCCCCATCCCTGGAGGTCTTTAAAAGACGTTTAGATGTAGAGCTTAGCGATATGGTTTAGTGGGGACTGTTAGTGTTAGGTCAGAGGTTGGATTCAATGATCTTGAGGTCTCTTCCAACCTAGAAATTCTGTGATTCTGTGATAAGCTTATCAAGCATCATCTTAAAACAAGATATTTCGGCCTTACAATTCCTATGGGAATATGGCTGCATACTGTCAGTCTTCAAATGGTAAGAAATCTAATTTGCAGCTGCAACTGATTTGTGGCTGGTTCATACCCAAACAGTATTGTTACAAACACATAATTCTGTCAAACTAGTTCTTCTTGGATCCCAACAGTCTTCTATAGGACATGTTCATAGGACACAGCTGCCTTCTCCACCTCCATCAGAGCCATCACTTTACTCTGCTAAGTAAGTCAACTACTTTTGATGTCTTCTGGTAAAAGGTGCTCTCCAAAAGTTTCCTTCCAAGCACTGAGATCCTAGTGCAGACTTATGCCATTATGTCCAAGGTGTGTGTCCTTGGCCCATCCCTTTCCACCCTTCTAGTCCTCAAGATGACCCTGTGCCTCTGCACAAGGTTCCAGCACTGCTCTACAATACAGATGGTTCCAATTTATGTCAGCCAATTTTATTACCACACTCGTGTCTTTTAAGCTAATGTCATTATTGGAAATATTAAATAAGATCTGTCCTGAGACCAGTCCTTGAGGAAATTGTCTAGTAACCTCTTTCACCCTGATCATTTACCTCACAGCATGACTCATTGTCATCTCTCATTTAGAGAGCTCCTTAACACATCTCAGTTCCTTTAATAATCTCCATCTTCACCATTTTAACTAATAATTTCCCATGTGACACTGCATCAAATCCTTTGCTCAAGGTCAGAGAGATTTGATCTACTGCTTTTGTCTTCAGAATCTTTTTTTTTTTTTTTTTCCAGACGCATGAATGAAGATTCTTATCAACCTTCTTTGATAAGACAGACATCAGTATAGTCTGACACAATGTGCCTCTGACCAAACTTTATTCCATTTTATCCCCCTTTCCATTTATCTGCAGGGTTTTAATTAGTGTCTCTTTCAAAGTTTCCTATGTAATCCTTGCACACAAGTGAGGTCAGCAAAGCTCATAAGACACAACAAGATATTTGAAATCCCCTAGAAGATAACATGATAATTAAGACAAAGTGATAAAGTGGATTTCATGTGGCTGTGGAGGATAATATCTGATAACTCCTAGCCTTTAAAGTTATGCACTTAATGCCTTTCCCTAACTAAAGAAAATGGGAAATAACATTATCTAATACAAAGTGGAAAAACACTAGCAAGGAGAATTGAAAACATAAGATATAGCTGTACCAGGTCCCTGCTCCCTTTCCTCTATCTATTGATGACCCACTAGCGTAGCATACAGAAACAGGGAAAGCCTATGGTGATGCTTTCTCGTTAGTCTCTCCCATCTCCACAGGTTTGTGGTGATTGAAACCATGAGCCAAAGTTGGTATCTGTTTTCTTAACAGTCCTTACTGTAATTTTTGCACTGGATTGCTCTACAGCAATTTTAAGCTTCTAACATCAACTTAAGGTTCCAGCATCCATGATGTCTGTGAAAAGCCATCCATTTGTTTGTTTTGAGTTCATTATCAGCTGATTTCTTAATTCTTGTTCCTTAATTCTTGCAATATGAGGACCACTGAACCATCGTCCATTTCACCTTCCCTCTCATATCAAAGTTGGGTCTGTCTTCTCTCTCCTTGCCAAATGTTGCTGCATAACTTATGCTCCCTGCTCTACTTCTTGCAGAAAAAGCTGACCATTCATCACTTTGTGGACCCCATTTTTAGGTGTCTACTTCTGACTCATCAGATAAGAATTGCAGGAACCAGCAAGTTAGCACTTGATATTGCAATGTTTAAATACTTTGAGGTTTTTGTGCTCACACCTGACCCTGCAGCCATTCATAAAATCTTTCCTGCTTACCTTTAATTTTTGCACAAGATGTTTTTTCATTTAACCAATGTAATTACCCAACTAAAGACAAGTTCCCCCCTTTCCTCCCTTCTTTTTTAGATAGATATCCATTCAGAAAGTCCAGCTAAGCCAATGCCTCAGGTAGAAGAGCCTGATCTCACATTTAGTTCAGGAGACCTCCCAAAATCCATCTCAGAGGAAAGCAATTCTGAGAGCAATAAAAATGAAAACTAGGATCTTTCCTCCAGTTCCCAAGAGCACATATACCCTCCTAGGGGCTCCAACAGGCTCCAGCACGGTCCTGACGTGGCACCCAACAGAGCCTACTTATTCCATTTGGAGGAAAGGGGGAGGTTGCATCACTTCAGTGCAATTAATATTGAGGCTAATAAACCTACTGTAGAAATTGCACAGGAAGAGAAGGGAGAATACCTGTTTTGAGTAGTTCCATTAAAGGAAAGTAGGGCATTACTATTACTGTAATGTCACATACACTTATTAACTTATTAGGACATTAATTTTTACTGAGCCATTAAACCAGAAATTGTTACCCAGTTCTGTTGAGGTAAGAACTGTGGTTATTTTCTGTACACAAAGAAAACAGTGCACATAGTTTTTTGTTTGTTTGTTTGTTTTTTAATGAGCATGTGTGCTTTAGATTTTAAGCAGCTTTCTTATATTTCTTCTGAATTTGCACATAAGATTCACTCTAAAACTTAAACCCGATTTAAATAAATAAATAAATAAATCTGTGTGATCAGCACCTGAAAGTCATGAAAAGCTTCAAAGCTGATAGTACATCTTAGCACGTTACCTTGTAAACTTTGTTTTTCAAAACTGTGCTCTTTTTTTAAAAAGAGCTTTTGACTGTGATGCACTTTTCAGGCTTGTGGTTTTGTCCCATAATTGATATCGCAAGAGAACATTGCCCTCTGGTGTCACAAACTGTGGCTTTGTGTTTTTGAGGGTTCCCCACACACACACATTCTCACTCACCCCTATTTTTCCTTCTCCATGTTCTCTGCACTGACAGCTAGAGCTGTGGTTCACAGATATAAGTCAGCAGAAGGTGTGGAAGGAGTACTTTTCCACATCTATGGGGAAATTTGTGCACTCATGTAACAATACCCATGCGTATGAAAATAATCTTTTTACACTGCTTTACAGAAAGCTCAAATTAGATCCCTTCAGGTTGGGTGATACTGTTAAATCATAGCTTATTCTTCTTTCTGACTAATCAATCAACTCATTTATTCAAACTTCTGAACAGGTAGGCTTTGGGGGTTTTAAGGTGAATATTAGAATTAAAGCTAACAGAATACTGAAGCAAAGATGTTACAGACTTCATTACTGCTAGCACAATTTTTCTAGTTATTACCATGTTCTCAGTGATGGACAAAAACCTGCATTTGGGGACAGCAATGATCTCTGCCTAATTGCACATACACTTGCCCCTTGATACAGACCAGCACACTGGGTTTAAAAAATAAATAAATAAATGAAGTGGTAGGAAATAGCCATATCACAAACAGAGAAGCCTGATGGTACCTGGGTGTTGGAGGGCAGTAGCAAAAGGGCATTATTGTTTAGGTAGATGGAAAAGGCGTGGGGCTGATGCAGTTTGACTAACACAGAGTAAGATCTGTCTGGCCAGCTTTGCAGGCTCTGCTTGCAGATTTGCACTGTGAAGAATAAACAGACATGAAAAAGGGCCAGATTATTTTCCCCAACTCTTTAATACAAATATATTTTTTTTCCACTCAAATATTCTGAGAATTTACTAAAGATACCAAGATACCACTTACAAGAAAATATAAATTGCTCTCTTGAAGAACTGCCGTTAGCTTTAGTGCATCTCTCTATTTGTAAATGTTTTTTTTACAGAGATCTTTGCAATGAGAACTACTGAAAGAGAGAAAGTAGAAGGCTGAAATCAGACAGGAAGATCACTTTAGAAATCAGAGAAATTAAAGTCATTACAGAACTTAAATTTGAGAAGAACTACAGGTTAGACTTCATAGGAAAAGATTACAGAAAAAGAAAAAAAAAAGAAGAAAAAAATATTTTATTTTTTCTAAGGAAGAAATATGTAAATAACAGAGAAAAAATCTCTGGGGGCCATATAGAAGGAAACATGGAGATAAACTGGTAAGAAAAATTGGCAGTGAAGCCATAATGCAGTCGGCAAGCACTCCTCTGTGAAGAAACTTTTAAAATATGTAGTAATAAAGGTGTGCTAAATCTCTATCTTGTTGTGCTATTGATGTCTTTGCCAATGCCTGCTTGCACATCCCTTTGTGCAGTGCCAGCATAGGCTTTTGGTGGATCTACGCCTTCCTTACTAGATCAGGAAGCTGATCAGGTTGAATGCTACTTTTGCTTTCTACATTATGATCCAAGCTGGATCAGTTTGGAGGGCTTTGCAAAAAGGAAGCTGAAATGTGTCAGGCTATAACACTTCAGTCCGGCTGTGAAATTCAATGACAGTTTAGGCCTTTGTGGAGTCATGACATAAATACTGTGCTGACAGACATCATCCAGGACAAATTGCTGACCAGACAGAGCAGACGAAAAATGGTGGAGCAGCTTTACTGAAATCAGTGACTACCCTCCCATACCAGAGACAACACTTCCATTTTGCTCGTTGGATTTATTTGGAGTAACACATGGGCCAGACAGGCTAGGCCTGGTCAGTCTTTAAATTTTAATTATTTTTTTTTAATTAATTATTTTTTTTTATTTCTGTAAAATAAATATTTCAATGAAAAATTTACACATAACTTATTAGAAGGCTGCCAGCTGTAGTAGCCAACTAGTTGGAAGGTGATGATTTGTCCTATATGTCAGAGAGCCAAAATTTTCCTACATTTCAGTTTTTCTTGCCACCTACTTCATTACCTTTCCTTATTTTTTAGGATCTCCAGTAAATCTAGTGAGACTGGTAGGTGTCACTCCTGAAAATCCACTGAGCGGCTTTTTTGACTACACTGACATGAAGTCATGACTATTGCTATACCACCATTAATGGAGTAGTGATCTTCAGTGATTTAAATGATTGCCACTTTTCTCTCCAAGGCCTCTGTTAGAAAACATGATTGGCAGCACATTTAACAGAAAGGTTCTTTCTTAGTTCCTGCACAGCTGTCTCCAGAGACTGGTTAGTCAGCCTTTGCAAATTACCTCTGAAAGCTGCCGTCCAGCTGGCTAAAGACAGCTCTGGAGCTACCTTAAACTGTTACATGAGGTAATTTTCAGACAAACCAATATCCCCTTCCCTCCTTTTACTTGTTTACTAGGTTACGAGTTTGCGTACACATAGATCACACATGCCTGAAAACAGGCACATGTGGGAAGAAGGCCTGCAGAGAAGAGTGTCATTTCTTCAGGGAAAGTAGCAGAGTGAGGTTGATCCAGACCCTGACTCTGGAAGTGAAATGCGGGATCAGCTGCCTCAGACATCAGCCTCAGCAGCCCCTCTTTGCATCCAGTGTGTGCACCATCTGCATTTCTTTCTGCACCGCTGATGGAAAAACCTCAGGAGCAGAGACTGTCTCTTATACATCATGTAGCACCTGGCCCAGGGGAGCATGATCAGTATTAAGGCTTAACGCAGCAACTACCATAGAAATAATGACTGATAAAGTAGATTCAGATAGATAATTAAATCCTTTCCATAAAACCTTCTTCCGTAGCATGATTTCCAATTTCAGTACTTACTGGATTCATTTAATTCCAGAACTGAATGTCATAGAAACAGCCTTATGGTTATTTTTTAATTTTAGAGTTGCTTTAGCACTCACCATGCTTTTGTCTACATTAGACAATGGAAATCACAGTGATCCAGTGTCTCCAGGACACTCAGAACTGAACCATCCCTAATTGTTGGCACCCCGACCCAGTAGAGCTGCACTCACCCCATACAGCCCCACTGCCTGATGCTGGGTGGCTGTGGCTCCTTCCTGCAGTGTATCAGAGCTAGCGCTGTCACTGCTCCTGCTGGAGCCTGCTCCACACACAGCTGCACTCAGCAGATAAACCCTGCAACTCCCAGCTTCCTCAGACCTCTCTCTCCTTTCTGTCAGGTGCTGAGAGGAGAGGAGATGATGTTTGAGAGGAGATGATACGTGAGCCTGCTGTAAGCTCTCACTGTTGTATTGAAAGCAGTAGATCCAAATCTCAACACTGACTGATAGAGCGCAATTTTCAGTGGAGCTACACCCATGTGCACAAGAGGCAGATCCAATTGCCTTCCCAAAATCAAGACCATATTACCCTTTGGTAGTGTCTGCTTAATGGTTGCTGTTGTTAGTTACTGTTACCAACACACTGTCTATTCTTCAGCCTAAAGCTCACAGCTGAACCTAGAGCAGCCTGCTATCCCCTTAACCAGAGCAGTCGTTTCAAGCATAGATCTATAAACAGAAACGCAAGAACTGACAGCAGCCTGCCTTTGGGGAAAATCTAGTTTTATCTCTTGCTTTTAGAGCAATTGTTCAGTTTTAGTTTGTTTGGATGTTTTACATATTGCAGTATTATTTAATACTATTATTTTACTTGAAAAAAAGGCAATGTAATCTATCAATAGATATATTCATCTCAATATTCTTTATCTATTCCAATGATATTTTGGTCTCTTGGTAACATTGCTTGTGATATGTCATCACGAAACAGAGAAGGAATGAAGCTGTTTCACTGGATTCTGAAGCAGCATAAAATCAAAAGAGGGTTACGCGGATTTTGCAAAAATGCACCACTGGTTGCAATTCTCCCCATGTTCAGCAAACCATGAAATAACACTGTATCAGATTTCTGGCACTTGAAAGCAGGAAAGCAATCCAAAGACAGTGGCCTTTTGGCAATGTCTAATGGAAAGGTGAAAGTGTTAAAACACGGGACTTCCCTTCTTCCCCTCTCCCTCCATTCAGATGTTCATAAAGAATCAATGTAACAATTTTCCAGTCTAGATCAATGGAAACGTGGAAATTAATTGTTGCAGTCACCTCATTACTCGACTGTCAGTGTTAATAGATGTTTAGCACTGCAATAAGAGCAGCAGCAGTGTATGATTTCAGCATCGCAGATAAGTGCTTTTAAAGTGACATCTCACTGAGAGCTTCTGAGCCAGGTGCCTCTGCACCACCGATACACCTCAGGATTACCCTGCCTGAGTGAGTTACCCTGCCTAGTGAGCTGTAACTCACTAGCTCACTTTTTACACCCTCATTTTTCCCCCTTCATCTCTTGTGCAAAATGGAGAGAGCCCAGTGGCATTTCCTCCCCAGCTCCTGTGAAGGTGCTGAGAACGGGCTCACCCCGTGCACCTCACAAACCAGAAGACACTTGAGCCACACACACAGGAGGAAGGGACAGGGCTCCTTTCCACACAAACGGCTGGTGGTGAAATTTCAGCAGCAAGTCATTTCCTGGAGCACCCCATTCTCTGCTGTTTACTGGAGAGCTGCTTAGCTTGTGCAAAATTGCAGCACTCAGCTGAGAAAAACCTGTGCATGTTAACAAAGGCACTTAAATAAGCAGTTAAACAAATAAAGATCCATGGCTTTTTGAAAAACAAAAGTTATTTCTACCAGCCAGAGAAATACAAAAGATTGTGAGGTTCACTGTCACAGTCTCTTTGGCCTGAAGAAATGCTGCTGCCCATTCAGGGATACAACAGCACACTGCCAGGCAGGCCACTTCCCAGTTCTCAGTGTGCATGCTGCTGCAGAGAGAGGGAGGGATCAGAGCACCACAGCTCCATGCTGCTGGCTCATATGAGTAGTGTAGGCTTGGTAAAACAAAACAAAACAAAACAACAACAAAACCTTCACTCATATTAGAAAAAAAAAAAAAAAAGAAAAGAAAAAAAAAGAAAAAAAAAAGGAAGGGTGGGGACAACACCAAAAAAAAAAAAAAAACACCATCTACATGAATCCAGTCCTGAAGAGAACATCTGAATGATTTTTTTTTTTTTTTTTTTATCTTTATTCACTGATTTTCCAAATAACTCTGGGATGATTTCACCAGGGAAAACTCTACATTGGCTTACAGAGAATTAAGGAGTTCAAGACGCATGAACCTGATACAACAGGATAAAATGCTCCTTGCACTGCAGCAGTGTTGATAAAGTTAAGGACATGGCTGTGTATGGTCTGAGGCTACATGTTCTGGAGCCACACCAGGAAATGCTAATGGAAGCTGGGAGAGAATTGTCCAGTGTCCTTGCTACACTTGGAAATACCTCCCCAGAGAATAAAAACTAGCATGCTCAGAAAAGTGCATCTAATTCTATCCTAATTAAACAAAGAGTTCAAACCCTGCTAAGACAAAGGGCATCATATTTCACCAAAAGTCAGGTAATGTTTCAGAAGCATAGAACAGGCTTATCTAACAAACAGTAAGTAAGTTTTATAAACTCGTAACTATCAGAACTTGTCTGCACCAGATGGAACATTTTACTGGCATTTGCCAAAGTGATCTAAGTTTAGTGGCTGTTAAATTGGTAGCTAGACATGAGAAGCCTTTGATTTGGAGTTTCCAATGCTGAAGTTCTGTTTCTTCAAGCTAGTTTCTTTGGTCTGTTTCTATTGACTTTGTTCTGCAGACTTCACTTTCTCCCTATCCATCTCTGCCTACAACACTCAAAATATCAGTCGAAAAGGAATTTTGAGTGTCTGTAATTCACTGCAGAAACTTTTCAGACTGCAGAAGAGACAGATGAGACACTAACACTGACAGTATCAACAAAATAAATCCTTCAGCAGCAATAAATTGTATCAGTGCTTGTTTATAGAGTTTGGGTCTTTTTTCACCTGTCCAAACTGATGGCAACTTATCAAGGCAATGCTACATAGGCTTGATAGTATATTTGCTAGCTGACAGATTTGTAAAGCCAAATGAAACTTTAAGCTTATATAAGAAAGTAACCAACATGTTGTCTCTTTGTTCCCTCTGCCAGCTGCAAACCACACAATGGACAGGGACGACCTCTGTCCAGAGTAGCATATATCATTCCTAAAGCCCTCAGAGCAGTACCTACCCCTATACACTTCTCAGTTACAGCCTTCAGTTACAGCCTTCAGTTACAGCCTTCAGTTGCACTTCTCAGCAGGTACAGAAGACCCTTAAAAGGACAGGCAGACATTTCCCTGTAGTGGGAGTAGGACACTTCACCAAGAGGCTGTAGAGATGCAGATGGGACCTTGTGAATGGATGACTTTGTAGGAATTGAAACCTCTTGAAATCTCCTTTCAGGAGGAGGAAGCAGACATGACTGCTACTGCAGCCTGTGGCGTTCTACCTAGACTATATTCTTCTCCCTGAGCTGGGCTCATTTCTGCACAATAATAATAATAATAATAATAATAATAATAATAAATCCTTTCTTTTGTCTATGTAAAGAATCCTGAGGCTGGACATTAAATAAACTTCTTGGTACAGAAGATGGTATGACTGAAGCACCAATTCAGGACTTTAATGTTCAGCTTTGTATCTTCTTGAAAGTGAACTCAGAAGGCTGTCTGAGTTTTATTTCTCTGTGGGGGATAGAGATGGCACAATGCCTGTAGCCTGTGATGAACGTTAGCAATGTAAAATACTTCAGTATCTAATGTCTTTGGAGGCTCCATTTATAGATTTTCATGCTTTGGCTAAATACAGCCAGAAATCTACTATAACTAAACTTTCACGTGTCTAAACTCTGCCTCCTGTGGTAAAACATCCCTGCGACTGCTAGCAATTAAACTTTTGAACAGGGGAAGAAAGAAATATGTCTGGTGCTTTTGGCGCTAGGCAATATGACAGCATAAACTTCAGAAAATAATCCTCTACTGCAGTCATGGCCATTGAAATTTATCACTAACCATTTTCAAATATGCTGTGGTATTCAATGTGGAAAAATGTTACATCAGAAAGCATCAGTTTAACATAACGGTAAAAAAAATAAATATAACCATATGCTACCAAATGAACAGTCAGCAGAGACTGCTGACTTTTTGCATGCTAAAGCCCATGAGGTAGACTGTCTTTCAGAAGAAAGGTGGAGCAGGACAACCAGGACTTGTAACTCTGGTGCACAGCTGAGACAGAACTTGCTCCTTCCCGGCCTGAGCTCATACAAATGAGTAATTTATTCTATGCCAGCAGCAAACTATGGCACCCACCTTGACTATTCTAGGTGTACTGTGTGAAGTAGAACTCATATTCAGGTATTGCCTCAGAGCCAATTCCCCAGCACTTAGGTCCTCCACCAGCAAACAAAAGAAGTGAAACTCTTCCGGATTACAGGCTTCAGAAACTGAGGAAAGAAATTAAGGAGACTGAAGCAGCAGTGAATCTAGAGTGGTAAAAAGAGATTTTGACTCATCCCTCACCTTTCTGAATACTACTGGTCGATACTGCATGATACCTTGTCATTTATATTGTGTCAAGAATACCTGCAGGGAACAGAAAGTCTGCTGTTCAGCACGTCTTTACACACAAATAAAAAATAAATATTGTAATACTGACAATTTAGGAAGATGCACTTGCCAGAATGTGTTTTAACATTCAGATTAGCACTTCATTTTTTCCCTCTTTGATCTTCAGTTTTATTACTATACCTTTATATCTAAATGTATTTTTTCTGATTTACTAATTTGGCTGATTTTTTGGAGGTAATCTCTTGTAATGTACTCTATTTCAAAGATGGTTTGGAATTTTGGTGGCTTTTTTTTTTTTTGGTATCAGTGAACTTCAGACATTTTTACACTTTTATGTGTATTTCTAAATACAGTTTATTCCACATTTCATTACATAAAAATGGGTGGTTATTAGCATTACAGAGGCAGCATGTCTACCAAGTTGTCTGCAACAAAGAGAAATGATCCATTCTATGCTGCACAAACTCTCTCCTTTATACAAACACATGCTTATATGGGACTATCGAAGTTCATTACAATTATTTGTGGTAAATAGTGAAAATGCTCATCATCTTGACATGAGATGGCTACATAATGAACTTATTTAAATTAAAGAATTATTGAAAAAGTTTTTTTTTTCATTTTTAACTGTAACCTGGCTGGATAAAAATGCACCATAATTGCAAAAACATTCTGAATACAAATTTTCTTATGTGTTTTCCAGTGAGCAACACTACAATATTGCCATTAATTTCAAAGATGAACAGTTTTGATGAATGTTCTGGTTCTGTTTTTTGTAAATGCAAGCCAGACACAAATAACAAAAGCCTAACAGGCAAGCAAATAAGCCTCTAAGGGTAGTCAACTTGAGGCAAAATTATGAAATTATGCTACCAGTAGACTTACAGTAAATACATGTTAATGCACCTCTCCATTTATATTTAATTAAAACCACCACATTTAACATAATACTTTCCTTATTCCATGTGACTCAATGAGACTGGAGATGAGGAAGGTGACTGTCAGCATTGTGCTCCAACAATTCCTGGGCTGCCAACAAATATGACAACTTCCCTCTGGTGCAGCAGCCTCAGGGGGCTGTGTTACCTGCAGGGAATCACTGTAGGAGGCTACGCTGGGTGTGCTGCCTGTCCCAGACCTGCTCTGTGCACAGGAAAGAAAAAATACACACTTGAGGCACAGAAAAGTCAGTTCTTCAGATGACAATAACGTGGACTTTCAGGCCTCCATACTTGCACAAAGTTCTTCATAAATTAACTCAAGATGCCACAAGAAAGTTGGGCTGTGGTAATCGATCAATTATGCCTAAATTAGCCTCATTAGTACAAAATATTTTTTGCCAGCTCTGGAGTGTTGTCACCTCACATAACAGAGAGAGAGCAGTTACACAGACACAAATGTGTCTGTGCAACTGCTGTGTAACAGCATATATGTGGTGTAACAGCATATATAAATCTATATATGCTATGTATGTTGTGTAGTTATAACTCTGTCCATATTTCTACTGTTTTGTAGCCTATGCCTTAAGCTACCTGAATTTTTGACATGGATGGGCCTGGGTATACTGGGTACATTTCTGAGCAAATGAGAAACAGCACGTGTTTAAGCAGTAATTCCTCTTTGTGCTCTGGAGGTGACAGGGGAAAAGGGAAATGTCTTAAACTGCATTTGATGTTTCTACATGGATAAATAGTCTCGAAACTAGGCAGAGGTTTCTAATTATGAGAAAAATAATTTTCTGGACTAGATGCCAACAAAAATGATGAGAACAAACAACATACTTCCTAAACAAATGGAAAATAAAATGAAGAAAACAATTCCAGCAGAGTTATGCAGCATGGTAAACCACGACAGAATAGAGCTGGACTTTATCGCAGGTGTCTTCGGAGCAAGGCTCCTAGTGCCAACACTAACTCGGAGACACAAAGCTGTGTCAGGAAAAGCAGCAAAGACAGCTCTCTGCATATGCCAAGGGAAACATCACTCTGTGCTTCTTGTTTCCTATGCTTATTCCTCAAGTGTTCAACACTATCCCCATCAGGCTTGAGGAAAGGTGAAAGCCTAACTCAAACCACCACAGCCATCACTGCATTTTTATTCTGTTGATTCCATGAAGACCTCTGTTCTGACTTTCTTAAGGTGGTTAAAAAATACGTAAGATCCATCCCTGGAAATAGACTAGAAAGCACTATACCAAGATTGTGTCCATTCATTTGTCTTCATTGCATTTACAGAGGCAAAACTTTTCAGGGAGCACAGCATCCTGCACAGTGCCATGCCTCAGGTTGTTAGGAATGAGCAGAAGTAAAAGCTGCATTCTACCACAAGGTCAACCTTGCTGAACATTGCCTCTTTTGGATACAGAACTAATAGCTGTGGCCAATTTTCCAAAGGTACCTTTTTTAATATGTATCTACTCCTATTGTAAAAGTATTATGCTGATATTCATGAAATTGTTTTGCCTCAGGAGGCCTATTTTGTTCTTTTTTTTGATTGCACTATTACGCTTATTTAAATATTATTTAAATTCACATCTCATCATCCAAATATAACAAAGCCTACAAGGGAATATAAGATGATATAGAGCAAGCTAAAGTGATCTTCAATTTTTAATCCCCGTCTTCCCATCCTAAACAAAAAGGATGAATGTGTCTTCAGCAAGTGAAACATTGCTGTGGCATTATAAATTTCCAGATGGTACAAGCAATAACTGAATGAGTTCATATCTCTGATATACCTCCCATCAAATTAATGGCACTACACCAAGTATAAATTTGCCCTGTTCAAGTCAAACACAGAAAACTGTAGTAACATCAGTTTGCTGTACCTCATTCATTTAAAAAAAGAAAAAAAAGAAAAAAAAAGAAAAAAAAAAGAATTTCCTAAATTTACATAAATTCATTTTGTAAATTACCTCACCAACATGTACCACCAAATACCCTTCAGTTACCCCTTTTGTATAAATTAGTAATAGCATATCATTATATACATTTATTTCATTACAACTCAACATATAATTGTATGTATTGTCATCTACATTAACTATATAATATTTCAATTTATAATACAAAACACCTAACTACGCTAAATATTATGAGGTGTGGGGTGTTGCTTTGTTTTTGTTTGTTTCCTCTAGTAACTGGACTTTACAGAAGGAATAGTCATAAAAGTAGAGCAAATAATTCTGAGCTTAGCTGAAACATCTAAATCACTGGGATTCTTACCATTGACAACAAAAAAAAAATGCACAAAGGGCTGTAAAACATAAGTCACAGACATGAGATAGAAACTGGAAGCGTTGTACACAGAACAATGAAAATACACCTAGGTTACAGAAAAAAGCAGCAACAGCATGGAAATTGCACCCTAGAAATACCAGCAAATACAATGCCTTTGGCAATAATAGTTGACAAAGGAAAAGTCACTATTGGCAATGCTTCCAAAACTGTTTTCCCTCACAATTCAGGGAATGATATTTTTGGTATTTTTCTTTCTGCTCCCAACAGGTAACACTGCAGGAGACAGCCCAAGAAGTCCACATTTGGTATCTGGTTTGAAAAAATATTTTATTTTCAAACAACACTCCCCCCCCCAATAATCCACCTGTGGAGACTTCACAGCCAATTCTGGAAGTCAGAGGTAAGCAGGTGTGGCTGAAAAGCCATCCCAGCACAGCCCTGAGAAAGGCCAGCAGATGTGCAATAACAATCACCATGAATGATGTTTTCAGCACAGCTCATTGCTGGTCTAACCCCACACATAAATCAATGGGAATTTCATAGCATCACTGAAAGCTTTTGAAACCCACAGCTAGAGTTTCTGTAAAGACCTTTGTAGGAAAAGGAAGAAGGCCTTTCCTCATAAGATTTAAAATTTCGAGTCTGCTTCGTGGCAGATCCTCCCTATAAAATCAAGATCATCCTTGATGGGATACTGCATTTCTGTGCTAAAGATAAAGCAGATGGTATTCATCACACATATTAGCTGTCTGAAGGCTAGGCATCTAGCCTAAGCCCGACATCAATACAATGAACATATAGACTCAGTAAGGAGCAATTGAAGCTTCCTTTGCAGTTACTGAAAAGCAAGATGCGTTTTCAAAAGCAATTGATTTTAACCTTAGATAGATGTCTAAGGTACATGGGATAAGTTACTCTCTCAAGGTTCTTTCTTAACTTCATGGGGAATATAAGTGATTTTCTTAGGACTAGACACATTTTACACAGACAGAATTGGGAAAGATGGAGTGGAGGGTTTTCAGTGGAGCCAGATATTTGCACATAGTTTTTTTTCATATCATCCTACATGTATTTTTTATTAGGATATTACTTGGCTAATTTAGCTTTGAAATTTCTCCAGTTTTCAGACCTAGTGTGCTTTGTTTTGTTAAGACCATTTTCATCCAAGATTTCACAATATAAGCATTTTTCCTTGTCCTCCAGAAGTACCTGAAGGAAAGGTCCACAGTTTACCAAGCTCAGTTCACATGTTAAAGAATTCTCTGTTCCCTAGAGATTGAAGCAAAATGTGTGGTGAGGAGCAACAAGGGAAGATGAACACCAAACAGAAAAAAGGCTCTGGGGGGACCTCATTGCAACTTTTCATTACTTGAAGGGGACTTATAAAAAGATGGAGAGCAACTCCTTGCTCAATTGATAGGACAGGGGAGAAAAGTTTTAAACTAAAAGAATGGAGATTTAAATTAGAGATTAGGAGGAAATTCTTCACTCAGAGTGAGGTGAGGCACTGGAATAGATTGCCCAGAGAGGTTGTGGATGCCCCATCCCTGGAGATATTCAAAGCCAGGTTAGATGAGGCCCTGAGCAACCCGATCTAGTGGGTGGTGTCCCAGCTAGTGGCAGTGGGGTTCAAACTAGATGATTTTTGAGTTCCCTTTCAACCCAGGCCATTCTATGGTTCTATGAACATAAAATACCTGGGAAATAAATCTATTACAGTAAGCACTCTAACCAGTATTGGATCTGGAGAAGCACAATCCACAGGTTTTGTAGATCAGCCCAGCTGGTTTCCCCCCATGGAGACATTTACATGGCAAGACAGTAAGAAAATTCCAATGAATTAGACACAAAACTGCTATTTTAGTTGACTAATTTTTCTTCACATTGGAAATGTGGATTTCATATTTATTCTGACTATAGAGCTTAATGAAGTTGAGAAAAAAAAAGAACCAGATCTATCCTTCATCCTGCTGATTAATAAAGTTCTTACAGGACTGAAATAAATGAATAAATAAAAGTAAAAATAAATTAAAAAATAAAATAATTAAAAAAAAAATTGTCAGGGTTCCCATTTTCATTCAGGTATTTCTGAATTCTTCTCTTGACCTAAGTCCTGAAGATATAGCAATAATATATTGTGAGATAGATTGACATACATCGATGTATCAATAGATGGGTAGATAGATTAATGGACAGATGAATATAAATGCAATTATCTGGAATTAAATCTAGGACATTGTCAATATCCTTATTAGACTAGGTTGTAGACATTTTTATGAGTGCATCTATATGCAGCTCTGAGTTCTTATCTCAAACTTGATCTCTAAATCTTTCTAGGTATGCTCAGTACCAAGACTTAGAAAGCTGGTATCCAAACACTACCTGTCACAATACTTGTTTTTCAGTCATGGCTGAAGGCATTTTGTACAATGTCTAAACACACAATTCTCAGGACTGCACGGTGAGGAGGGGATTATTAAAATTAATGGAATTTATATTTGTAAACTGGAAAGAATAATTGCTTACTTCATGAAGTGCTGCAAATGGTGAGTGACTTGAATATTATGTTAGTGAACATTTACAACATAGTGGATAATTTTGCAATTACGATTTTTGATGACATTATTAAAGCTAGGTCACTTATTGCTCTTCTGTTATGCCTCCTGGTCTAATTACATTAGTTACTAAGTACAGTGGTTTTTAAAGAAATTATGCTTGCCATTAAATATTTCAACCTTACCTATAATGAGATCAGCATTAACAAGTTGCTATCAGTACTGTAGGAAGATTCGATCAACAATGAATTAAAGCATGGAAAAGATAAGTTACAACTAATTTATTTTTAACCATCCTTTATTTTTATCTTGAGGTTAACAAAATGCATGTTTGAAAAGAAATCTTTTTTTCAAGTAGATGCAAATATCCACATACAAAAATAAACATCAAGGGAACACTGATACTTCTAATTCTTCCTATATGTAAAATACATTGCACCTGCCTCAGAATTTTCTTTGAAAGCAGGAATACTATTGTGCTTAATAAAAAAAATAATAATTAAAAAAAAAAGTCAGTGGAAATAATGTGCTGTATTGGAAGTTAAAAAAAAAAATAACACTTGCAAGATATTTTTAAGAAAAAAAAAAAAAAAAGAAAAAAATATGAGTAAAGGTCCAATCAGATATCGAAAGCAGATAAATCAATAGGAAATAGAGATTTAATAATCATACAGCCTTTGCAATGGAATGAAGTGGATGCAGTATTTCCTTAGAGGTGCATGAATTGTAATGTGTGAAATACTAATCCTGGGCAGGAGAAGACAACAAGAAATCCAAAACCCACAAAGAAATGAGAGGAAAATATCGCTATTAAGGTTATTAAAAACTAAAGTGGGGTAATGACTCACTGCATATGTACTGGATGAAGTTGAGAGACTGAGACCTATCACTGCAAATAACTACTAATATCAATAAGGACATAATTTGAAACAGTTTCTCATAAATCTCAAGGACTCTAAGCTAGTAAGATCCCTTTAGAGGGAAAGATCAATGAGCTTGTCTATTGAGGTTATATCAGGAATTAAAGTAAATTGCTTGGATTCATTTAGGTGAGAAGAAGATGGGTAAATTGTTGTAAGGGTTACAAAAATTGGTGTTTCTCATACTCAGAGGGAAGTATAGCAGATACTGAAGAGAAACTTCAGAATAGCCCTGGACCAGACCCCTGCTCTAGTGAGCCCAAATGGGAATTCTACCTCTGGCTTCAGGGAAAACAAGGACATCCTACACATGTTCACACATGCACTCGTGAATGCACATGCACAGTAAGAAACAGACTAGTAACACTGCCCAAGGAAGTAAAGTAAGCTATGAGACCATAACAAGTAATTATTAAATGCTTCTTCTCACCTCTTTATTCAAGGCCCTCTGCAAAGCAAAAAGTCAGTACATAAATGAGATACAGAAAGCTTCTCTACAGACCATAGAAGCTAGCTCTATCACTTGTTCATTTTCACCTTTCTTAAGCCTGCATGCCTCACCAGCAAGGGGATACAGGACAGCACAGCAACTCCTCACACCCTACGCATACATACACTGTGAAAATTGGAAATCTCAATGGATTGAAGTAAGTTTTGATGTTTAAAGGTTGAAAAACTCTGTTTTACAATAACAATTTGTAATGGAAGACCAAACTGTATATTAAGTGCTCCCAGACACAAATGAAATATTTTTCAATGATTTTTTTTAAGGATTTTCAAAGATTTTCACCTTAATAAAGTTAAGCTTGCTTGAGGCTTTGCAAGGATAGACTATACATATAGAAATTTATGTATCCGAGACAGTCCTTGCTGGCCCAAAAGACAACTTAAAACCATCATTTGTGTATTTATCATATATATTTTGTTCAAAGACTCTAAAGCAGTCTTCCCTCCTTAGTGGGAAAAGTGGGAAACTGTGAAACTACTTCCTGCAGCTGCATTTCTACTGCACGAGGCAGTGTTACACTCTCTGCTGCATTACATCCACCTTAGATGGATGTAATGTAGAACATAACTGATTTCCATGGGGACTTACTTCATTTCAAATGCATACAACAAGCCATAGAGGTATATGTTGCTTTGTGAGGGGGAAGCCATTGAATCGCACAGGGTAAAACGATATTGTGGACAATAAAATAAAGCCTGACAGTCTGCCCAGAGTAAGAAAGTAATGATTTTGTTCAAAGCTAGAAAATTATACTATCATAAAACTGCTGTTATTCCCCACAGGGTCAGCTCCATTAAGGTGAGAAAAAAAGAGTCTGCTTTTAGGGAGAATTGTATTGCCCTGATGAGACCAGAGATAAAATATTAAATGATGTTTTCTGCAGCATTTAGGGAGAAAATGATAATACATAAATAAATAAATAAATAAATAAATACAAAGTGAAAGCAGGACTTGTCATTTCATTAAAAAACAAACAAACAAAAAACACCAAATCAGTAACAATGAAACAAAAATCCTAAATTCAGTCACACAGAAAACCACAAGCAGTGCTCCAAAAATCTCTGAAATTTACCTTCAGCCTTACATTTTACAAGACGCTAACATGATGTACAATACAGACACATTAGATTTAACTATTTCCCACTATTTTCTGCTATGTTTACACTAGAGTGAGGAAGCATTTGAACTGATTCTCTTTTTAAAACCTCATGAGATTGAAAAGCTTTTAAAGAAGGCTTTTTGCACACTTTCTAATATTTGTTTTCATGTTACTCTGTGCATCAGCTACTGTATATCTTCATTATTTTTAGCAAGATTTTAACTGACAGCCACCTCAAGACTACTTAAATAATAAGGTGAAAAAAGAATGGTTACAAAGAGCTGACTTCACACTTGATCTCCCATCTCTCTTTATGCCTTTATGTCCAATGCCTTTTCATGTTCATTTGAAATTGAGGTAAGCACAAATTCTGTGCTTATTCCAAGACCTTATCTAATCCTTTTATATGGATGGTAACCCTTCAAAGAAAGGAGGACTAAAAAACTGTGGAGTGTTTTAGAGATACTGATACTGTTTGGATCTACTATTCTAGGAAACTGCACTAACAGTAGATTTACTGCAGCACACTTTGACTCATGATTCTTCAATGTAGACACTGCTGGTTTGTTGTGGCTTTGTTGTTGTTGCTGTTCTTTTGTCTTCTACTTTTATTACAGATAGCCTTGGCAGACATATTTACATGTCTAAATTATTTGTCCTAGCACACTGAATGTAAGAGATAAAGATCATCTGCGCTACTTTGTGTTTACTCACCTACATATAAATACATATAAATATATCCAGGTATCTAGCCAAAGTCTTGTGTATTGTCAGAACTGAAGACTCACGGAATTGCTTCTGAACTACCAGTTCGTGAAGACAATTGATGCTGGTTTCCTAGTACTGACCTTCCAGTGGTGTAGATTTTTTTTTTTTTTTCCTGCTTAAAGCAGCACTTTCCAAGGAAACAATTTTCATAACTTATTAGGAGCATTGTTTGGGGATATATTTCTGTACTTTCAATGAGTTCAATCTAGCCTGTCAAGAGGAAAGCACAATAATACACAGCCATATTGCACAGTACTCTATATCAGTGATTGTGTTTTCATGGTCTTCAGTGGAGTGAGCATATGGCACTGCTTTCATCAGGCACAGAGACAATGGACATTCAGAGAGGTAGGCTCAATTAGTAGCTTACTCCTGGAATGAAGTCATACTTTCATTCATTATAAGGCCAGGAAAGAAACAAGTAATTTTGAGGTCTGACTCCTATATGCTACAACTTCCTGAAATAATTATTGTTTGGAGTGGAGCACATCACATAGAAAAATACTGAATCTTTATTTTAAAACTTCTCAAAAACCTACTACAACCACTAGCAAACTGATAAATGCTGATCGTAGGTTTAAACTCAGAAAGCACCAGGAACTGAGGTCTTATATCTTTGACAAAGAAAGATAATTGCTTTCTTTGACAAAGAAAGATCATTGGTAAAGTTGTGAAATAGTAACGCGTCACATTGAGTCTTTGGTGAGCTGTGACAATCATCCCAAAAAGTTTATATGTAGCTCAGGAAAGACTGCTATTGTGTTGATAGCTGATGCTAAAAATCTTCCTTTTTCAGTGAACACCAATGCAATGACCTCTAAATATTTTCTTATCTGAATTCAGATCATACCTGGTGGATTTCTCCTAGCTATGGATAAGAGTTACGCATTGACTTTGGAGGAACCAAGATTTGGTTCATTACGTAGTAACATTTTTCACTAGTTTGTGTTAATGTAATTTTCAGAAATGTAATATACATATTTTTTCTGCTAACTCTGTTCAGCCTGATGAATTGAAACAGATTTTAAGATACCATGAGTTCAATGTTGTGTTCCTGAAGATAGCATTTTGTAGTGACAGGACATACTGTCATCAATATCTTCCAAATGAAATTTTAACAGCGCCACATCATCTTGCAAGAAAATCCTCTCTTTCTCTGACTCATTTCAGATAAGCTCACAAAGGTAAAGATATCAAATAGGAAATACACTTTTTATAGGAACATGTTTTTATGAAGAATTTACTACCTTTGTGCTTCTAATTTCAGATTCAGTCTGCCACCATTTTTAGAGCCAAATCAATCCTGCAAGTCACTAGCATCTTGAAAGGATACTTTGGGACTGCATCGTCTTCTACGAGGCAAAACCAGCTTCAACACAGGACTTCAATATTAAGGCACACAGAACAACTGAAAAAGAGGGAGCTGTATCTCTAAAGTGCTCAGTAACTTTGTGGGTGTAAAACTGGACAAGTGCACAGAAGACAAACAAAATACATGCAAGCCACTGTTTCTTAAATGCTCAGAATTCATCCCTTTTTCATATCCAGAAGTGCATTTTCTCACTGGCCTAAAATATTTCAATCCGTGGTTTAAAATAAGAGTATTTCCCACATTTTTTTTTCAATTTCTGTTAGTAGGTAGTAATAGGCAAAGACCAAATAATCCTTCAGATAAGCTATCAAGAATTTCACTTGATGGTAAAATGTATTTATTCAGCTGACAGACTGGCCCATTTGAAGACACATCCTGTACCAATTGGTATGAAGCAAAACCTTCAGGATTTTCTAACACAGAAGTAGGGCTCGTGGCAGACCAGGGCAAAACTTTTGATGATTTTTTATAAATTCTATAACTAATTCAATAAAAGTACTTATGAAATGAGAAGCTCTGAAAGCCACTTACCATATCACCCTTTGGGTATTGTATAATGGTTTTCCATTATGGAATGAAATTAAACAGTTATAAAAAAGCAGTAATTTCATAGTTAGCCACCCAGAAACTTGGGCATGTTAAAACAGCATTTTAGAAAATTACAGGTAATATTATTCCTTCAAATTAATGTCATTTCTCCTAGCCTCTTAGGATATGAAAGCTCAAATAATTTTGCAGGAGTCAATAGTTATAGAAAGTCATCACGATCAGCCTGAATCTCGGAAATGAAACTGTGAAATGAAACAAAAGTACATGTAATTCTATACAGGAACACATGCATTGATAAATAAGAAATGAATGGCTGTTCTGACATTTCAATATAATTGTTCACCCTATGGTTTCCTGAGAAATGAGAAAAGGAAACACATTTTTTTTATGGTACATGAAATCTATACCAAGAGCACTGAAACCTCCAGTGTCTTCTGAAAATAATGCCCAAAAAAACAAATCCACATTAAACAATGAAACACTCACAAATTCCTTTTTATTTTATCCATTCATCCATAAATGCTTAACTTTAATACACTCACCGATTTTAATGGAATTTGATTGTACCCACTTTTGTGCTTGAACTGACCGATGCATAAGAAAGAGCCATTGACTTAAAACATGCATCCTCACTGACTAATTGTGCAACTTTTTCTAAGTCCTCTCCTCAGAACAATGATACATATAGCAGTAACACTCTTCCTACAAAAGAAACCCTAACCATCCAATCAATAAAGATAAATGAATATTAACGATCATAAAACTAAATTATTATTTTTTATAATAAAACACTAATCTCAGTGATGCAGAGAGCTTTGCCCCAGAAAGGATAATGTTAAATGTGATTCTGAGCCTTCAGGCCCACCATCAGATTGATATAAAAGGTGAGCAGGTATTTTAATGGTGAACACTGCACAAAATCACAGCCTTCCCTTTGATGATTAATTCACTGTATCAGCTTTCTATCAGCCATCTATCAGCAAAGTATTTGTGTGTGAACAGACTTTCGAGCATGTATTTACAACACAGCAAAGTCAAACTGAAGACGTATTTTAAATCCTTCCCTGAACTGAGGTCTCGGTGATTTTTCATACCAAAAATAATCACTTATTATTTAGACTTAATTAATAAATTTTAGACCCAAGTCTGAAAGTATTTAGTGAATTTATCTCCCTTTCTAAAATATTTTCAGGGTCTTAATCATGAAGCAATTAAGCAACAAGATGAAAACAATAAATGCTATCTAAACTCCTGAAATAGTGTGTACTATTTATGAACATACATACAAGCTCAATTTAATATTTCATGGTAATTTGATTTTATTTATAAGTTGCTATACTTTGAAAACAGTCACTTTGAAATAATACTATTTTTAGCCCTTTCAGAAGATTATATAGATATAGATCTTATGTAGTGCATTACCTGCATGGAAAATACACTTGTTTTCATATTTTCTTTCTTATAGGCTTAGTCAGAGTAACCATTCTGCATTTTCAAAGCATTTTGCACCTTAATGGTTCAACCCTGCAACCCACAGATTCACTTCTTGCAAGTGCATTTCAATTAATATCTTACTAACTATTTAGTATTGGCCTGTCTACTGCTGTACCAATTTTCTGAAGCAACTATTCAATTTTCTGGCTCACCAGTCAGGTCAGAAAATGGGGCCATGTTATGACACACAGCATTTCTGATAATGCAATATAAATCTTAAAATGCTGACAAATATTTTGAGCCTTTCTGCTTGCCCACTATGCACAATAAACTTTAGAGCTATGTGTCCACTTACAGCCACAGCGCTCAGCTGTAGAGAGAAGTGAAACTGTGAAACCTAAGGAGGATTTTCAGGGAGATTTTCTGACTGCCAGGGAAGAAGTTGAAAAATTAATTCAGAATTTTAAGCCTTCTAGATTGCCTTGAAAAAATAAAATATTCGGTTTTCTAATGAACTGAAGAGTTTTGTCTTTTTGGGTAAAACCTCAGAATGTGAGAAAATATGAAAGATCTTCCTCTTTCAAAGACGTAGTCTGTGCTTCAGCTTTGTCAGTGCACTGTTTAGACACAGTGTGTGAAATCTATATTACACAATACAGTATCTTTTATTACAAATGTCTCTTCATTAAATAGTACTATTTTTTCTGATTTCATTGCAGTAATTAATGAGGACATTATAAAAACAGATTATAACAGATGAGCAAAACTGATACTAACTATAAGTGAGAGGCTGACAATGAAAGAAGCAAAAAGACTGATCAGCAAAGAAAGCACTATTCTAGATAGGAGGCAATATAAAAGGATAAGCAAAATTTAGACTGACATACACAACAAATTAGATTAAGAAAGATTAAATAAAAGACTTGCAGCTATGCAGAGAAAAGGGGAGAGGAGAAGAAGAAAAAGGCTTGGCAGCTGTGGAGTGAAACTATGAGAGATCAAAATCAATATAATAAATACTTGGGAACAATAAAATAAAAGCAGAGATTTTTGCAACCAAAACGGAAGGAAAAATCAGAGGTTAAGGCATTCAAATGGAGGGGTTAATCCCTTAAAGAGTATTGAACAGACTGAAAAATCATGTCTCAACTAGTATGACTTTTTGGATCCAAAGAGCTGGCATCAGTGATGGAGAACTATCAGGTTAAAAAATAATAATAATAAAAAAATGAGAAGGGGAAAGTAACTGAAAATACAGAAGATACAGAATTAGATGCTTGTAATGGTTATTTCAGTGGTTCAGAAAAAGCTATTATACAGATTTCGAGGAAATAATATTTTTTTCAAAACAGCAGACAAACAAATGAGGTAAAATATTATGCAGATTTGAAATAAAATAAAATAAAATAAAATAATAAAATAAAATAAAATAAAATAAAATAAAATAAAATAAAATAAAATAAAATAAAATAAAGTCAGACTAACCTGACATTTTCACCTGATAAAATAACTGCTTTTCTAGACAAAGCTTTTCAGGAGAAGCTTGTCAGTCTGTTTAGATTACAGCAAAGTACAGCATCACATGAGAAATTATCAGTTATAAAGGAAAAAGTTAGCAGTTCAAGAACCATAATGTAGAGAAGGAACATATTAAGAGAAAAAAATAACAGGCTATGTTCTCAGTCTAGACATATTTTAATGTAACTAAGTTTCTTGATGCTTTGTCTTGGTTTGATCTTACCATTTTCACTAACACCTCAGCCAAAAAACAGTGTGCTAATTTAGTTCGCTAGTGATACAAAACTGGAAGACATTATAAAAGGGTCTAAACATCGTTCAATAAGCAAAGGACATTAAGAAATGAATTAGAATAATGGTAATAAGCAAACAAAAGAGATCAGATGAACCCAGCTAAAATTAGATGGAAGGATTTTCTTTCAGGAAAAAGTAAAAGGACATAGTACTATAAACTTGCCAGCAATCACTCTCTGACACCCTTGTCTTCCTCACATCCCCCCAAATAAATTCAGATCTGATCCATTAATTTTTTTCCTAACAGACAATTATTTTAAATTTCTTTTTACCAATCCCCTATGATTGAGATTTCATATTCTCCTGGGTAAATCATTACAGAATTTATTTATTTTTCCTACTGCCAAATCTACAATTAATATACGTACTCATTGTTCCGCCATTTAAGTCCTAAAGAAAATGATGAGTAGTACTTGACACAGATAGACCCTTTAAAATCCTCTTCGGTTATATATATGCACAAAAAGGATGGATTCAGGCTGGGAATGACGCAGATAGGGGCTATTCAGATAAGAAGTATCAGAGAGTGTATCACATGGAAAAGAAAGAACACAGAGAATAATGCTCAAGTACAATTTTGGTATAACAATAAAAGGGGATAAACTGGCCATAATATAGGTAGGCCATAATATAGGCAGGTAACTTCTACCCAAGAGTGTAACTTTCTGCAAAGAAGAGCATCAGAGACCCAACCCCCCTATTTCAATGATGGATCTCAATGGCTTGTTAATGGAGTTAACCCCACTACAACCTCCTTTGCGGTAGGTGTAGAGAGTGATAAGGTCTCCACTGAGAGAGACCTTCCTTTTCTCTAGGCTAAATAAACCCAGCACCCTCAACCCCTCCTCATATGACTTGTTCTCGAGACCCTTCACCAGCTTTTGTTTCCCTTCTTTGGACATGCTCCAGCACCTCAATGTCCTTCTTGCAGTGAGGGGCCCAAATTGAACACAGTATTTGAGGTGTGGCCTCACCAGAGCCGAGTGCAGAGGGACGATCATTTCTCTAGTTCTTTTGACCACGCTATTCCTGATACAATTCAGGATGCTCTTGGCCTTCTTGGCCACCTAAGCACACTGCTCATATTCACCGGTTATCAACCAATACCCCCAGGTCCCTTTTCAATGGGCAGCTTTCCAGCCACTCTTCCCTCAGCCTGTAGCATTGCATGGGGTTGCTGTGCCCCAAGTGCAGGACCTGGCATTTAGCCTTGTTGAACCTCATACAGCTGGCCTTGGCCCATTGGTCCAGCCTATCCAGATCCCTCTGTAGGGCCTTTCTACCTTAAAGCAGATCAACACTCTTGCCCAATTTAGTGTCATCTGCAAATTTATTGAGGGTGCACTCGATCCCCTCAACCAGATCATTGATAAAGATATTGAAGAGAACTGTCCACAATACTTAACCCTGGGGGACACCACTAGTGACTGGCCTCAAACTGGAAACTCCATTTACCACAACAATTTGGGCCTGCCAACACAGCCTTTTTTTTTTTTTTACGTAGCAAAGTGTATGAGCATTTACACATCCAAGTATAAGTATCTACCCATTCAAGCTATGAGCAGCCAGTTTCTCCAGAAGAATGGTGTGGGAAAAGTGTCAAAAGTTCTACTGAAGCCTAGGTAGACAACATCCACAGCCTTTCCCTCATCCACTAAGCACATCACCTTGTCCTAGAAGGATATCAGGTTAGTCAAACAGGACCTGTCTTTTGTAAACCCATGCTGACTGGGCCTGATCTATCAATTCTAGGTCCTGACCCCAGTTCAGCCAGCCACAGCAGGGAGAACACATAACAAGAGCTGGACATTAAGTATGCCCAACAAATAAAGAGGTTTGACTGCTAGGTTTAAGCATGTCTCTACATAACATATGTGAACCACAGATTTGAAAGACTTAAACAGTGCCTTAAGTTAAGTCTCTCTTCTCTTACACAGAAAAGCCATTTGCATCTCTAGTTTTTAAGTTCTCCTCCAAAGGCTAGGTGATCTAGGGCTTCTCAAAGAAACAGACACCAGAATTTCTTACCATAAGCAAAGTGGTATAGTTTTATAAAGTTTGCTCTTGCACACAGATGGACAATTTCCCCTGAAGTTTTTCAGGTAAATTCCAGCTTGAGGAAGACACAGTGCACTGAAGGTTATAGCACAAGGGGCTAGAGCTTAACAAATCTGTACACAGCTGAAAGCAGACTCTATATGCCTTACGCTGTCAGCTGGAGGAAGGTGCTGGGCAAGAACAGTTAACAGGTGTCACTACCATCTTGACTGTGCTACCAAATGATGTTCCCTAGGCCAATAATCTTGCAATATTAACAGATGGGGAAAAAATTAAACAGCCACAACTAATGGTTTTGTGAGGAGGCATGGGATATACCAGGTAATGTTGAATGTATTGCATTTAGAGTAAATAAACAAGAGTCAGTCAAGCACTTCAGTTCTTCTGTAATGTGCAAGTCACCAGGTATCAAGCCAGAGAAATTGTAGATGAGTTCTTCCTGATCACATTTGCCACTGTCATTTTTTTAAGCTCTAAATGCAAAACAGAGTATAAAGTGCTTAAGATTTTGCTTGTTTCTTTGGAAAGATAAGATTGCAAGGAACAGACCCAGTTCCAATATGGAGCAATGCAGGCTGTGAATCTGACCCACAAACATTCACTTTTTTAGGATGTTGCCAAACCACCCCAGGGTAAGTTTTAGGTTAAGCACTATTTTGTTGGGGTTGAAGAGGAAAAAACTTTGTTCATTTATTCACTGTGGTAACACAATACTCGTGTTTCTCATCAATGTGGCTGTTATTTTCCAGATTTGCTCAGTGATACTAGCTGGGTCTCCATCTTACCAGGGCCAGAATGTCAACTTTAGATGTTTCATGTTCAATTTGTCACATAGGAGCTGAAGGGAGCACAGAAATAAAATAAGGGTTTTACCTGTGACTTTCAAAGGGGAATGCTGTCAGCCACTGACATTTTCTCCATAGTGTTAAGAGACTAAGAGAACTCTATATCTTTTTGAGACAAGTGCATAATTTTTTGGCTAGTCTTTCTATCAGAGTCGTGCTGTAGATTACTTAAAGCTTTGAAGTGATTAAGCGTATTATTCTGATATAGAGAAACTTATCAGTAATCATAAACTGAGTAGGGTCAAACTAAATTTGGACTGTGAATTTTTATGTCTTCTCACTGAGTTTCAATACAGAATCTTCTGTAGTCTAATCTGCATATGTTAAAAAGTATAATTATGAAGTGGTCCTTTATCCAGCGAGTTCAAATGCAAATATTGGCTCTTTCCTGAGTGCAGAGATTGGCTTGTGCAAGTGAATTGCAATTTAACTGAAACTACTAAGCTCTTTCTGTTTTACTTAAATTAATGTAATTATTATCTGGCTAATTAGCTTGCAGATTGACTTGTTCTGTTATTCATTAACTGGGAAATTTCTTTCTGGATAGAGAAGGATATGTGAACATCAGCCTACTTACAGCACAAAATACTGATTAGAAACAGATCATGCTATCCAAGGAGACAGTAATGATTTCTTTTTAAAATGTCCTTTATAAGAAGAAAACTCTTGAGTCAGTAGAAATTAGTCTATTGTAAGGATTGTGAATTAATTGTCACCCTTGGAGAAGGCAACCAGTAGTAGGAGCAGAACACAGATACAAGGAAGCCTTCACAGGTAGTATCTGGTTCTGTCCCCTTTCCACAAACCTGTCTTTCTATTTCTAGCCCAGTCTTGTTTTATTGTCTCTAATGGCATTACTTATTAAAAAAGTAAAGTGTTGGGAAGAATATTATTCACAGTTAACAAACAAACCCTAGCACAAAAATTATAAAAATGAGGAAATACTTATTGTATCATCTTGTGCAGAAGAGATAGCAAGAAGAAAGTCCAAGCACCCTCCCTGCAGCAAAGACGCATATTTGTGGTGGTTGTTTTATAAGGGCTGCAGCTAATTGAGGAAATCTATGCACAGTTACATTTACTTTCCAAAGCTTTTTAAGCCACTCTTGTTATGCTTTGTTGTAAATTAAATATTTGCTATTGCAAAATCTTGGTATAAATGAGCATAGAAGCAAAATTGACATGTGCTCAACCACACTCCATGTAGAACTAAAGAAAGCCTTATTATTTTAAGGCTTACAAGATGTTGTAAACAACATCATTTTAATGTTACACCACTTTTTATTTCTTTGAAATCAAGAGTGCTGATTTTATAGCCTTTCAGACTCCCATCAATTGTGAATTCAATACTAACCCTCGAATGAATGTCTAGGAAATAGATTGGATTTCCAATAGGAATACTAAGATCCCAAAACAACCCTATTTGGTGCAAAGCTTTCTGCACACTAAGTCTTCTCTCCCATTGGTATTTGCTAAGGCTTCCCAAAAAGTTGGTTTTAGACCCCAAAGACATTATCTCCAGACAAAAGAGATTCAAAGAGGTGGATGCAGAAGTAGTTGATGTTTCAGGAAAAATAAAAATAAAATTGAAATTCTCTATCATTGAACGTATTACTGAGAAACTGGCAGAACATGTCATTCTTATTCTGTAGGTAACACCACCAAATGCAGCATCTGGGAACTATCATGAATTGAATGAAGCCTAGCCTATGGCTTAATGTCTGAGGCCTATGGTCTTCTCAACATAAAGAAAACTACCTTTTTCTTTTTTTCTTTTTTTTTTTTTCTTTTTTTTGGTCTGGGCAGAACTAGTCGGAAAAGATATCATTGACAGGTTCAACAAACAATCAGTAATTTAATCATTTTTTTTTAACATGGTCCTTGAGCAAGTGCTAGTGATTATTCCTTCTCCTTGCAATATCTGAAATTTACAGCCATTTGTAAATCAAACAGAAGTCCATAATGTTAGGAGAAATGATCAAAGGCCTTCTTTTGCCAAGTTTTGGCTCAAAGGGTTGCTTGATTATTCAGCTGTGGCACAGCCTGTTCATCAGTTCTGATTATTTACTATTTTACCATTAACCAGTTTATCTTCTTCAAGACATATGTCTCTGTGTGGCTGTGACATACCTAAGTAAGTAGAGCAACCATTATGAATGGGGTCTCCAAAGGCTGCATACCGAATACTGATGAACAAGGTATGTTTGAACATACACTGCCTGAATTAAATGCTATAGTCTGGAAAAGAGATAAAGATGTGCAGCAACAATTAAACTGGAAGGTCACAGAGGTCATGGCCTTCATTTGAAATCAGTTTTGTTAACATTAATAAAGTTTTCAATATCCTCATATACCTGGTTTAATAGATCAAATATCAGTGATTCTAGGGGATTAGATGTCTTAGGATCATATATTTTAAGGACAGTTTTGTGGTTACGGTATGGGGCTACTTTTCAAAAAACCTGTCATTTCTCGGGACTCATGCTACAGACTTACCTTGAGACCTGCTGTAAATGATCTGGTCTGAAGACCTGAGATTTTCTCCAATGGATAAATTATATTTCTCTACATAACAGATGTATAGTTCATCTTGACTCTAATACCTCTAAGAATACTGTAAACATACCCCAAAATCATGGCCTATTTGTGTCTCCACACCCACCAAGTGATGAGATTAGTTTTTTAAAAAAAATAATATATTAAAAGTTTAAAAGATACTATTGGGGGAGGTTTTTTTTTCTTGACATTACAGTTTGAATATGTAATGTTCATAAATTCAAGGTTTTCTCTGAAACCAATAAAATGAGGTTACATATTTTTCAATGGCAACCTTCTCCTGCATTCCTGTGGATCTGAAAAATTACGTCAAGTCTTCTTACAAACATCCCCAAACACTCAATAGCAACGAATAGCTTTCTGTTCCCAAACAGTTCACCTCTTAGCAGCTGTGTTGGTACTAGAAATGCCCATGACTTCGGTGACCATGCAGATAAACATTTGAGATGACAATGCACTGCTATTAAATTATAACGAAATAATCTTGCACTTCCCTGTAATAGGCTTTGTCTCAGATACTTGACATGGCTTGGCAGTATTTTTTCCTTCAAGAAAAACTAATGTGGGAAAAGCACAGAGCCACCTAGGAAATGAACCAGTCCTAAAGTGTCGCTCTTTCTATAAGCTCTTTTTGACCATTGGCATCCTTAAAACAGAAAGAGGTTACTTTGGAAGTACAGGCAGATTATGGCTCTGGAGCTTCTGTCTTTCCAACCAGAGCACACCTACAAAACCTGATTTTCCTCACGAAAATTATATGTGTTATTGGATGGAAACTCTGATCCTTTCATTAGCAAACACTTCAAAGTGCATTAGCCACAAGTCCCAGGTAAATCTCCAAGTTAACATTATTATTTGATGATAGATTGCATGTCATTATAAGGAATGTTGTGTTAATGCTCATTTGAGCATATTACCAACAGCACTAAAGCACTGTGATCTGTTACCAAGCACCAACAATATTTATCTTAAGTCACTGACAGACCAATCCTGCACATATGGAAACCTCCCACAGCTTCAAAATGAAAACACTAGCTTATGGCTTACATTAGTTTCATACTGAAAGAAAAAGAAAAAAAAATAATAAGTGAGGAAAAGAGGAAAAGGCAGTTGGATTTTTCCTAGAATGTCAGTGCAGATAATGAGGCTGTTGTGATGAACAAGTAGACTACATCAGACAGAACAGTCCACTGCCAAGAACTTGTACCGATCTTTCCAAACACATCACAGCTATTTCAGGAAGTTGTTCCCTGAGATTCATTTAAGCTGATTCCTGCCTGTGGAGTCTTTCTGGAAGTTAGGCATATTTTGATATATGCTTACATGTCATTCTGTGTTGATTTTCCTCAGAATATGTTCAAGATCCCTGGAGCAAACAAAGCATCTCCATTCCCAGGCTTCCTGTTTGCTTTTCATTTTTCATGGTGTTTGAAAACAAAACGCTTCATTCACAGACCACAGCAAAAAATCAGGTGATTTTTAAACAGCCAGTTTATCCAGTTTACAGTTTTTTTACTGCTTTACCTGTGTCCTGCAGGTGCTCAGTTCATTATTCCCTTACCATATGAGTAGAATATTTCAGTCTGTTTTTTTTGTTTGCTTTTTTTTTTTTTTTTTTTTTTTTACATCTTGCGATCTTTCTTGCGGGCCTCTGGTCTTCTTTCATCTCCTGTCACCCTTTTATCCAAAGGGCTAATCTCAGAAGTAACTGTCTCAAACCTTTCGTCCAGAAAGACTGTTGAAGTCTGTAATATATCATTTCCCTATTATAACCACAAGAGCAGTTCTAAGCAGAACAATTCTTATCTCACTGATAGCTACTTTGTCACCTTGTGGCTCTAAAGCATTCAGATATGGCATTCGGTACATTAGCTGCAGACGGCTTCAATGGGATTCTGAAGAAATAAATTTCTGGTATTTTTTTTACTGTTGTTCCTTGGCATTAAAAGGCTCAAATATCTTTGCAGTGGTTTCACTACTTTTTTTCCAAAAAGGAGACATCTTCTGTATCAGTTTTCATATTGTCCAGGGCAGATTTTTATGAGTTTGGAGCTAATCCAAAATTCAGCTTCTCTGAAGACCAGCAAGTCTTGCCCCATTAAGCTTCAGTATTAACATCAACACCTTTCACAACCATTGTTTCTCCCGTATGTGGCTGTGGGAAAGTTAGACTTTTTGCTAAACTATTGGAGTTGGTGGCTTCTCAGTAACTATTTTACTGCAATCCATGTCTAATCACAGTATACCCAAGAAGCTTAGCGGTGTGTTGTAGCAGACTGCAAATTAGCTTGCTTTTCCATTAAAATACTCTTGGTTTATTCTTTCCTGTGTGTTTATAAAATTGACTGGCTGAACACTTGGGCACTTGTGTGTTTTGTTTGTCTAAATGATTGATATTTAAATGGCTTTAATTGCATTCATTCCACCTTTCTATGGTTGAGCTAGTGTTTATTGCATATACTTTTAAGATGTAAAAAGAGCAAATTCATTTGGAAATCCGAAAAGAATTTTATTAGTATGTGTCAAGGTCGTTTGAATTTCAGAGCTGATCTTACTCTTAAATATGTATTGTAGCAGCATAAGTTTATAAAATATGTATAATCCTGTGAAAGTACCAAACTATAGCCAAACTATATTCTTTATAACTTGAGAATTTTGCTAGAGAAGTCTGCAACTAGTACTGAGGCTACAAGTATAAACCTTGTGTAAATGACGAAGAAACATAGCAACACTGTCAGGTGTCAGGAGAGAAGGATTATACCGTTTTAAGGATTAACCAGAAAGAAGAAGGGGGGAGAGAGAGAGAGAGAGAGAGAGAGAGAGAGAGAGAGAGAGAGAGAG
>CM021733.1:18088563-18316336 GCA_011075105.1 Heteronetta atricapilla
GAGAGAGAGAGAGAGAGAGAGAGAGAGAGAGAGAGAGAGAGAGAGAGAGAGAGAGAGACTTAACAGCACTCTTCAGAAAGTCATTAATAGCTTAACAAGATACAGGCATTTAAATATCCTTTCTCCATGACTGTGAAAAGGAATTGGAGGGCCATCCAATATCTTTGATTTACTTGCAAACTGCAAGCAGAAAAGCACTGAGCAAGCTATTCCTTATGAATACTGCTCATGATTAATTTAATCTTCATATTGTTTAGTGAAGTACTGTGAACTGATCCCAACCTTCAGAGTGCATCCACAATTTGTAAGGAATGGCTGAAAAATGTGACAAGTGCTATTCCTGTTCTGGATAGCAAATAGGCCTTTGACAGTCCTTATTTGATATTTATGATATATAGTTGTTTAGGTTATACAGTGTTGTTTTTATAGTATATTCTTTCTTTGTTTTCCTTTCCAAATGAATACTTGAAGCATTGTTAACAGGAGAATCATGATTAATACTCTCATTATCAGTTCAACCCCATAATTCCTCATGGTGAAAGTCCTAAAAAACGTTTCTATTTAACTGCGTATAACCTTTGCAAAACTTCCAAAATGGTTTGTACTTTTACACAGAATAAAAAACAGCTCTAGGTTAGATTTGAAATTGGGCTTGAAACAGCAGTACACATTTGCCACTAAACACCATTTTCAGACTAAAAACAGTATCTGGGTCACAAACCTATGGAATATTCTTTACTTGTATGATCATGGATGCTAAGTAGTTTTTAATGAGGGAAAATTAAATCATTTCAAAAATAACCTTCTTTTGTCTCTTTTGTAACAGCAAGAATTCAGGCAATAAAGAGAAGAAAATCCATGGAACAGTTTACAGCTGCTTAGGATTTGTCTAACTTTACTTAAAGGGATAATTGTATTCTGGAAGAATAGGACTGAATTTCTTCTATTGCAATGAATATTTCTCAAAGGTCTGTTCTTCCTCCAGCCATCTCATCCATTAGTTGATGTTGTGACTGAACAAGCACTTAGCTACTGCTATTATGTCAGGGTACACTTATACTGTGTTTTCTTTCTTCCTCTGATAAATTTGCCATACCAGACATGTTTTTTCAGTAAAGTATATTCAATAGTTTCTTTTCAACATGAGCTGAATAATTATTGTCAGCCATATAAATAAAAGTGGGGAAGAGTAGCAGTGATTTTATTTGGTGCTTAAAACATCTCAAAATCAGTAGTATGAGATGGAAGAGGAAGGGCATTTCTTTTAGCTTAGTTTCCAGGCACTGACTGCATGCTTAAGTGGCATGTCATAGCAAATCATACAGAGAAGGGGTAAAATTTAGGTGAAAGGAAGAACTACAATAATAGTAATGATGTAGATAAACTGTGGATGCAGCTGAGCAAACTGATTTCAGGAGAACTGAACAAGAGTTTACAGGCAAAGCAATTTCTTTGTGCTTTACAAACAGTTATAGGCATGCCTTGTAAGCTAGGTCAGTGTCATCCATGATAGCTCAGACCAAAAATACAAACAATGAATTCCTGTACTACCTTGTCTATACACAGCCAGGATACCTGATGCACATCATGCGGGGCTACCCAACCCAACTTTGTGTATGTGTGATTTCAATGGATGCAGTGGAACCGACCTTGCACACTTAGTTTTCCCTCCAAGACAAATACATAAATTTAAAATTATGTACTCCACAGTAATTCACAAAGGATTTGTCATTATACAAACCAAAACCACAAAGTTGCTTTGATAAATATCCTTGCGCTTCATTTCACATATTATTACAATGTAATGTTGCCAGCTTAGATCCTGAAAAATATCCCTATAGTCCTCTCACCTTAAAGAAATTGCATAGATTACCTACTAAATGGATTGCCTATTTTTCTCAAAGCCATTTATGATGTCTCTGCCACTATCTTTTCTGCTTTTATTTTTGTCTGGTATCTTTGTCTCTGAACTGCTTGTTGAATATTTTTATCTGTCTACTTCACTCCATTTATATATATTTACAATTCATCTTTTTGATTTTAGTAGCCATTCTTGATGTATCTGTCTTGATTTTGGATGAAGTCTGTTTTTCTATTAACAATTTTTTAATTTATTTTTTCCCATCTTTTGCCTTGTGTTTTGTGTGTGTGTTTTTTATGTCCTCTATGTAAGATGGGGCAGTTTCATTTCAGCTGTTAGATTAGCCCCAAATGCCTAATCTACGTATTTCCAGATTACTATTCTCATTTTAAAATCTAGTATATTACACAATGTTTAAGAATAACACTGCTGCAGGAAAAAAAAGGAGTTGGGGGGGAATGTTGATGCAAAGCAGTCAGCAGTAGGGCTGTTAAAAATGAGACTTTTTTGCAACTGGTCTGTCTGTAGTCCAAGTCAGTGTTTGACTTCTTCCAAGACGGAAGGCTCCAGGCCTACCACTTCAAAGGAAGTAGTGCCACAGAGCCACAGAGGATGTAAAGTGAACTGGGTCTTGCTCACCTTAGAGGCAGTTGCCCTTCAGCTGTGGATTTAAGCCTCAGCAATGTTAACACCAGTGGCCCAAGCAAGGACAGGGACCTCTGTATCATCCTTCTGTCTCAGAGGAACAGGAAAGCCTGGGACATTTTTTCCGTTGCTGCAGATGTGGACTGGAATAACAACACCAGTGTTAGACCTTGAACTCCAATGGACTTGTACCATGATGCATCAGAGGGCCATGCTATCCCTCTGTCAAAACCTAGAAACTGTAAATGTGAATTCAGAAGATACACTTGATATTCTTCTAATTAGAAAGTGATCTGCACTGAAATGTGAAATGCGTTTAGACCTTATTTTCTTTGTCAGTGAACTGAAGGGGAGAAATATTTAAATCCTGAGGGGGAGAAACTGCTTACCAACAGTAACATTTTATCAGGCTGTAACCAGAAATGATATGCAGCCATCACTGAGTCGGGCAGCGTGACTGAGGCAGAAATGTTCATGACAGCACGTTTGAGATCAGCTGCAAGCTCCTGTGCTGTCTGTCACCAGCTGCTTCTGGTCTAGTGCCTGGCTGGCATGGCAGCTCTCTGTCAGAGTCCCTTGGGGCAGGCACATTTCCTATGAAAACCCAGAAGCCCCCAGAGGGGCCTGTTTCTAAGGAGCAAAGACCAGGCACAGACAGGTACATTGGTGTCTAACAAGACGGAGAAGTCAGGATAGTTAGCTCTTGCTGAAGTCAACCTAGATTCACCTTTCACCATCCCAAATGCCTTTGTAAATCTAGTATGAATCAACATTGCTCCTTTCCCAGTTTGCCCCCAAAACAGAGATGTCACTCTCCAGCTCAGGTAAAAGCAAGATTGTACAGCAACTTTGTTTGGTGTGTGTTTATGGATTTCAGAAACTAAGCCTGCACAAAGTTCTACAGTAGTTTCTGATTATAGATAACAATATTTAATTAAAGATCCCATAAATGCTGTTCCATTCTTTTATTATTATTATTAATATTATTTCTTTACCCGGTGTGGGGTAACTTCAACACTAAATGCTTAAAAGCTAATGGACTGAGTTCACCTTTTCTTCCTTCCTTTTTTTTAAATTGAATGCATCCTCAGTTAAGTGACAGGATGACTGAATGAATCATGGCTTTGCAGTCAGGTCTGGTTTGACTGGCATACTTACCTTTCAGCTGCTTCCAGTAGCTTGAACAAAATGTAAATATTTAGCAGCCCTGTTGCACAAACAAAAGCCTTTCACTTGCTTTGTCATGCATCATGTACCCAGCTGCTTCCATGTGCTTAAAAAAAAATGCACAAGCAAATGGACTTATACAAATGCTGCAGTAACTTTAGCTGGTTTTGCAGCTCTCTTTGTTTTGGATATCAGTTTAGAAGCTAAATCTAAATGCTGAGATAAGAACAGAGAAGCAGCTCTCTTTATTTTGGATATCAGATTAGGAGTTAAATCTAAGTGCTGACATAAGAACAGAGAAGTCTGGCTCAGATTCCCAAATTCCTTCCTCTATCATCTGCACATTGTCCAAGAGCAATCAGGGAAATCTATTCAGTGCACTACCTCACTACACTCGCTACCTCACTTACCTGAGCTAGTTTCAGACTGGAAGAAATGAAGGCCCATCAGCTTATGGCTCATGGAATAATCAGCCACATCATGAGGCAAGGCTTGTTAGCCAAAGTGCAACTACCATACAGAGCTGCTATTATTCCTCTGAGACCAAAATGCAATCTAATGTTGAATCTCAATAACGTGTAGTACATGCAAAAGTCCCAATGATTTTTTTTTTTGAAAAAATATTTTTTGAAAAGGAGTATCAAAGTCACTCAAGGCTTTGAAGGAAGCCAAAGAAGGAAGTCAAATACAAATTTAAACTACCAACTACCAGTGAACAGTCTCCTTTTCTCACACAAAGAAGTCTTCATTCATGACTGAGGCTGTAAAATGTCACAGCAACACCAAGAACTGATAACAACAGAACAGGGGTAAGAACAATGATTTTTATCATCTCTGGCGCTGGCTGCAAAGATTCCTAAGACCAAATTCCCCAAGGACAGCTTAATTCCCTTAACAACTACTCTTGTCCCTTTCCCCCTGGGATTTGGTGTTCATATGCCATGACCCTGAAAAAAAGAATGAGCCAACAGAATGAATGAGCATAAGCACAGCATGTTTCTTCTCCAGCTCTTGAAGAAAGATAGCGCCTTTACTGGTATTCATCACTACAGTAAGTGAGGGACGGAGGCGTCAAGGGGAAGATGCCCTTAAAAAAACTGTAGGAGAAGGTTTCTAATGGCACAAATGCCAATTCATTTTAAAGTGAAAGTTAAGCACATGGTTGCCTCTGGTAATATTCTGCATGAGGAAAACACCTTTTTAGAACACATTAAACAAAACGTGAATGTGAGAGCAGAGTAGAAGGTAGAGAAGTGGAGAGAAGGGCCAAAAATGTGATTTTTCATAATTAACCCAGTGATACAGACACACTTTGGTGCCCAAGCTCTAAAACAGTCAGGGTAATTCTGATCAAAGTCATATTTTGACTTCAAAATGAGTATTTATTCATTTGAGCCATGATAAGTATTTTTTTTTCCTCCAGTGCAAAAGCATTGCTTTAAGCATTGCCTGAAGATTATGGATGCAAAATCTTGTTCAGAGGCTCTAAATCCTAATGTTTGGAACTGAGCAGCCCAAAATACATTTTGAGAACTATATATGTAGTCTGAACATGTTTGTAAAGGAATAGCAATTGCAGGAAATGCCCTCTGTCCTCCCATAGGCTGTATTGCTGCAGCAAATACTTCCCACTCAAAGACAGGGTTTTGAATCCTCTTCTTCTGTCATGTGCTCTCAGAGCAAGTAAGGGCTGTACTAAAGTTTGCAGAATGAGGGAGGTGAATTCACACCCAGTGGCATTCTGTCTGCTAAGAGAAAGTTATCCTTAGTTGCCTGTCTGCACTTTACAGAAGATGGTGAGACTGTTGCCTGCAAGTACGTGGAACTGTGGCTGCCATTTCTGGAGACAACACCCTAGCTTTCAATATCCCGAGTGGCCTTTTAATATGTACAGCCTGCACACAGACCTTGGAAACCTCCACAGGAAGCAGAAGTGGGCCCTGAGTCATTAACAAGGCAGAAAGAGGGAGGTGGGAGGTAGTCTCAGTCATCTCCATTGACCAGGTGGAAGGGGGCAGCAACCTGGACAACAGCAGACAATAGATCTGAGGAAAGTCAGACAGGAGACAACTGAAACATCTGGAAACATCTGGAAACATTCAGTCATTTACACATCAAAACCTACAGCTCCTACAACCCCCTGCTGCCCAGGAGCTCGATCCAAGCACCCAGACTACTCTTCCTCTCCTGAGTCTGTGCCCCCAGCCCTTTCAGCCAAGCACTGCCACCCAAACCATGGCAGAGAAGCAGCAGGAACTGGAAGTCTGACATGACAGGGAAAGCTGGAGATGAGCTAGAGCCTGTGGGCACTTAGGAACCTCAGAGCCAGTAAAGTCTGCAACAGGTTAAAAAGATGAAGGCTGGGGAGCAGCAAGGACTTAAAAACAGTCAGACCTGGGCCTGGAGATGATAATAGAGGGAATATGAGTAGGATGCCTGGAATAGGCAAGCCAACGTGGCAGGAGTGGGTAAAGAGGGGAGAAAGCAGGAATATAAATACCTCTTCTGTGCGTAGATGAGGAGCTCTAGGAGAGAAAAAGATGAACGGGTACAAACTGGGGACAGGAAATGTGGTTCTCTGGACAGCACTGAAGAATCCTGCCAGGACCAGGAGTGAACGAAGGAGCTACAGGTCCTTATGGGGTATGGGTGAGGGGATAGAGCGCTGAAGTTGGCACTGCCACCAAATCTCATCAGATCTCTGCCAGGTATAGGATGCCTAGTGTTCATGAGATGGAAATGTAGACTATTAGCTCTGTCTGCATAGCCTCAAATACTGAGTACAGATGTACAAGAGACAGATAACAGATTTTTTTAAATGTTCAATATTAGAATGAGAAATCAAAACTTCAAAATGTCAAACAAAAATTCAGTAGGAGTTATCTTTGGATTACAAGACATACTGTTCTTGGAGTTTTGCACTGAAATCATATGGGATTTTGACTATCATATTGAATATACATATTCCAATTTTTATGTTTGTTATTGTATTTCAAACCAGGATTTAATAATGACAAAGCCTACATGAAGGCTTTGTCATTTGCCACTGATTTAGGAGTTGCCATTGCTCTAATATTTGCAACTGATTTAGGAGTCACCAGTCTAACTGCTAACTGGCTGATAAACAAAAATTGCTTTGGTAATTAACATTTTAATTATTCTGGTAACAAATACATTTGGTAACAGATGATTGGTGAACTATAATGTAATACACTATAATATTAAAATTTATTCCAATTTAAAATAATTGCTTTCTATGTAGCGTCTAAAATGTCATTTCACTGTGGGTCATTTTAGCTTTGAGGATTCAGCATTTCAGAAAGAAAAGTTTGCACTGAAAGTAACCAATCTAATTTAATTTTAATTTAATTTTAACAAGCTTCCTACAAGGAAGGGCAATCAACACAGCAGATGCAGAAAAGGGAGTGTATTTTCTGGGTGTCCTTCACAACAGGAGTACAGACATTCAAGAGCAAGTGAGCAAGTGAAGCTGAAGCTACTTTACACCTTCCTACACTTAAGAGCCTGTGAGAATTCGAGCTCTATTCCTGATACTCATGCTCTTTCACCAAAAAAAAAAAAAAAAAAAAAAAAAAAGTAACACTTTGAAATAAAAGCTAAGATGATAAAATTCAGTTTTTACACAATCTCTTTTGCAGTTTCTTTGAGTGCATTTCCTGCCAAAGGTACTGTAAGCTTATTGGATTCCAGATTTCTAAAACATGTTTAGAAATGTTAAGGTGTGTTAATTATAGCCATTCTACAAATGTTTCTACCCTGTTTTCCCCAGAAGTATATATTTCTGAGTTTTTTTAGCTTTCTTTGTAGAATACCCTATGTAAAGAGAGCTTTTACTTAAAAACTACCTCTTTTACCTTTTATTCTGCAGTAACATCAAACTGTACATTATCACAATAAATAAAATATTTTTTTCTCTTAAATGTTAACTAAAAGTTTATCAATATAGAAACAAATAACAGTTCTTTTTTTCTGCCAGTTAAGGGATAGTCAAACAAGTTATCTCAGGTGAGCTATTTTCAGTGCAGTGGGATAACAACAAATTTTTTGATCTTGAAACATATTCTTTGTTTTTTTAACTACAAAGCAAATAGAGTCTTTGATAAGGAGTGTTTAAAGAAGTAACAAGAGTAACTGCCTTTCTTTTTTCAAAGGGACTTATTTCATCAGGTCAAATCTCAGCTAAGATTTCTTCTCCATGTAAAATCAGAGATATCTATTTAAATGCTCACATCTTACCCAGATGCTAGGACCCACAGAGATGTCCCTGGTGATTCAGAAGCTAAATCTGATTCTGTAATGAACTGCACCAAAGATTTTTGGCTAATCATGTAAAATTAACAAAGGGTCCTAACTTCAAAGGTAAACTGTATACACTTTATCTAGTCTCTGTACAGATATAGATGTATGAAAGTCTTCATCAAATGAGGAACTAATTCATTTCAAAAAGACCAAGCTGGATAGCCACAAATTATCTTCTACTGCCCTCATAAGACCTGACTCCTAGAGACAGGAGAAGATTATAGAAGCTGTATGATACCTTACTAAGAAATGATGGGGTAGAGTAATTTTTTTTAACAAGCCAGCAATGTTGGGCTATTAGCAAAAGAAAACGGCAAAGGTGATATTCATCCTTTGGGGGAAGATAGCAGACATGATCATTCAGAGTATCTGACTTGGTAAAACTCTCCAGAAAGAGTCCCTGTAAAAGACTTAGGTTTTACCAGGCATAATGAGAGGTCCTGAGGGGAAATAAAGAAGTTTTTATATACATTTTTTATATAAATTACTATTTTAACATACAGTCTTAGAACTATAGGGCAATGACAAAATTACATCAAAGTTCCAAAAATAGTGACATTTCACAGATGTGCAGTGGGCCCCATGAGAAACTGGAAATCTACCAACTGCAGTGGATAAATTTACTGCTACATTTGCACTTCTTCCCTTTCTAAGTATAGCTAATTTCACAAATACCGCAGTAAAGGTGTCAGTTCTGTTTAATATCTTGACTGGAAGCAATTCTCTGCCACACTCTTGCATTCTACAATGTCCAACCATATGACAAAGTTGAACACCACTGTTTATGCAGATATATGAAGCCATGACTAGGGAGAAACATTTGACAGGAGTTGATAAAAGGATGACTGAAAAACTAATTCCATGGCAAGCACTTGCTTGAGCCCACAACCAGTGAAATTCCAACTAATAAAAACAAAATCAATGCTTGGGATTTTATGAGGCCATTATTTAAATTCTTTTTTAAAAGGTGATTCTGTCCTTCTGTTTCTTGTAACTGTATTTAGATTTATGTAATATATGAAAGTTGACAGTTAAAACAATTAACTACTGACCCCAGAGATCTATTACACATTTTAGGAATATGCAGCAGCACTCTAAATACTCAAAGAATTCCTGTTCTGGCAGGAATTTTCCATAACGGACTGAATTAACAGCCAGTAACAAACAGCTCTGTCCTTAAGGCATTTTAAAGGCTACTCCTTCCTCCTTTCTGTGGGTACATCTAAAACAATTAAAATGAATAGACTTCTGTGTCTATTACTTCTTCAATACAGCACATGAAACTTTTATATTGAAAATCTTCATTGTGACTTTAATTACTGCCTGCCCAGTCCTTCTCTGAATGTTCTGTTAAGTAATAATAACTTGGGAAAACCTGTGCAGCTTGGATTGCCAAAGGCCAAAGACCATCAGTAAAGGAGGATGGAAAATAACTTTTAAGTTCTGTCGCTAATAATACATAATGGCACAATAATTACCAGAATGGGTGTAGGAGAAAAAAAAAAAATAGCAAGAGAGATGTCGTTACGTACAAAGATCCAGTACAAGCAAGCAGGCAACCTCTTACTAAATGTAAACTAAAATAGAAAAAAAAAAAAAAAAAAAAAAAAAAAAAACATTGCTAGCTTCAACTAGCTGGATTTAAGAGCCATATTCCTTGTTATGCAGAAATATGCAGACTTCAAACAATTCCACAAGACATGTCTTAAAGGAGAGTTACTATATCTGTTTTTTTACAGGTTCTGTTTCACCTGTTCTTTCAGTGGCTTTGAATTTCCTGCTTTACTTGTGGATAATTATCCGTTCTTCAAAACCCATTATATTATCTTGTAACTTATATATATATATATGTGTGTGTATATATGTATAATGTTTATGTGTATATATGTATAATGTGTATATGTATATGTATAATATTTATATATACATTATACATTATTATATATATATGTATATAATATATATTTTTATACATATTAATTTATATTGTTATTTTAAAACTAATTTGCATTAAAGATCCCTAAAACACTGAATGGCCATCTACCAGAAAATGCATAGATCAAAATAAATCTCTAAAAACTATGTAGGGTTAGACAGTTTTTTTGCATAACAGGTTCAGTATACGTGTAGACTGCAATCACAGAGGTGACTGCAGTTTAGAATAACTATGGTATTCCAGCCAGCATAGGTCAATTTGCCTCACACCTGTGACAGCACTGGAGATACTCTGAAGAAGCATCTTTCTAGACTTTTTCCTCAAGGAAGCTTTACCCCAATTAAAGTCAAGTAGTTACCAACAGAAAATTGTCTCCAGATAACTGAAATGCTCCATGAAATATATCTGCTTTCAACATAACTTTTTTTTCCCCTTGAAATATTTTGGATTAGACTTGTTGCCATGCTGAGTGATGGGAGTTGCAGCCAGATGAATCCTACATTCATTCCGTGCTGTCACTTAAGACTGCATACTTCTGCCAGAGGCATTACACCCTCCATTTTAGTGAAGAGAGACAGTACATCTTGACACTCTTTTGGTCACAGAGCAGACAGAAGATGAAATATAGCTCTGGACCATGCTCTGAAGAAAATAAGGGCACGAAACTCACCAACACTACACACACTGAGCAGTTCAGTGGCATTAGAGAATCTAGAAATTTCCCCTAGCTAACAATATCTGGCTCTTCTGTTTTTTACCCTCAAATTCTTTATTTTTTTCCATAGGTAAATGAAATATATATATATATATATTAAAAAATATATATATAAAAAATATATATATATATTATAAATATATATATAAAATATATATATAAATATATATATAAAATATATATATATAATATTAATATATATATATATATATTAAAGACAATCTTCTTCTCCCAAGCCAGTTTCTACTGAATTGTTTTGCCTATTCCTTTGACTCACATGACTAAAGACTCTCTGCACTGGCCAAAACACAGCATTATATGACCGTAAGTTAAACAGCCAACAGCCTTTCACATTTAGCAAGCCACAATGTTATTTAAAAAACTCAATAATACTACATTATAGGGCAACACTGGGAATTCATTAAGGCTCCCCAGACAAGCCTCCCTGTCATGATTTCTTTGTCTAAAGACTCACATGGGGACAAGACTTATAGGCCAGAGACTATTCTGCAGTTAAATTGCTATTGTGTGTATACTCTTCTTCGCCAAACCTCTCCATTAGGTATGGGAAATCTTGTCATCCTGAGCTGTATCAGAACAGTTTATATATTCCTATGTTGTGCTGAGGCATGAAACACTGACTTTTCTTTGACAACATAAAGGATAACCACTCTTCATTATACACTGTCAGCAATGTAATCTTAATATTGACTCCAGTTCACAAAAATATAGACTATATACATACCCTTCCAGAACACAAACAATCTGATACCATAATTATGTATAAAGTTCAGTTAATGCCGGGTCTGATGGACTGACAAGTAAACATGAACTCTGCTTTTCCAGCTTACGGTACAGAACATATTAAAAGTGTTAGCTTAATCAGGTCAGCTTAAACAGTTTGCTAATTAGCATATTTTTGAGTTGTGATATTAATTCACTTGATTATATCTTGTTCTGCATATTTAATTTACATTATTTGCTCATTTGATTCTTGTCAACGAAATACACAAAATGGGAAACCTGTATATTCTGGCTTTTCTAGCTTGATAAAAAGGTTTAAGTCACAGTCACATGGAAAGTGGATGTTCAAGTTTGTGAGTTACTTAGCATTGTTCCTGTAATATAACCCCTGACCCTGCCCTTATAATATGCTTTTGGCTTCAGATATGGCCAGAAAGCCATCTGACCCTTCCTCCCCATTTCTTAGAGGTACCTACAACTACACCTCCATACAAACCTGTCTTTCCTTTTTGCCTTCCTCTCAAAACAAATTGGATGGAGCCAACTGCCTCAGGTGCCCCTCTCTGACCTTCCTCCTTCTGATCCCTCCACAAGCAACTCGCTGGCAACTCCACACCAGGTACTCTTCCCAGAGCTACCTACAACCAGTCAGAGTCTCTGTACTTTAAGACCTGTTGCCTCATCCAGAAAGCCATTGTAACCATAGAGAGCTGCAGCCTCTGTACTTCTGTCACCTCCAGTAACTTTCCAACGCCCCAATGTGGTCATTTGGCGGTGACTCACCCAAAGCTACTGACTTGCTATTCTGCTTGTTTTGTTTGTTTGTTTTCCCCATTCAAGTCAGGAAGTGTATTTGGACAAGGAAGCTAACATAGCTGTGTAGTGACTTGTGTGTGACATGGTTTATAAATAAAACTGTTATATAGAGCAACCCCACATCTGTGAGAGTCTCTAAAAAGCTACCACCAGACCTGGAGACTTATTAAATTAAAAATAAATAAATAAAAATAAAAATAAACTTTGAGTAGTCCCTTTTTATATTAGAGGAATGTGAAATGCTGCAAACCTGACACCACCACCTATTCTCTCCACTCTAGTCCGATGGTGATATGAGCAAAGCAGAGGGGATAGATCCAACAGTTCGCCTCTGCTGCAGTTCCTCCAGCAGCAGACCTCCAGTTCAAATCAGAAAACAATACCATACAGGATGAGGGCAAGATACTGTGTGTCTTGTTTTTTAAAACCTTGATGACTAGGTAGGTCTTTCTATCCTAAATAAGTGGTCAAGTTAAAATTTATGTAAATGTAGCAGGGATTCACATAACCATCTCCAACCACATTAAGACAGCTTACTATGTAGTGTAGTTGTAGGCCAATTTAGATCTCCTGCTATTTGATAGGACTGTGTCAGCCAAGAGTCCCTAAGTCAGTAGAAGAAAAGAGTCTAAACATTTACAACAACCAGGCAGAAAGTGTTCCTTCTTATCCTTCACCAGTTTCAATGTCAGCTCTGTAGAACTGGGATGGACACCTCAAGGCATTAAATTCCCTGTTCTTCATCAATCCCTGAATAGTTTGTATGAAATAATTTAATGATTAGACTTCTGGTTAAATTTTTCAAAAAATGATTACGTTAATTACTTGTGGAAGTTAATGTTCCTACATAATTAATGTCCCATTGGAATCTATAATGTAGCTGTTTAAGAAATATTAGACTATATCTGCCAAAAGCATGCAAACTTTTATTCAGTTCCTTGCTTTCTAATCAGAGTTTTAATTAGGTCTCAGTGAAATCTATATAATAGAAATAGGAAATAGGAAATAGGAAATAGAAATAGGAAAAACCAATGCAAAGTTTTTTTTTTCTTTTCCACTATTATAAATAATAAATGGATGCTCACTGTAAATTCAGAAGTTGCTTATAAGCAATTACAAACAATTATCATTATGTAGCATGATAGCATAGAACTGAATCAAATATGTTATTTAAAAATCTTTTTAAAATTTTATCATGGTCAGTGAAAGTCCAGCAAGATATGTTCTGCCACAAGCACCTCTGAAACAGGATTAGTTCACTTAGGATTTCTCACTGGGTGCCTCCCAGTCTTTTGCTGAAATCTAGGGCAACAGCTTTGTGTTAAAATTTGGCTCTTTAAAATAATATATATATATATAAATGATATTTTGCTAAATATAAGCAAGGAGTTTATCAAAGGAAAACCAACACGTCATCTAACAGGATTTCTACTACTTGTTGGATTTGAGAACTTAAATGCAAAATTCAGGTCCCTTATGGCTTTAATGGCCCCAGCACAAGTTTTGTTCTATTTGTAATGAGAAAAGACTACTGACTTAAAAGAATTTGACCTTTCTGAGTCAGCAGTGACTGTGGAACATTAAGATGGAATTGTAGCTTGGTGCAAATCAGTAAAATGAATTCATTTGGGCTTATGAATATTGGTTTGGGAGTTCTGGTTCTCAGTACTTTGTACAGCTGTTTCATCAAATATTTAATAGGATTATTTTCTCTTACTTCCAAGAATTATTTTTTTTTTTTTGTCTCAGGATTTGCTTTATTGAATCCTTAAGATACTGCTAAGTATCTGCAAAAGTCTAGGCAGAGAAATATGTCAGGTACTGTGATTCCTTTTTCTTTCTTTCTCTGTTCTGATCTTTGAAATTTAAGAAGGCAGCTTCTCCCCATTACATCAGGCAGAGCCATTACCTTATGCCACAGGGAAGACACAACATTGTTTTCTCACATTTTTTACTTCAATTCTTTGTTCATTTGCTTTCTCATCTCCCTCTTTTGCCATTTTCTAGACTGAACACCACTCAGTCCAAAAACGTGATCACTGTGTAGGCACAGGAATAACACAACTGGTTCTGAGCAAAGCCATGTAGCTCTTTCTACAGACTAAACAGTCTTTAGTCAAACTTGGTGGGTGGATATATTTAAAGAATAAAAACATTAGAGTGTTGAGAAGTACACACCTTTTTTTTTTTTTTTTCAGCATTTCTGAACCATATTTTCTTCCCTTTGCCACAGAAATTTTGCATCACTTCTTATTGTTTAACAGAGCATCTTCTCCCATTCCTTCCCATAATCTGTTACAGCAAAAACATTTCTGCAGTTTTCTGCACAGTGTGGACTGACTGCTTTGTAAGCACCACAGCCTGATCAATGACACTCGCTGATCTCCAGAGGAAAATATCCAGAGCTAAGGCTTAGAGAACTGTACTACAGACATTAAAACTTTCAGCTGTTTATAATGTAGCTCCTTAGACACTTTTTCTTTGCTTCATTTCCATTAAAATTATTGTAGCTTTTGGAAGCCCTCATAACTGAAATTTGGGTGGAGACATTTTCCTCAAGCTCTCAAAATAAACTCCTCACCACAGCCTCTGATGTGTGATGGGAACCTCTACTCCTGAGGCTGGACATCTGTGCAGCTAAAGGCCGTGGTGCCAGAAGCTGAGTTCTGCCCCTCACGGTGCAGGTATACACATGTGCTCACACATAAGCACGTAAACATCTTGTGTGTGAGGCACAGCACGTGTGAGCATCTGTATGTTACTTCTGTTGCTTCAGTGATAGAAAATTATACACCTAGAGCAGAGCTCATTTTCCACTTCCAAAAGCAGTACAATAGATCACCTTATTATTCTGCCATAAATTGAGTATAGGTTTCACTGTGATTCCTTGAAATGCAGACAGCCTCTTTCACTCACAAATGAAACAGCACACAATGCCTACCAGAGCTAATACTCCCACATATGAGTGTAATGCTTCAGTAAGTTGAAGAAGGAAGCTTGTCAGCCTTTCCTAGTTGTCATTAAGCTAAATGAAAAGTGCAGAGATACTTGTTTAGCATTCTGTCGGTCTTTGAATACCAAATGTTTTCGCTTCTAAAAGTTTCCTTTCCTTTTCATTTCCTTGCTAGGAGCACTGGTAGATGTTTGACAGCCTCTCCTTTGGATGTGGCGCATTTCACATTTCTCCTCTATTCAATCTGCTTCAGCTCTCTTGTGGCGAACAAGGCCAGAAGTTTGGACCAGAACCTCTTCAGCCACTCTGAGTTGCTCGTGTAGCCCATCACTACTGGGAAGTCTAACAGAGCATATGAGCAGCCTAAAGCAAGACTACCTGGCCCCTGCACAGTACATCTCTTAAGCCCTGGGGCAAGGCACGTGCTGGGAGACGAGCTGCAGCTACTCCACTAGCCGGCTGGTGTGCATACTGGGGCCCTAGCCCTAGGTGGTACACTTCTGGGCCCCAGGATTCTTTAAATTATTCTGGATGCTGAATTGGCTTCTAGAGCACAGAGCCCAAAATGGCTCTTCTGCTCCATATATTCCTATACAACACAGCAGAGAGCACGACCACTGATTAGGGGCTCTTTTTTTTTTTTTTTTTTTTTTTTTGTCTGATAAATTGTAGTCTCGGCTAATGCCATCCTTCCTAATTCAGCAAGCTCCAGCTCCTAGCTTCAGCTCCAGGTATCCCTTTAACCATAACTGCTCTCTGCTTTCAGTCTTTTAAAGAGATGATCACACATGGAAAAAAAAAAAAATCTTTGTCGGAATATGTCAAGACTGTTCTGTGCACTAGGAGGAGAAAGAGCTGAGCCAGTCAGCTCAGCAATAGTTAGATAGTTGGCAGCTGCAGGAATGCAGGAAACCTGCCATCAATCATCTGAAAAGAGGGAGAAAAAGTTGCAGTATCCAGGCCACATCTTACTGCTGTGTATTAGGTTTAATAGAAAGGTGGAGAGCAGACAAAATATCCTTACCCATGTTATAAGTGGCTCAGACAGAGCCCCCCTCATAGGGGCTGCAGAAGGCAGCCCCCAACAGTGTTGGCATTGTACAGCTTTTCCCTGCACAGCTTTGCAAGATCAGTGGAGCTGGGTTCCTCCTTGCCTGCCCAGCCCTTGTCAGCCATCCCCATCTCTGGCACCTCAGTCACACACCTGCTTGCTGACTGCATCTTTATATGCAATAGTGTAACTTCAAGTCCCTGGCATGCACCTGCTGCTTCTCGAAGCCAGGAGTTGTAATTGTATTTGCAACTTTGGGGGCAGCTTTTAATTGCAAACAATACATATGCAATCGCTGGCGTTAAGAAGCAAACAGCAACTGTTCTTATTGCCAGCTTTGTGACTGCAATGTGTACAGTTTTACTTCCAAATGCAGAAAGGAGTATGTCCAACCTTTCAAGGGCTAAAGACAACTCCAAGTCATCTTGTTCTAGCATAGAATTATTTTGGTGGATTGAATTGTGTCCTCCGCTGTTTGGTGGGCAGAACTGTGCCTGGAGTATGGTGGTTTAGAAATGGCTAAACACAACAAATTACCAGTGTCCTGGAAAAAAACAGACATCACAAAACACCATGTCTAACACCTATGGATGGTGATCTTCTACCCACTGTTTTTCTTTCTCGTTTATCCACCACATAGATATGCTCTCCAAAGATCTTTCCACATATTTTATTGAACATTTCCTTTGCAAAAAAAGGAGTCATATTTCTCTTCTTATTCAGAAAGAGATGTATGGTACATCAAAGTCTTTACTTTCGTTACAATGGGATTTTCATATTTAGAGCAATGGGTGTGTCTGTAGCTTTATATGCAGGTGCAGACAGAAACAGTGATGCCTCCCTCTCTTCCCCACCCTGCTGTATTTAATTCTCATTCATATTTGCTCAGGACAATAAAGCACTTTTCAAGGTGTTTTTAATATAGCTCTCCTCTCTATCTTTATAGCACCACACTCCTTTTATTTGGTATTAATACCTCTAGAGGCTTTAAATAAAATCCGTCATGTGTAAGTCAGCAAAAGGGAAGACAAAATGAAAATATGTAAATAAAACAGGACAATTTATTTATTGCCAGATCACGCCAGATGTTGAAAATAACCTGCTGCCCTTTCATGCTGGCTGACCTGACAGTACTCTAGAAAAAAATCCAAGTGCCAAGCAATTCATTGGTGAGTGAATGTTTATGTCGAGATAGACATATTATCACCTAGGCAAGTGAAAATGTCTTCAGCATGTGATATTGAAAATTACCCAGACCACCAGAAAAAGGTCTTTAAATTGGAACTAGAATTCTATTAGTGTTCAAATTGATTTTTAAATGGACTACAATTAAGGCTCTCCAGTCAGGAGGGTCTGTTGGAATTAGTTTTTTCCTTAATTCTGATGGCAGAAGTAGTTCAACATTGCTCAGTGAGTTTGACAACAGTGGTGTATAAATAAATTCTTAATTATGAATACTAAAAGTCATTTAGTGCTGACCTATTTCTGTTACTGTTGCCTTGCAGGATAACTCATGTCTCAGCTAAAGATTGCTCCCATTAAAAATCAATAATGTACAGTTAGATTTCATGTCACTCCTCATCCTCCATATGGACTTTTTCAAGAAGCTTTTACAGCCAGATCACCTTTTGCCTTTTCATTCTGCCTTCTAGAGTTGCCTGTTGAGCATTTAGCCCTAAAATCTCACACTTCCCGCTCCTTTAGGTTTTTCCGCCACAGGCTATCAAAACAACGGATCTGTCTGTACTGGAGCATACCAGAGGTGCCTGGTACATTTTCTGAGCCTACTGAAGTGACCACAGTGGCTGTGTGTTGACTACAGCCAAGAGGAAATCAAAGATGCTAGATCAACTAGCAGCCTCTAGACTGTAGCCATCTACACCTATGGGGAGGGAAAACTACAGCGATCTGCCTGCTTGCCCAGTACCCTTTTCATTACAGTCTCTGTGGGCTTCTCCCACAGAGGTGTTCACCACATTTGGACTTGACAGTCTTTGATAAATGTTTAAATTTCTTCAGTCCTTTCCAATTTAACCGTCTGTGGTTCTTGGTTTTCCTTACATCATTGCTACCACAAGAAGGTCCCTTGGCAGGCAGTTCTTAAGTCAAGAGTTTACACACTGAATTAACAACCAATTATTGCAAAAGTAGATTTTCTCTTGTCAACACAAATCATTAATTGCAGTGGGTGTGCTATTAAATCATTAATGTTCTGGGGACAATACAATCACTTAATTTCCCACTTTAATGCCTCACTGCTGACCAGCCAGATTTACAAGTCTCCACTGAAGCATTTGCAGAGTAATCGAGAGGATTGATCACAGCAACCATGTTGTTTTCTGATACTCATTCTCCCACTCATACTCTTTCTAACACCAGCACATTTTCTTCCACGTTGGCATACACGGGACATATCTGCTGACTTCTTCTAAGAACTAGTCTCTTATCTTACCTAATTTTCAGTTTCAAAAACTGGTGAATTTGCAGCTATTTCTCCATATCTAAGGCAAGATTGACTAAAGCTGGCTCAGTGGGCTACAAAGTACATTTTCCTTCTCTAGCACAGCTCCTTTGTGCTGCAGGAAAATCATTTCCTAGGAAGACAAGAGGCATACCAGCACTGCCTTTCCTTAGGGTGATACACAGGAAACATACACCATCAGTTACTGCCCTGAGCTCTACGTGCTCTCCATGGGCAGCAGTTGCTGTGGGGAAACATAGGGTTTTGAGATGCAGTTTAATAGAAAATAGAAGTAACTGAAATGGGAAAAAAGAAGGGAGGGAGGGAAGGAAGGAGGGAGGGAGGGTGGGAGGGAGGGAGGAACGGAGGAAGGTAGAAAGAGGGAGAAAGTGAGGAAGGGAGGGAGGGAGGGAGGGAGGGAGGGAAGGAGGAAGGAAGGAAGGAAGGAAGGAAGGAAGGAAGGAAGGAAGGAAGGAAGGAAGGAAGGAAAAAATCCGTGAAGAAGTATCTTTGCAATTGGTGCCCTGTCGTCTCTTCATTCTGAGGTCTTTGCAGTTATTGTATAAGTGGTAGACGTATAACTAAGGTTAAAGTAAAGCCAGAAAGTCTGATTCATTGGTGGAGATTTAGAAACTCTCCAGTAGGCAAATGGAGTAAGAGCTCTGATGCTTTCTTTTCCCCTCATCACAGGAAAGAGTGTGAGGCAAGACAGAAGAATGAATTTTAGGATGCTGGGGTAGGATAAGATTATTTCATAAACAGTTTGCCATTTTGCTTTACCTGCAGTAGTTCCGCTGCCTTTAGCACTCTGAAAATAGGAACCATGAACATGAAAGATAAGCAGAAAAGAAACAATGCTCAAGAGGAAAAAAGAGAAGGAATGGGATAAAGAAGATTAAAAAAATAGAAATGGATCTATTAGTTTAGAGTATATATTTTTCATTATAAAGTTAATTCTTGCATTGTGTGGTTTTGCACCTTTGCCGTTAATGCATTGTTTTCAACACTGTTATTTCCTTACAATGGTATTCAAGCTATTGCTTATGAATCTGGTATTAACTCACAACTATTCAAACTGTGCATTAAGAAACTGGTGTGTTAAATCTTCCATTCATACCAAAACCGATCTATTCTGGATGCAACAAAATGAAAAGCAAAGTGTATTCAAATGGATTTGAGAAAGCACATTCTGTTAAATGGAGCCCCTACTGCATGGAGACTTTACGAGATGATCATGCAGTCTGTTAAGCATTCTGCTGTTAAATCTGTAATTATGTCATTAGGCAGTTGCTAAATGGTGGTGGGTTTGAGGATTTTTGCTGTTTTCTGTCTGCTTTTACCTGAAGTTGCTTCTTGGCTGTTAAAATATCTAGTTGTATTATGGAGTTGCCTGTGGACTTTTGTGCAATTATGATTTTTAATAATGGAGTTGCAACTACATACTTTTCAATTCCAAGTTAGCCTTATAAGCAGCACAAGGAACTAAAAAGTACTAAAAAGAACTAAAAAGATCTACTAAAAGTACTAAAAAGAACTAAAAAGATCTACTGTAAACCAAACCCTAGCATTCCTCACAAATGGAGAGCCCTACTCTTTGGTCTGTCCTAATCCTGCAATCTGTAGGAAATTCTCTCACTTTTGGTGCTGTTTTTGTTGTTGTTGTTGTTGTTTGGTGGTTTTTTGTGTGTGTGTGCGGAGTGTTTTGCCCTCTGACATTACTTTCTGAGCATATAAAAAGCAAATCACTTTAAGTGCTGTGTTACCATTACCTCTTCACTAATGAAGAGTGGCAGTTGTCACAGAAGCTGCCTTCAGCTCCCACTTGGCCATAGTAAGCAGCAGATTACTCATCAACTCTGAGCATTGCCTATGGCACCCTCGTGGCTTGAGCAGGGAATAAAACGTCCTCTAGGGACAAGGCCCATCCTCTGTCATTTGTGGCTTTACCTGTAAAGCTGGTGGACACTTACCATAATATCCATGGCTGCAGACCAAGGTGGCCCCAAAGGAGTGATAATGGCATTTTTCCTATTTACCAGGTACAGCTGGCAGTCATTTACTTTCAGTCACTCAACATGTCACTGAATGAGAGAGACCTGATGTGCATATTAGTGTTTAAATGCAAACTGAAAAGATGATTTTGTAGAACTGACAATATCCATATCTAATGGCAACCAGATCACTGCTGTGACAAAACCAGCAGCATGCCTTCAAGAAGACTTTTCTTTCTCTACAGATATAAGAACAGTTTTTATTTTCCACTAGACTCCACAGAACACTTTAGACCATTGCTCTAAATAATCTGACAGTTCCAGTTATTTACTTACTAGCTGCACTTATACCACCTAATTCAGGAAAAAAAAAGAAAAAATAAAAAATCTTCCCTTTTCTCGTGGGCCCCTGTTTTTTCTGCATGCTGGAAGACATAGATGTCCCATGTCTAGGGAGAGGTGACAGCAGTGAAATGTAATAGGACTACTAGAAGCAGCAGTGGTTGAAATAGAAAGTTAGTCTATGCAGCATGAGGACTATGCTTTTCTAATATGACACTACTGTAGAGCTTGAAGAGACAGGGAAATGCAAGAAATTCACAGGCTGTAACCTTGTAAGACAGACTTAGTTTTACTGATCAGAAGCATCAGGAGAAAGAAATGTGAAATCTGCTTCAGGAGATATTCACTAGGTCTCCGTTCTTCATTCTAAGTCTGCCACGACACATGCAAAAAGCTGACATTTTGTTCGTGTTTGCACGACACTGTTCCAAAGGCAGGTTACGGCAGCACTCTGTAGCAAAGCTGTTAAAGCAAGTAATTACTCTTAGATGATAAAATCTCTTTTATTTCACTATACCTTGAGAAATGCCCATTAAAAATCTCAGAAGATTCAAAAATTAAAATATATTAATTGGAACATAATTAAGTGCTTATTGCTTTTGTCACTTAAAACAAGCTAACCAGATGGCAAGAAAAAGCCTCAGAAAGAGTCTTTCAATGAGCTATTTAAATTTAATTAATATACAGTAACTAACTCATTAAAGCTAAGTTAAATGCTTTTTTGAGACAATTTGTAACCTCTTTTGTATTATAGTTTCCACTTTCAATAGCTGGCAGAGCAACAAATTACAGTTCTGAAAACTAACAAATGAAATGTCTCAGATGTTTATTCTCTCTGATCACCTCTGCGGTAAAGAATGAAGAGCAGAAAAAAATGAAAGTAAAGTGGATATATTACCCCAAAAGCAGCACATCAAGCAAATTATTTAAGCCACAAGAAATTCCTTCAGTGTCAAATTAGGTGGTTATGGAACAGTACCGTCTCTGCAGCAGGAGCCCTCTTAACCAGCAGGACATCCCAAAAGGTTATTCACGAGGTAATGAGCACAGCCTGTACTCCACAGCCTCCAGTCTACCCTCCACCCACCTTCCACCCTGGCATAACAGTACTGGGGGCAAAAGAATCAAACCAGATAGAAGAAGAAAGTGAGACACCAGTCCCAGTCTTCAGTCTATACGGGTATCCATGAGGTCCACACATATTTGTTATCATCACACCAGATCTCCTCTAGAGGGATAATTTATTTCAAAAGCTCTCTAGAAGGAACTTCATAGACAGGGGTGCACCGTTTCCTTCCTGAGGCTGTATCATGGCAAGTAACCTGTAGACTATATAAGCTCAGGGATTTTCCTGGAGAGGAGGGTTTTTATTATTTTTTTTTCAGGGCTTTCTAAATGTTTTCCATGCAGGCTGACTTCATACATGCGGACTGCTCCTTATATTTAGGATCCTGATTTTCTTAGTCACATCTCATGAACCTATTACAAATACACCCTATAACTAAAAACCATGCCCTAGTATAAACTAACATGTAATAAAGATGTTAAACACAGGAGAGTATCTAGTAAAAGGCTACTCTTTCTTCTTTAGCTCCACTCAGTATAACATCTGCCAAGAGCAGCTGTGTCTAAAAGTTTGTAACCATAAGGCCAGTTCTTATCTTCAAAAAGTCTTTGCTGCACTGTGTTAACCAAAAATCCTTTGGATATTCCTAGAGAAGAGATTTATTCTGGAGTTTATTTACTTTCTACTGTCATCTTCCCGTAAGTATTACCAAATAACACACCACTTAAACCTTTATATTTTGACAGCTGCATTTTGTACAGTTTTTCTATCAATCACTGACATAACAGCTGATAAAAATAGGACTGGTGCCTAAGCTCAGGTCAATATTTAGAACTTCTGCCAGCAAAGTGGGCAAAAAGTATGATTTATTTACATTTGTATATCAGAAACATAGATGCTTTAATGCCAGAAAATAAATCTTTCATTAATATACCTTTCATTTGTGGAATTATTATGACTTATACTAGAAAAATCAATATCACTCTTTCATATGTTTTGCATCTCTTATAGAAAAGTTTCCAAATGTAAGAATTCCAGCCAGTCGTGCCCAGCATAGAGAAGGTCTGCATTTGCTACTTGACTCTTGGTGATGCATATTAGCGTCTTTTAGCATAGGAGGAACATCAAGAGCTATTTTCATTATGTTAAGGGAACAGGAAGAACATTAGGGAGGTTACTATTTTTCCTTTATTTTTCCATTTTTTTTAAGTAAATAGCCTTCTGTATTCCAGATATTGAGCTCCTACCAAAAGTAGACATATCTAAATTCCAAGACTGTTTCACTTTACTGCCTCCACAAAAGTATAGGAAATGGTATGAACAGATGCATTTTGATTTGATTACCAACCAAATTTTGACATCACTATGCTTCAGACAGTATGCTGATTGTCTGAATCAGGCTGCTGGCACACTGTATGCCACCAAAAAGCATGATAGATTTTGGCTGGCAGTGCTTAAATGCCATGTGTGGGGAAGAGAAAAGAGGGGGTTGCCAAACTAAGCGAAAGACAGAGATGGAGGAAGAGCCAGTAGTGATATCCTGATGTTGTGAAATCAAAAGACACCAGGTTCTACCACTCAGACCCACTGAATAAATGCCCACTCAGGCATTTATTCAAAATAAAGATTTGCACTATCACGCTGTAGTTCACACCACCCCTCTGCTCATAACTTTGAGAATGCCCCCAGGCTCTCATGGAGGAGCTGGTCTTACCTGGACTGCAGATTGGCTTTGGCTGAATAATCCAGAAAATCCTTCCATGTACCAGCCCCATGTGCACTGATGACAGCAGCCCTGTTTCAACCAGCAGCTAGATTAGCAGTCCTAGAGATGATACATTGTCAGTTCTGCTGTGTTCCTGAGATGAACGTTCTTGTAGAAGCCATTGTTGGATCAAGCAGCTATTGCTGCTCCCTTTGCAGAACTGCTTTCTCTTTATTGCACCTTGAAAAGGACCTAAAACAAGAGGAATATTGACACACAAACAGAAGCGTTGCCGTTCTACAATATAAAGCTCTAAGAAGTCTTTACCAACCCAACTCTGACTCTGTTTTTGTAATTTACCAGGAATACCTTGTATCTTTCCTTTCACAGCTCCATTGATATTCCTGGAAACCAATCGAGATGTACAAACCTAAGACACGTGCATAAGCACTCCATTTTCCTTTGACCTGTCAAAAAACACTGAGCACCCTATGTGCATGTATTGGTTAGGGAAGCTCCGTGGAGATAGCCCTTTTTGTTAAAACTGTGTTGTGGAAGTTACTATTTGCATCTGAAGCTGACACAATGTCATTAGCATCATCTTAGATCTCAAGTATGGGGAAAAAAAAAAAAAAAAAAAAGTTTTCTCACTGACAGAAATGAATGCATATTTAATGTCAGTATGCTGGTGTAGAATTCAAACTGTTGGTTACACTCATAAATTTATTTCTTTCATTCAGGACTTCAAAGCGTGTAAATTCTTAGAATTATTTCTCCCAAACATTTTTAAAATGTAGCATAAAAAACGTTGTAGGTTTTCTTTCAAAAGCCAGTTTAAACAAATCTCTCAAAACTACTTTCTAAGCACTGTAGTGATGTTCATTTAAAGCAATTAAAGCTTCAATTAACTGCAATTTCATCTGAAAAGTGTGAAAAGTGTTTCTGCTTGAAAAGAAGTGAAAAAAATCCTTTTATTTTTTTTTTTTAAAAAGAAGAAACACTTGAGTACATTCTAAACAAAGCCAAGCATGTTAGATTACCCATTTGAATGATGACAATGGAATAATTGAACGTTGACCCTTCCTCTTCTACATATCAATGTTAATACAATGCAAGTCAGATCTGTACATTTTTTTCTTATACAAGTCTAAGTAAGTAGGATCTACAAGAAAAGTAGGTGACACTATGGTGTTTGAAGATAAATTAATCAAAATAAAATGCTGTTATGCAGACAACAAATGCATTTAGTATGCCTGAAGCAAAATATTTATCATTAGAGGAGACCTCTACAACCTAAACTCAAAGGCCACCAGGCCATCAAGATTGAAAGGAACTTGTAAAAATGTGAACATCAAGTCTACCTTCTTCTGTAGGTAACCCATCTGCCTGACACACAGGTAAACCTGTCACAGGTATGAGCATCTCCACAAGGAAATATTATCCATTCACCACTGTTTCTGTAGAGCCTTTTTATAGAGCTGTCCAACATAATCATATTTATTTAATATCTTCTCTCTCATTTATAATATCTCCTGAGACAAGCAGTCTTCCATCTTGTTTAGTTTTTCCTAGTTAATGATCTTCATTCACCATGCGGCTTGGCTCAGACATGAAGGTTTTTCTAATTTGTCTCCTCTCCAGTAAACAGAGAACTTTTTAGTCTCCAGGATCAGTTATGTTTCAATTGTTACGGCAAAGGTCATTGTTGCATACACTGCAGCATGGAAATACCATGCTGGGGTAGTCATATCTTTTCTTTATCAGTCACCTGTACTTGTAGTTCAGAGGAAGGGGAAAACAGTTTTACTAATAAAAATGAATAAATAAATAAATGACACATCCACAAAGAGATTTTTTCCTTGTTCCCAGTCAAATCTTTACAAATACATTGGATAAGCAGGTCTTCTACTAGACATCTATTTGCAAATTAATGAAGAGTTTGTGATGTAGGCTTCCTGGGTAACACTGCCATTCATACAAACACAGCAAGGAACAAAGTGCTTAGATGGGCACATGTCTTTAGTTTTTTTGTGTGTTTTTTTGTTTTGTTTTGTTTTTTCACATTCTCCCAGCTGTAGATATTACACATTTTCTATCTAAAGTCTGCTCTGTGGGTCTGATTCTTATCTAGTTTAAATCAATATGCCTTGCATTAAGTCAACAGAGCTGTTCTAATTTACACTGGTGTCAGGCCTGGGGCATTGATTCTTTTACTAAATGTTGCAAAGCCCCATTCTAGGTAGATTCATGAGCCATTGATTAGCAATTAAAGTAAAGCAATATATTTATTTTCCCTATATTCTGGTAGGAAATTATTTTATTCCTGATTTTTTTTCAAAACTGCTGTATTTCTTATTCACCCCTCAACTCCAGTATATTCAGATTTGAAGGTCAACATTTACTTAGGGCGACAAATGTTATTTTATAAGCTCTTTAACAGTCCTTTGGTCTTGGCTTCTCTAACTGTTATCATTAATATTTTTTTCTGATAACTGTGGTTTACTGATGATCTCTTTTCTTATATACTGAAAACTGAGGAAAAATAACCCACTTTAAATTTCTCCCACTTGAGAGTTCTCGCATATTTACCTTTTTCATCTTATGGCACCGTTACAATTTATTCTAATGTTTCCATTGCAGTTTTTACAGAATTTTTGTGTTTCCTGACTTATTCCTGAATATTATTTTTGGGGGGCTGTGGTGGTTCTTTTCGTTTTGAGGCAACAGCCTACGTAAGTACACTTATCCTAGTCCTTTCTGTCTTATAATTCTTCAATATTTATTTTTTATAATAAAAAGTTTGACTGGTTACTATAACCTCTGTGCATCCAATAAGAGAGTAAAGTGGAGCAGAGAGCTTTCCTATTGTAATTCAAGAAATTTTCAATTCAATATCACCAGGCAGTCTAGATGTTTTAAGAACAATTCTAAAATATACTGATTCCTGTAAATATATTTTACAGCTTGCCATAGGGACTATTTTAGATTATTGCTTAGGTTTGCATGTCTTCAAGGAACAAAATTAACATGTGATTCATATTTTTAGTGATTTCATCTAAAGCATTCCTATTTGAAGATGTATATGCATTTCTCATTTGTATTCTTGCAGATCTTCTAGAGAAATTCCCTTTTCCCACTTTGGTGCCGGTAGTGTAATAAAAGTACGCAACAAGACTTATCATTTGCAGAAGTCTGAAACTATGTGTATTTATAAAGATCTTCACATCTTTGATCAAATAAAAAAAAATCAACTAAGATTACTTACAGAACAAAACTGATTTATTTTCCATTCTTTTTCCCATAATCTTGGAAGGCAGTAGACTTTTTTGGGGTCAGCCAGCTCCCCGGCCTTCTAATGGACCAGTATGCAAGTAGCCTATTCGTGATCTGCAGCACCAGATGGCCAGCCGGAAGTCCTACCAACTGGAGAACTTGTGAGCCTGGCTAACCCCAGTACAGTCCTGAGAACCAGGGAGCTGACCGAGCAAAGAGACAGGGCCTGGTTTGCAATCTTAAGGATCACAACAATTAGACAGCCTTTTTCATGAGCCATTTGGGCATAAGGACATCCCAAGGAGCAGAAGAGGAGTATGGAGGTACAATGGTATGGAGTATCCATACCATTGAGGTATGGATATGGTAAGCCAGGAAGCATGGAGACAGCTGTCCTACATCCCTGGTAGGCAGAGAGAGTCTGCCTAGAGATGAGCAGGCAAATGGAAAACAAAACAAAACAAAACAAAACAAAACAAAAAAAGAAGTAGCACTGCTGGCAGTATCTTTCCTGTGTGTTAAAGAAATTGACAGATCCTCACAAAATGTTTCAATCCATCAAAACGTTATTTTCTGACATAAAAATGTTCTGTCAGAAAACCGTCTTTGAGCTCCAAATTTTAAGTTTGTGTTACAAATAGCAGAAAATGATATTTATTCCTTGTCCCAAATGGAGTGTTGAACTTTCCAGGCTGATATAATTGTATACATCATCATGTCATTAAAATTGGATAAGAGCAAAAAGAGAAGCAAATATTCTTCAACGTTTGATTAAGGAGTCATGAAAGATCAGGGATTTCAAAAAGGAACTCAGGAGTGCCACAATCCAGTGGAAGAAAATCAATTTAAAACTCTCCCACCCACTGCAGTGTGGATCTCCCTGCAATGAGTATGTCTCTCACAGCTGATATTCATACACTCATGAACAACTGTGAAACTGCAGAGATCAGATACCAGAGACAGTGAATCATTATCAATTCATGCCTTAAGAAACACAGAGAAAAAAAAGAAAAATCAATATGGAATTTCACAACAAAGCAGCGCTGAGACAAAATGGGATGTATATGTCTAAGGAATTAAACTTCTATTACTTATGCTATCAGCTCTTGCCTACAGAAGGGAGAATCAGAGATGAGCTGCATTTTGAATAAGGTGTAATAAGGAGAGCTGTAAATAAAGCACAAGATCCTAGCCAGTTAGCAGAGCAGGAGTGCTCACAAAGTTTCCCTTGTGCACTTGCACTGTCTCAGAGAGTTTCAGTGCTAAGACATGGCATCTTTTTCAAAGCACTTTCTCTTTGAAAGAGTCTGAGTAAGTGTGGGGCTGCTTCACCAGCTGAGCAGTACACAATGAGCCAGGTTAAAGTCTCTGTTGGTCTATAATCACACTGTAGTCCACATATTTCCTTCACCATAAGGACTTCACATTAACCAAAAGGCCAGATGACTAGTGGCTAAAATTTTCAGAAATAAAGAAGATTCAGGTTGACCCACTTCTGAACCTGCCCTTGAAATAATTCAATAGGACCTGCTATTGAAATTAATGTTTCTCTGGAGTTGCTCAAATATGAGAACTCATAAAAAAAATAAAGGCACAATTAAATAATTGATTTTTGAAAAACAACCCTTAAGACTGTAAAGGCAGAAGTTACCATCTGTGTATCCTCCCTTGCTAACTAAGGACCAGATCTTCAGCATAGCTTCAGTTCATTTACTGTCACTCTCTTAGTGGAAGGCATCCCAGGCTTTTGTTAGCCATCTGTATAATAAAGGACAGCTGTGGCTGAGGCTGTGTAACCATCCATGCAGCTAAGAACAGTAAAATAGGAAGGCACTTGTATTTCCAGGACAGTGGTTTCCTATTGCCTCAGGGCTCATGCACATCCAAGCACTGCTTCAGTCTTCAAATTAGTTCTTTGCATATGAAAGCTAATTTCCAAAATGTTTTCCCTTAAGGACTTGCTACATAGATGTCCTTTTAGTGAACTGATCTTGAGGTCTGATCCTACTGTTGAATAGTGCACTGTTAGTGTGGTACAGCCTTTATAAAAATGACAATAGATGTGATCAACAGTTTAATATTTGGTATGCAGCTTTGGTGACTGGGGATCATGTTTGCCCTGGTAATGTTTTCCAATATATTTAAGAATAATCTTGGTCACATTTCCCCTCAAGTCTTACCGGTGACCTACATTTTACAAAAACATTAAACAAATGCATTCATATACATCAAAGAATGAGATTTGTCTCACCTTTTCTGATGAACTGCCCCTCGATGGGACCACTGGGTGCATTAAAGAACTTAGAAGTGGTGAAGCTGAACAGAGTCAGTGACCAGGATACAAGCGTGGCCTGAGAGATTTGCTTGCCCAGCTCACATCCTTGTGCAAACATTTCCTTGAAGGTATGTTCTTCTCAGAGCAGCAGAAAGACCTCCACAATTTATATAGGGCTGCAACAGGCACAACAGGCCAACAATAAAAACAAGAAACAGCAGCTCTGACCTTCCCTCCAAGCATTACTCCTTGCCTAAGCTGTCAGCAACAGAGGAGCACTCTGCAGCAAGGCTGCACTCGCTCTCCAGGCTGCTCCGGTCACATTCAGAGACATTTCTGGTGATGGTGCAAAGCAATTCTGCACTGGAAGGCTTCTTCCTGAGGACTGCTTTGTGTACACATTTATTTTTGACTCCTTTTTCTTCATAGCCATTGTGACCATAGTCCTCAACTGCTGTAAACTGACATACATCCATAAAGATCAATGGGACTACTCCAGTTCACACTCTCTAAAATGAGTTCTGTGTGGGATGGGTTTGTCTTTTTATTCTGAGTTTGTAGAGGAGGTAGAGTAGACGTCTGCTCCATGGCCAGGGCATCTAGATGTCAAACATACAACAATGCATCTTCAGGTAAACAAAAGGATTTTGTGCAGGTCTCTTTTATACAGACCTTAGTTAATATATTGAGATAACATATCTGAAGATCAGAAGGAATAATTATGGTCAGTTCATCTGTCCCCCTGCACCTTACAAGTAATAAAGTTTCATTCTGAAATTCCTGCATCAACTCTTTTGGACCTGTTAGTGAACAATGATTATAACATTCTCATTTCATTCTTACGACATAAAAAGTTTCCAGTTATTATCAGACTAGCCCAAACACTTCTAGGTTTCTTGAAGTCTGTGCTCAGATTTCATATAACCTTCACAAAGATCACAGAATCACAGAACCACAGAATTTCCAGGTTGGAAGAGACCTCAAGGTCATCGAGTCCAACCTCCAACCTAACGCTAACAGCCCACCACTAAACCATATCCCTAAGCTCTACATCTAAGCGTCTTTTGAAGACTTCCAGGGATGGTGACTCCACCACTTCCCTGGGCAGCCTGTTCCAGTGCCTCACAACCCTTTCAGTGAAGAAGTTCTTCCTAACATCTAACCTAAAACTCCCCTGGCTCAACTTAAACCCATTCCCCCTCGTCCTGTCACCAGGCACGTGGGAGAACAGGCCAACCCCCACCTCGCTACAGCCTCCCTTGAGGTACCTAAAAAGAGCGATAAGGTCACCCCTGAGCCTCCTCTTCTCCAGGCTGAACAAGCCCAGCTCCCTCAGCCGCTCCTCATAGGACTTGTTCTCCAGGCCCCTCACCAGCTTCGTCGCCCTTCTCTGCACCCGCTCAAGCACCTCGATGTCCTTCTTGTAGCGAGGGGCCCAAAACTGAACACAGTACTCGAGGTGCTGCCTCACCAGAGCTGAGTACAGGGGGACGATCACCTCCCTAGCCCTGCTGGTCACGCTGTTCCTGATACAAGCCAGGATGCCGTTGGCCTTCTTGGCCACCTGAGCACACTGCTGGCTCATATTCAGCCGACTATCCACCAGCACTCCCAGGTCCTTCTCTGCCTGGCAGCTTTCCAACCATTCCTCTCCCAGCCTGTAGCTCTGCTTGGGGTTATTGCGCCCCAGGTGCAGGACCCGGCACTTGGCCTTGTTAAACTTCATGCAGTTGACCTCAGCCCATGGGTGCAGCCTATCCAGATCCTCCTGCAGAGCCTTCCTACCCTCAAGCAGATCGACACACGCACCTAACTTGGTGTCATCTGCGAACTTACTGAGGGTGCACTCGATGCCCTCGTCCAGATCATCGATGAAGATATTAAAGAGGACCGGCCCCAGCACCGAGCCCTGGGGGACGCCACTAGTGACTGGCCTCCAACTGGACTTGGCTCCATTCACCACGACTCTTTGGGCCCGGCTATCCAGCCAGTTTCTAACCCAACGAAGCGTGCGCCAGTCCAAGCCAAGAGCAGCCAGTTTCTTGAGGAGAATGCTGTGGGAGACGGTGTCAAAAGCCTTGCTGAAGTCAAGGTAGACCACATCCACAGCCTTTCCCTCATCCACCCAGCGCGTCACTCTGTCATAGAAGGAGATCAGGTTCGTCAGGCATGACCTGCCTTTCATAAACCCATGCTGACTGGGCCTGATCGCCTGCTTCCCCTGCAAGTGCCGCATGATGACTCTCAGGAGGATCTGCTCCATGAGCTTTCCTGGCACTGAGGTCAAAAAAAAAAAAAAAAAAAAAAAGATAGAGCAGAGATGAGAGGAAGCAAGACTCCGAAGGGAGTGGGAGTGAGAAAAAGCTGTGGAGAGTACCTGGGAAGGACTAGCATCAAAGGGAGAGCTTGGGATAAGTTCTCTGCTGTTTTGCCTATACATGCATATGAATTGCAGTGAATCACATTGCAAACCAGTAATTCAGAAGTTAAATGCATATAGCTACTAATTACCTTCTTTTTTTTTTTTTTTTTTTTTTTTTTTTTTTTTTTTTTTTTTTTTTTACTCTGCCTTCATTCTTTCAGTGTTCTCATTACTCTGGGTAGAATATTCCCCTTTTGAACCATCTGGAACATTGTCAGGACAGAAAGAAGAAAACCCAGAGGTCCCAGGGAACAAAACAGATAAACCTGGCTCTGATTTTTTGTTATGCTATGCCTAAATTGCCTGCCAGAACAAATGGATATTTCAGGACAGAGAGAGTGGGGTTTTAGTCCCTCAATTGACAGCAATTACAGCATTCACATTCCTTGTAGGGTAACGCAGATGGCACCGCAGCTATATTTTGAAGACAGTGCATTTGCACATCTAAAACTGAAGGACACTGAATTTACTGAGGAGAAATGGAGGCCCGTGAGAGTTTTACTTGCTGGATGTAAGCTGCCAAAAATAAAGAATCCATCTGAGACAGCAGTATAAAAAATCCAGAGAAAAGGAAAACATACAAGGAAATGAAGTAAGAACGGAACAACTACAGTAGGCATGTTAAACCTCAGTCACAGTAAACACACTACCAATGTTACCTCAGATGTTCTTCAAGAAATGCTTAAGGTCAGTGAAGTTGAGCTATCGGCTGATTTCCCAGGTGCTGCAATGCTGCCCCAGGCACTGGCAGCCTTCAGAGAGCTGCGAAGCGGTGCACATCCCGTTGGTTCTGCACAGCACAGGCTTTGTCCTGACCTCTGGCAGTCACCCTCACACTGTACCCCAGAAAATATATCTTCATCCAAGGAAAATTAAAAGCATTTAGGAAGTGATGGATAGCTTAGAGCAGGCGTGATGTGATTAACCCTGGAATTTTACCCTGATCAGCTATATCAAAGTGATGCAGTTCCACAGAAAAAAATACTTTTATAGCAAACTCATCAGGAATTAACATTTTATACCAGCCTTACATCAAATTACTGATGAGAGTAATATGGTATGCAATGTGTGCTTTTAAGGACAATTGTTAACTATCTATCTCTACACTGTTTTACACATAATTCATCTATTATTATTCTGATCTTTTACAGATAATCTTTCTGACATCTTGCTCCTTTCACCTAAATACGGTAACTTTTTAAAAACCGTAAGAGAGTATTTTTCTAACCCTTCCTTCTCTCTTCTCCTGACCAGGAGACAAGCGGTCCATTTCACCATTTAGCGGTAAAATCCACCCTCACAACTCAAGAGAAAATAAGATATTTCATAAGTTGTCCCTACTTGCATTGCCATGGTTCTGATGGAAAAAAAAAAAAAAGTCCATGGGAAAGAAATGTGAATAGAGGAAGAGTGGGATTTAGGACAGATTGCTGCAGCAATGCAAGAGTTTGGGCTCCTAATTAAAGTAATTTGGACTCAAATGTCTATGTGCTGAACAAATGCATGGTAAAAAAAAAACAGTCTCTTCAAACAGATTTATGGATGAAATTTGCAGAGCATCTGTGACCTACATCCATTAGCTGGGTAAAGCATTATAATTTTCAAAAGATGAAGGGGTGTTCTCTACCTTTTCTCTTGAAGTTGTCACATTTTGTATAAAACAATTAAAGACAAAGGAGTGGGAAGGGAGGGAAAGGTTCAGGCCTCTGCCTCCCTAATGACTCACAAAGCTAAAAAATCATATGTTCTCTCATACCCAGTGAATATTTAATTCTGTTATGTGAAGTGCAGGAGCTTCAGCACATAACGTGACATTAGAGCACTCTCCTGAGAAGTGGTCCCCCTCAGACAAATGGCAGAACTAAAACTGACACTTCAAAAGACAGAATAAGGGCTCTAACCATGGTTCTGATGGGAAGAAAAAAAAAAAAAAAAAAAAGTGAAAATGTCTATCATCCAGGTTTTTCAGAAAATTGTTGTAGGCACCTGCCTCCTTTAGCAGGCACTGGGGAGGAAATGTGAACAGAGGGAGAGCGGTATTTAGGACACATGCTGGTCCTCAGTATTTCAGTCTTGGCGGGAGAAGGCAGCTTCAGCTTAAAGAGCTAATTTGGGTGAGCTCTCACTAAGCACACTGGTCCTATTCCAAGGCATTTAATATTCCATATGCCCACCGCAGGCCTCCCAGCTATGGATCCGAGCTTCTGCAGCTCAGTGAGTAAAGGCTTTGTTCTGTGACATTCAGCATTCATACATTTAAGTCCTAATATGGATCTCAGCCTTAGAGTTTAAATCACAGCTACCAAAGCCAATTTGGCATTAAGAGGTTAATCCTCCCTGATTTCAGGCTGACTGGCTGGAAAGCAGCTTTGCAGAAAAGGACCTGAGGGTCCTGGTGGACAAGGAGCCGATCACGCGCCAGCAATGTGCCCTTGCAGGAAGGAAGGCCAACAGCGTCTTGGATTGTATGAGGAAAAGCATCGCCAGCAGGCCGAGGCAGGTCGTTTTTCCTCGGTTCGCCCCTGGGATGCTGGGTCAGTTTTGTGCTCCCCACATTAAGTCATGGACTCCACATATGGAGTCATGGAGCAAGTCCAATGAAGGGCCACTAAGAAATGATTAAACTAGAGCACATCTCATACAGGGAGAGGTTGAGAGAACTGGGAAACTGAAGAAGGGCAAGCCCTGGGAGCTCTTACCAGTGTGTGTAAATACCTTATGGGAGGCTGTAACGAAGATGGAGCCACTGCTTTTTTCAGTGGTGCCCAGTGACTGAGAAAAGGCAATGGGAAGAACCTGAAAAACAAGATACTATGCTGTACATAAGAAAACCCTTTCTTAATCATGAGATTATCCAGACAGATTATGGAGTCTCCATTCCTGGATATATTCAACACCCAACTGGACATGGCCCCAAGCCACCTGCTGTCACTGACACTCCTTAAACAAGGGAGGTTGCACTAGCTGATGTCTGGTGGTCCCTTTCCACCTCAACTATTGCATGTTTCTGAGATCCCTCATAAGGAAAACCTTTGCAAGTTTGGATATTTAACATCATTTTTCAGTCATGACACAGAGGTATTACTGAAACCTCACATCTGACCATGCATAATAAATGCATGAAAGAGACAAGGGGAAAAGCAAGGCAATGAACAGGGCTACACATGTGAAAATCGCATCCACCTACCACCTGTCTAACCCCAAATCACCATATATAACACCAAATAATATTGCGACACAACTGGTCCAAGTATGAGCATCATAACCATTACCATTTATATTTGCTGTCAAAAATGAGTATATAAACACATATGGGATTCCATTTATAACTTGAAATCCTAGCTGAGGGCCTATCATAAAATTAACAGATTTTTCATTCCTAGCCTCAGGTTCTGGTAGAAAGAATGTAAATAATTTTATCTAATTTTATTCATAAGCTTTTTACTGTTTTACAGAACTGGGCCCCCAGTCTTTGTAGCAGTAGTTATTTGTATTTAAGCAAGCTCCAATTTGCCAATAGGTAATAAAACCAATGTTTTTTCAATTCCACTTTACAAATGGTAAAGAAGGCTGAAAAATGAATTCTGATGTTCTGCATATAAAAGGGTGCTTTTCTCACAAGTTTAGATTTAATAATACCAATCCCCTCCCCAACAAAAATAATAATAATTAAAAAAATAGAGCATGCTTTGCTCAAAAGAGAAAATGTGTACATGTCCAAAGCAACAAAAATATCCTTCCTAATTCAACAGAACTACATTAACTTAATGATTTGCTAAGAAGTCTGAAACCTCTGGCGTATCACTGAAAAAAGACACTGCTTTCCATGAAAATGTCCTCAGGTCCACCTGACATATCCTATATGAGGTCTACCACATAAAGCAAATCCTTGCCCATAGTTCAAATTCCTTTTCAATAAATTCAAAAGTATTGAGACATAAACGGCAGGGCAGATCTGAATAACCCTGAAGGGAAATGACTATTATGCATTATTATCTGCTATTATGCAGATACTATTTCTCATTTTACTGCAACCTGAGATCAATGTTAACCTTTCCCTATGGTTAAATGTTACAGGTATTTATTTAAAAGGAAATGATTACAAGTAATTTTTTTTTTTTTTCCTGTGAACAGTCTAAGCAACTGGATTGCTACTGACAAAAGTAATGTTACCCAGGCATAAATGTTTGTAAGTTTAAAAAAGACTTTACATTTTCCCATTCCTCTCTTTTTCATATCCCCTGCCTAAGCTGACTTTGCCAAGTCTGTGCAGGACAGAGCAATAACCACAAAATCTAATTATGATTTCATAGGTCAAGACATCTATCTACTGAAACTTCAAGTTTGTCATTCCCTGAGTCAGTTGATAAAGGACAAGTTGAGACATCACTTTCTCAAAAACATTTTTAGGAAGATCTAAGAGACAGGATATGTCTTCTGAAAATTTGAAAGAGATTTTTAAAATAGTAATCCCAAATGCTTTTAGTAGATCGGTCACTAATACCTGATGGAAGCAGACCCAACCATTAAGGAAGCTTTGTGCCTGCTTCCAAGCAGCTCATATGATTATCGTTAAAAGTATGAAGAAAGAAGGCACAGAGATCTTTTTATGTTACTAGCCTTTCGAGCAGACATGTATTGGAGCTCAGGATATCTAAGAGCTTATACAGGAAGACTGCAAACCATTGTCTTGCATATTTTTTTACAAATGGAAAAAGCAGTATCCGAGTCACAGAGGAATACAAATTAATTTATATTCTTGTGATGGTCTTAAATAATAACAAAAGCACACCAACCACAAATAATCTCATTGTTGGTGACCCTCTGAATGTAGCTAGCTAATTAGCAAGCTGTCCTAAGTTGCTTATAAAGAAGAAGCAGTTAAAATCCTCAAGAAATTAGACTTTTGGTCAAGTGCCCAAGTGGTGTGTTAATAGTATTGTAATAATATCATAGAGAAACTGTCAGATTAATGGATATTAAAACTCCTACAAGAGTTATGAAATGTTCTCATACATAATAATACACTTGTTCAATAATTACAACACATAAAATACTGCCATTGCACCGTTCTTTACATTAAATGTGTTATCAGGAGAGTTGGAGATGTGTTAAAATGTGCCGTCAACAACTTGGAGATGACAAAAGACAGCTTCAGCTCCACAGGTGTATCAGAAGATACATATCTATGTATTGTATGTAAGAAAAGAAAAATCACAGTCTATCTGAAAAAAAAAAGATCAATACTTTTGTGTGTCTAACTAAAAAATCTGAGTGTCCAAAGAAGGGTCACTTCTCTCAAGCACAAAACTTGTCAGAAATGTCAGCAGAGCCCCACAAGTAAAGTGACAGAGGTCACAGATGCAGCCACCACTGGAAGCTTATTTTATTTCCCTCCCTCCTGAGCCACTTCACAGACCAAAAGGGCATTGTCAGAGTGCCAGAGCCAGCAATAGCAGCAGCTCCTTTTTTATTGGTCAGGTATAAAGTGATCGTAAAAAGCCAAATGGTCAGGCTTTTAACCCCCGCTCACCTTCCACCCTTAAAATGTCTCCGTGTGTCACACATTAAGTTTAACTATATGAAACTTGCTACAATTTAGGGTCTTTTCCTGGGGACTTTTAATCAGCAGAGCACCCAAACATAATTCTACTGGACATGATCAGTTTTCTAAGTCCTTTTTTAGCTTCTGTACTTCTCTGTTTATTCAGCATCTCAAACCTGGGCACATTGCTATTAGCACCTAATAAAGCGACTTCACAGAGACAACCCTCCTCTGGAGACCTCTTTTGGAATCAAAGATGAGGGGAGTGCTTCAAAAGATGCTAGCATAAATAAGAAATATCATCCTTCATTGCTTTATTATCATGACATTTTCATTTTCTCTTCTGCTTTTTTTATTAGCATCAGGACACACCTTCCCCTGACTCCAAGTGTAACAGGAAACCAAAACATCAAGTTTCTGCACAAGAATAGCCGGGGGTTATTGCAGAGGGAAGAGAGATGGGAATCCAAATACTTCTCCTGGCCATTCTTGTATCAATAAGAAGTCATGAGGAAAACTTCTGATCCCTGCCACGGTCCCACTAGAATCTCATTGATCCTTGCTGTTGTTCAGCATAACACCAACACTGGGAGGAATGCACCTGGTGAGACAGAGATGACTTTCCGAGTCAGTCACCCCAAATCCTCTTATAATCACTGGAGCGACTTTTGGATACAATTTCATCCTGAAAGGGCTGTCTAAAGCGGATCAGATAATTTTTTTAATAAAAGTACTTAAAGAGATCGGATGGCAGCTGAGGTAGGCAGACACATGGAGATGAATGTCCGACTGACGCTGGTTCTTGTAGAGTGAGACAGTCTTGATCTGACCTGATGCAAGGGTTGCAGACAAAGCAGATTATCAGTGTCCTTTGGAAATCTATCTTTATTGCTAGGCGCATATATTGTAATCATTGAAAATTAGGAATCACAGTAAGAACATACCTTTAGCCTCTAGCTCCCAAGAGGACATTCAGATAGGGAGAGAACAAAGAAAGCAATGGCAGAGTTGCTTTAAAACTAGTAATAAAACCCAGCCCAGCCTTTGCTGTCATGTGAGAAGCTGATTCTGTCCCAAAACTGCTTCCTCACTATGATCTCCACAGGGACAAGGGCCATGAGACACACATAGCTTTGAGTTCTGCCATAATTATGTGGATTTGAGGATGCTTCCTTCTTCTATTTACCTGGCTTGTCAGTCTTTCCTCTGGGCACTGATATTTTTGGAAAAGACAGCGTTGGCCCAGAAGAGTTATTTTGGTGCCCTCTGGTATAGTAAACTGAATACAAATGCCTCAACACATCTCAGAGCTTCCCAGTGGGGACTGCAGTGAAAGGAGAGAGAGAGCAAAGCAGAACAAATGGAAACAGCCCCTTCCTGCCTCCTGACATCGTCCTATAGGCCCTCATAAAAGTCCAAGTGTATCATCACATATTTAAAATACACATACTTTGAGATTTTTTTTTCCAGTTCTGTATTCAGAACTAATCCTTACTAAGGAAGTAATGTCTGCAGCACTCCAAAAGCCACAGATTTGTCTAATTATCTTCTATTCATATATGTTTGTCAGAGGCTCACAAATACCTGTGCTATTCAAAAACATTATGGAAAAACACCATTTCAATTATTTGAACGATCATAGTCACTGTATCATAGTCATTTCAAAGGAACAGAGCACAAAATAATAGTGTTGGGATGTGAGGACGGGTAGCTTTTTATTCACTCTTTCTCTTTACGCAGCAATAACCAAGATAAGATTGAAAATAAAAAAATCCTTCCCTCCTCAACACACCAATAAACATGTCATATGAATCATTTTTTTCAATGTGTGCCAGTCATGTCCAGGTCTGTAATCTCTTTCATTTATTTATTTTTTATTATTTCTTCAAAGCAGGAAATATCTCCTTGTTTCACATATTGGAGTCCTACGTATTAAGTTCCCAGGAAAATAAAAATCCAAGCCCTGTTAAAGTCAACAGGAAAAACTCCACTGAATTCTGTGAGAGGTCAGGATTTCACACCAAGTGACAAAACTTCAAGGTCGCAAACTTTCCCTGGTCTTGTGAAGATGCAAAGCCATGGTCTCCCTCATCCTGATCAGTTATTTTTCAAATTATTTTCATTTAAAAAGGCTCATAACTACCTTAGTTCACTCTTTAAATATTCTCTGTGCAGGTAAATGCATTATGAATCTGGATTCTGAGCAGAATCTGTGCTAAGTGATAGTTACTGCTTTTCACCGTTTTATCAAGCACTGAAAGGTATACATACTTTGTCTCCAACATCAAAAATATCAAATAATGGTGTGTGATTCAAAAAGAGGCCACCCTGAAAGTCATAGGTACTAGTTCACCTTCTACTACTGCTTGACCTACGCCAGCTTGTTCCGCTCCTTCCTCAGACAGTACTCTACATGTTATGCCTCCTTTATGTGCACGTGTAAAAGCGACCTCATCCTGGTGCTACAAAATGCACTTCTTAATGTGCTGTGCCAGCAAGACTTGGTGGCTTCATTTTCTTCCAAGTCACCTCTTTTTCTGTGTATTCCTGTTAGAAAAAGTGAACATTCTGAAAATAAAACATGTAGCATTGCTTTGAATTAAACATGCCACCATGTGTTTTGAAAGCTCATCTTGATTGGAAAATGCTTTTTCCCATGGCATGCAGTAGGTAAATGTTTGTTTTGATTTAATTAAGAAATCATTTAAGCATTTGCCTTTATTTTATATGTTTCTTTCAGTGTACAACAATTTCTTTCCTCATGAGAGTTCTTAATGTTCCCAAATGGCCAGGATATAAAATTGAATGTTCAAAGATTTTGCCATCTGGTGTGTACAGATATCACATTTGCAGTGCTGAAGTGCAGTTGCCAGCCCCTAATGTGTAGCAAGCAATTGAAAGTTTTTACTCTGGTCATGCAGGAGATGAGAAAAATAAGCTCAGTGTGCAATGTGACAGATGTGAGTTGTTGGAAGCATGTGAACTTCTAAGTTTATTATGTAGGGAGATGTGGCAGGCACTGTGGACACACAGAATCTTCAGCAAGCCTTTCGGATCAACATTATAAACATTATGCGCGTGTGTTCCTGCTTCTCTGACACAAAACAGCAAGAAAACTAAAAAATTCTGGAGAAAGCCTCACTCCCTGGACAAAATATGTTCCTACTGGCTCACTTTTGTACCAATGAAGAAGGCAAGGGACGAAAGAAACACCTCTGTTCAAAGCACATATACGCAGCCCAAAACTGGAAATCTGACAAACCTGCTTCTGCAGCTCCCAGGATTCCTCACAGCTGTGAGGCAATCTCTGATTAACCCAGAAGCTCTGAAGACTGTTTGCAAGGCTTTTCCTGTTTAATGTTCGATCTGTAATGCTTTATCCTAGGCCATGAACACAGTGATTATTGAAAGCTATCTAGTCCTTAGTTCGCTCCTTCCCTGCCCTGAGAGGAAACGCTGTACATACAGAACTAAAGCCAACACGCTATAGATAGTCGCCATGGGTGATACCCCCTTTTCCTTGGTTAGGTTACGAGTTTTCCTCCATCTATCAGAGCTCTTTCAATCCTCCTGTAGTCTCCACGCTCTCCTTTAGTCACATAACCTAACAATCCCAAACTTCACTCTGTGTGCCACAGCGTTAGCCTTGGCATAAAGCCTGTAAGATGGTTACCAGTGGAACATGCTAACAGCTTTCTTTCATAAAGAGAATTGCCAGAATCCCCATCAGCTTTCTTACTAAAAAGTTTTCTCACTCAAACATCTTTTCTTCTACTTGTTCATGTAAAGCAGGAGAAAACTAACTAACTAACTAACTAACTAACTAACTCAGTATATGGTATTTAAGTGACATTTACACCAGCACCAGGTGTAATGGACTTCATCATTTCACACTGCAGTCACTGTCTGCCTAATACCACTCCTGTGTGCTTGTCATATCTGCTACAAAAACTAAACTGAATTGGTAAACTAAACTACATATAAACTAAAGCCGAGTAAGTCATGGCAAATAATTTATTCAGCAAATCTTACCACTGGTTTCATGTGAGGCAAGTTTATAATTTACTTTAATTTTGGACTCGTGTTTAATTGAGGCTTTCCTTTGCTTTTTTTCCCCAAAAATCTGCTAGTTAGAAAATTGTCATTCTGATTTAAATTGTCCCAGCTTTTACATAAGAATGCAAGAAACAGCAGCAACCAGTCAGACCACTCAGACAGTGCCTTGTCCCTGACAATGGTCAGTAGCGACCACTCATGAAGCACAAAAAAAGGAGGGAAGCCTGGTGATCCCCAAACTGAGAAATTCAGTTCAGATATTGCATCCTGAGCGTTGTCTACTGCTGCCCACGGATCCGTCTGCTCCTCCTCTCTGCCCCTATTCAAATTTCTGGCATCCTAAGCTTCCCATAGCAGGCAGGGAGCTCAATAATCTATTTGCTGCATGAGCCGTATCATTGACTGCCTCCTAATTCTTGTTTTATGAGAAGCACTGAACACCTCTGCCCTATTTGTTCCCTCTTCTCCTTCTTCAATAACTGTTCATGATTTTACAGACCACTATTGATGTTGTAGTCTGTCAGTAATGTCTTTTCCAGGCATCTGTTCAGTTACTCAGACTGTCCTTTTGCCATTATTTACCTCTGACTACTTGCTGTCTTTCCCTGGACCTTTTTTTTTTAATTATTTTTATTTTTATTTCAGAGGGGATTAGCAGTGCTGTGCACAGCATCCATGGCACAGGTGGAATACTGCTGGCAACATCCTTTCTGAGTGGGTTTGTATTTTCAGTCTGACCTTACCCATCCTGGGAACTCCTGAATCTCTTTCCTGAGAGGCGTAAGCTCACTTAGAGTACATCCCTGAGCGCACAAAGTGAGCCTCGCTTTATCCCATATCTGCTAATATGGATCACCTGAAATCCTTAGCATTACTGCACATCTGCAAACTGTACACCATAGTGAACATGAAAACATTCCACCAATAGACATTCCTCATAGACATTTACTAAACTGAAGACACTGTTTACGTCTGGCAGAGGTAGAAAAATTATAGGCCCTTGGCACTTAAGCACTGAAAGCAAGATCACTGATAAAAAAACAAACCATGACAAATGGACCCAGGGAGAAAGTTCCATACCCATTTGCTTCAAGTCTTGTTTTGATCTGAGGTCTGCTGCTCTCATCAGCAGCTCCTATGCTGTATGTGCATGAACATGGCATTTTCTAATAGAAAAGAAAAGCCAAACAATAATAAGGGAGTAACATTAAACTGCTACAGGCAGCTTCTGACTGGTGGCAAGCCTTCACCGCTCTCACTGGTACAGGTCTCCTGTGAGAGAGGCATCTCAGACAGCCATGATTCTACACTGGTGGGAAGCTCAGGGCTAATACCGTTCTCATACATACACCCATGTCAGCCATCGTACTTTTAACTCTTACACCAAGCATGCACAGTGACCGGGCAGTGGAGAAGCCAGATCTGTTCTGTCCTATTGTGCAGAGTTGCCAAGGAAGTCACTTGGCTCCCTAGAATGAGGTCCTCAGGGATTGTACCATTTTACTTCTGTTTTGGGATACTTGGTATAAAAGGGTCCTAGGAGCTTTCAGCAGTGATGTAAATGGGCCTTCGCTGGCAGTTAGACACTGTTGAGCACCGTGGTTCACACATCTGCTTCCAGGAGCAATTCAGGCATGATGAATTCATCTTCTTACTTAGCACATAAGGAGAGTTTCTGCACTGCTGAATGCACACAGGCTCTGAGCTCAAACAACTTCAAGATGCCAATGCAGCTCGTAGTCTCCTATCTTTCTAAAATTCTTCCTGGCTAGATTAGATCGTCTGTCATTTTAATTGAAAAACACAAAATAACCAAAAATAACCTAAATAACCTTAAAAAAAACACTAAACTAACATAAATTATTAAACATATTTATTCAAAAATCCCTTTTTTCTGTTCTACTGTCCTGTCCTGATTTTCTCTGGTGACCCAAATTTGCAGCACTATTCCTTTGGCTAAAGAACTCTTTAGCGTAGCTATATATACCCTACTTTGAAAGGCCAGCAAATTTTCCTCATTCACTGGAAAATGTTTGCTATCATGGAATTATGCATTTTTAATACAATAAGAATGGCCAAACATGGCACTGCAAGAAAATGGGCACACTCTCAGGTAAAAAGGCACAGGTAAAGGACTGTCCTTTACAGAAGAGTATTTAGGCTTGTAAAGGGCACTTGCAGGGGTGAGCTGCCAGCCAACTGTGCGAGGACTTGTGTGCTTTCAGCCCAGCAAATTATAGAAATTAATCCCACTCCTCCACACCCCCAATCTCCTCAGAAGATGTTGTGACTGTTCAGAGCTTGTCACTGTCAGCCCTCCCTTCCCTCCTCATCACTTCCAGCAGAGGTTAAATGCTTGTTTTTCTGCCACTGCTAAGTATCCTGGAGTCTTTCCACTAGCATTTTCCCATTAAGGAAACCTAGCAAGGATATGAGTGTACATAAGTACCTCAGCGAATTAAGGTTATTGCACCCTGTTCTAACAACAACAACAACAAAGCATCAGAGGAAATTTAGAAAATTTTATGAAATTCACAGATATCATGAGATTGCAGGGGTGGATTACTAAAATAAATAAATAAATAAACATGCCAGAAAGATTTCCTCCAATTTCTTGGCCAGCACCCTATCCAGTTCCCTCTGGATAGGCTCAATATCATTGATACGTTTGACAAATACCTGTCCATCAGTCTTTGGTGTGTTGAAATTCGGGGTAGTGGAACTCTGTAGATGGCCCTCTTCTACAGAAAAAAATAGATTGCATGCAAACTTGGGTGCCAACTAAGTAGCAGGTGGTTAATCTACATATTTTCAGTATGCATACAATTGGTCTCTAAAGGAACCAGCCCACTGCATGTATCCTTCCTCTCTCTTTGTTTTATCCATCCTCATCACATTGCTACACAGCTTTTGGGGTTTGCTGAAATTCAGTGGCCTGAGAAGTTTTCCTGAGAATAAATTTCTATTTTTTTAATTGTGTCTGTGCTGATCTGAGAATCTTTGCAGGAGCTGGAATGACAAAGAAACTTGATTTTTATATGGGGTATTCTTTATATTTTGCCTTGTTTTTACAGCATCCTTTGCCATGATAGCATAATGCAATATCACAGAATGTGTGGAGGCAATTTTTCATATTATGGTAAGCCTGCACACTGCCTGTTATGATGAGATTTTGTCTCCAATAGTTTGTCTAGAAACAGCTGGATGATGACAAAAATGATAATGCTGCTAATGCTAAAGAGGACAGTGATGATGATGATGATAATTTCCATAGGCCTTTACAGATAATGTATAACAATAAAAGGACATTGCAAACTTCATACCTTCAACATCTTGGTCTATGGCTTAAAGCTAGTGACATGAATGTAACTTATTTTAATTATGCAAATAGCCTTTCTATCAACATATAGATAGAAAGTTGATTTCATTAACCGTTGGTGAGTCCATTTGGATAATCTGGGGCTAACCAAGAAGGAAAATTTCTTCTATCAGTGCACATTTTAACTGACTGACTGGCTAGAAATTCAACATTTGCAAAAATGCAAAATAATATTTTATGAAAATTCTCTGAGTTTTGCAGCTCATTTTTGCTTTCTCCCATTGTCTGGACTTCCAGTACAGCAGCGATCTATCTTTCTTCCCTCAATGCTCTGTAAATAGAGATTTTCTGTAACTCTTTTCCACTTTCTTTGACTAGTTGTATAATTTGAGGGAAGTGGGTAATGAATAATATTTTTTTTTTTTTAAAAAAAAAAAGTAGTGATCATAGCAAAGACTGTTTTCCTGCCTAATTGTTTCTGTATCACAGCATGTTTTTTGAGGATGGCATATTCACTCTCCCAAAGGGTTCACCTATCCAATTTTGTGACTAAAAATTTGCATGAAATATGTTAAAACAAGTTAGGCAGTTGGGTGAAATTTTGTTGATAAATTCTAACACATACTAATAAAATTAAAGATTTTATTCCAACTAGAAGAAAAACTTTAAAAATAATATTATTTATTCTATTTTTCTGGGGTTCTTCTAGACATCTAATTAGAAAATTATTTATTGCCACCCTTGAAACTATAACCACAGTTGTTTTTATAATAAATACGGATAAGTATGTTTGCAAGGAGAAGGTGGTACAGGGAAAGAGAAGAGTTGCGTAAGACTAGGACAGGTTATTCACATTTGAAGGGAGTAAACAGGATGTGAAACAAGAGAAGAGCAGGAAGATCTACTGCTATAGACAGAGTGGACATGGAGTTCATCCATCATTACTTCCCTGTAGAAGGTAATTCAGCTAGAAGCATCAAGTCCCCTATAGTCGTGCCTATGAGTCAAACCACTATAAAAATTAAGAGGACAGATGAATGGCATCTAAACCAATTACATTAAAAAAATCCTTTTGACATGAAAATAAGAAAATAACAGAGTTTTTTCAGAGAACTGAGATAAAGGTGGATTTACTTTATATTGCTGGCTTTTTTCAGTAAGCTGCATCAAAAGCTAAAAACCAAGAAATTTGACTGAAATTTCTGTTACTAGATCTAATTCTGCAATGAGCAGACTGTGTAGTGGTTTATGAGGTGGTATGGATCTGAAAGGCATAAAATACAGATCATTTACTCACACATACAACTGTTACAGGCTCAGGTACTACTCCTGTGAATATATACTTCATTCAGGAATATGATGCATCCACGTTGTTTAGCAAGCCACATAGTCAGAACTAGGGTGATGTGCTAAATTTCAATTTCTTATTAAAAGCTATAGAATCACAGAACCATCTAGGTTGGAGAAGACCTTCATGACCATCAAGTCAAGCCATCAGCCTGACCTACCAAATCCCATCACTAAACCATGCCCCTTAGTACCACGTCCACATGTCTCTTAAATACCTCCAGGGATGGCAACTCCACCAGCTCCCTTGGCAGTCCATTCTGATGCTTGATCACCCTCTCTGGGAAAACATTCTTTCTAATGTCCAGACTAAACCTCCCCTGGCACAACTTGAGGCCATTGCTTTGCATCTTATCACTTGTCACGGGAAAAAGAGGCCAACGCCCTCCTTGCTGCAGGCTCCTTTCAGGCATCTGTAGAGCACAATGAGGCCTGCCCTCAGCCTCCTTCCTCTCCAAACTGAACAGCTCCAGCTCCCTCAGCCGCCCCTCACAAGCCTTCTTTGCCAGTCCCTTCACCAGCACGGTCACTCTTCTCTGCACACACCTGAGCAACTCAATATCCTTCTTGGAGTGAGGAGCCCAACACTGAACACGATATTCAAGTTGCAGTTGGAAAAGATTTTCAAGATCACCAGGTGCAACCACTGCCCATCCGCCCAACTTACCAAGTCCCTGGTATGAATCCTTGAAAACGTTTAAACTGTTTGACAGCTAGTTAAATAAAGTGAATGCTTAATATATTGAAAAACAAATGCTTGCTATGTAATAGTTCACATTAATTTCCTATCACCCCGATATTTCAAAGTATGACTGTCTGTCAAAGCTAAATACTTGAGATATTTTCAAAACAGTCTTCTGCTCCTATAGGAATATATTATCCCATCATAAATAATTACTTTAATCATGAATAGAGCTAAGATCTTGTTATTCATATTGACAGGGCCAAAGTATGTATCACCCTAAATTACTGTATTATTTATTTTAGGAGAAGAGAAATCAATACATCTTATCTGGTGTGAGATGGAAAGATTCCAGGGAAACATGTAAGCAGAGAAAAATATGCTGGATACAACTTCAGAGGATAAGAGAAGAACAGAAGGTACTCTGAAGAGATGTTAAATAAATTAGACAGAAACACAAGAAAAACTCTTTGAGAAAACAAATTTCAAAGAAGTTCAAAGAGCCCATTACTGAAGATGCTGCAAAGGTCATACAATACTGATAAATATTTTAGTTTTTAAACCAGGGAACTGTTATTGTTAGCTAAACACTAGTTAACCTAATGCATAAGCTAATATGATTACTGATTATAATATTCTTACTGATGAAAATAATACAAATAATAGAGGTGATGAAAAATATTGTCCTTACTGATGACAACTCAAGCTTTCTATTTCTTTGAAGGGACTACTGAGAGCTAATTAAAGGTCCTCCCGATTTTTTTTTTTTTTTTTTTTTTTTTGTATTTGCATTTGAAGTGGCATTTGGAGTATAATACCAAGACTGTCATCAACAGAATTCATTGATGGTTTAGAGAATTCCCCCAAAATAAAACTCAGAGTTAATGGACATCAGGCATTACCATCTTATATGACTTAGACAGACATAAAACCATTAAGTAGGTTAGTAATTTCTCTCTAGCTACCTCTTTGGTCTCAAGATTAGCATTGGATATTTCCTCTTCATCCCCAAAATTAGAAGATGGCACTAAGCTTTCATCTGAAAGTCCTTGTTTAATCTTCATTTCCCAGAGCCTCCCTGAAACAGTCTTGAATGAAAGGAATCTGATTACAAATCACTCCAAATAACACTAGAATCGCTTGCAGAAGGTGCAGATATATGAGGGATTTTATTTCATTTAATGGAAAGAAAGAAATGCCTTTGCCACTTCAATAATGACTACTGCAGTTCAGTTACATGTCAAGGTATAAGAATATTTCCCTTCTTAGATACCTACATTCTTAAGTGTAAGGTTTGGGGTTTTGCTCTGTAAAAGCATCTGCACCTGATGCGCTACTAGTTCTTTTCTCTTCCCAGCCTCTCTGAGCACATTTCTCAACAGCTGATTGCCAGGAGAGGCACCTCATAACCCACCTTTTCCCTCCTGCCAAAACTGAACACAAGATTCAGCATAAATACTACTAGGACAAAAAGAACATTTCCTCACATCCCTGCCTTGCTAGGCACAAGCTGGGAGGCTGATGAGCACTCTCTTCTGCAAAGACAACTTAAGCAACAAGCTAGGAACTATCCCACTATGCAATAATCTCTGTTTGAAGAATAATACAGTACTAATGTTGCCAGCAGCAATGAAACTATATTTATCATTACATGTCTCCTTAGGTTTAGATTTCAGTGAAAAAACTCCATAGAAGCAGAAATCTCTTAGATGGGCTACATGATACCAATGATATCACTATCACATTAACATCATTTTAACCATCTTCTTAATACACTTTGTGAACTATATGCAGTTTTCTATCCAGTTTCAGTGACCCTAGCAAGCTTCTCCATAGCTGACAGGCCAGGTAGATTATTTCATTTTCTGGATGTTGTCCATTTAACTTCATCAATCTTCCATCCAGGGCAAAAGTATGGATTTATGATTCTCACCTCCAAAAGGAAAATTACTTTTTGACTTTCTCTAGATGGCATGGATTAGATCATGTTACACCCTTTAAGGTTCAGTACAAAAACAAACAAACCAAACCACAGGGGAAAAAAATGCCACATTAAACAGAACTTTTGATTTTAGGATTAAATCACAGACATTTGTTTTGTTGCTATGATACTGTCATTAAGAATTGTTGCAAGTAGGGGTGGAGATGCTGGAATAACATTTATAAAAATAAAAGGAACAGATAGGGCTCTTTGGATCCCCAGTACCTATAAATGGATGTAATTTCATTCAGTTCCAGGTCAGGATCTCTTTTGAAACATTAGGTTATTTGTGAAAAAGATTTGTGCATTTGCTAGACAATCTAAGACCTGGTTTACTCAAAAAAAAGTTGTGAACAGGAAGACCTTGAATCAGAAAAGGTGCTTTCTAGGCTGAATGACAGTTTCTCTTTGAATACTTTGGAATTATAAGCTAAATTAAAGTCAGCAAACCTTACACTGTCTCCTTTTTTGTTATTCTCAACTATTTTCTTTATTTCTTCTTGTTGTTCCATTATTTTCTTTGTGCTTCTCTTTCCTGTAATACTTCTTCCACCAATTTTCACATTTGATTTTGATAACTAACCACAGTGGGATATCCTGTGCTATCCAAACTCTTTATACTATGAAGCCTCACATATCTCAAAGCATTTTGCAAATACATGTGTTTTGATGTAACGTCTGGGGTCCACAGAGATAGGCAAGTGTTGCCAGAGACCTCACAACGAGCCATAGCTGAGCTAGGTGTAAAACCTTTGTCTTTTCATCCTCAGCTTTCTGTTGAAGTGGCCAGTCTCTCTTGCTTCAGTTCTTGCACAAAGTCCTATGGCCTGATCCAAAGGAGTTGCTGGGATTCCTTTTTTAACTAGCAAAAGGAAATAGCCCCTGAGGCTTACATTATAGCCTCATATAATGGGTATTCAACTGTCCAGTCCCCATTGATCCCAACACAACTCCCATGGCTGAAAATCTACATTTGACTTCACAATTTCATTGCGTCTCATTTTTCACCATTTATTCAGCTGCTAGACAGGCCCCTACTGACAGCAGACTGAGCAGTGGTAGCAAAAGAAGAAATGCTGCCAAATTCACTCCCGTCTTAATGAGTTTTGATTGATGATATGGAACTGACAGTGTACAATGTCATCCTACTGAAAAGCAGTTTCTTTCCAGCCTCTAGATTTAGCACCATATTGCTCCACAGCATCAGGCTGATCAGATCATGTTAATGGTGAGCCAAAACCTAATCCTTTTGAAATCAAAGGCAGCTTTGGTATTAAGTTTAATGGACCATCAGGGTGGGTTAATGGAAAAGGTGAACATAGCAGAGACATAGAAAAGTAGAGAAAGAAGTGTCTGACAAAAACCTCTTCTGCATGTGCCAGTGATTGAATGCTGCAGAGCTAAATGACAGACTACATTACACAGGGATTTGAAAACAGCCTGAAGAAAACAGCTTTAATTCCTAGCCTCTGAACACGGAAAAAGGGCTACAGAGAGACTTAGGAAAGCATATTAAAAATAAAGCTTGAGGAAATAATGGATTTTTCTGTTTATTGGGAAATTATGGGGGCAGGGGGAGAGCTGTGAATCAAAAAGGGAGATTTTGTAAACTAAACATAAACCAGCAGGTAAATGCATATTTTTAGTGTGATAAACATTTAATCTTTCATTTCAATATTTTTTTTTTCTGATTTCAATCATTTAAAAAGTTTCTGAATGTTTTAAAACCTGAAGTAACTTTCCATATGAGAACTTGCTTTTAATGAAAGATTTTAAAATATTCATTACAAATTGATTAAATGAAATGCTTCCCCTTTTTAAAAGAGATTATTTTGCTGAGAAAAAGTAGTATTTCTTCATATAGCATCTGATATATTTGGAAAAGTAAAGCACTTGTTGGCAACAAGTCCTTTTACTCGGTTTCATACTGTTTGGAGAATGGTTTCAGATTCTTAATCTGATGTGAAAGATTTGTTAAAAACAAAAGAATTTCAAAAGTATCCTCATGTCAAAAAAGGTATCTTTCTATTGAAAAATAAAATAAAATAAAAAGAAAGAAATGATAGAAAGTGGAGCAAATTTCTCACTTAATGAGACTTTTTTATTATTATTATTCCTGGTACCTTAAATACTCATTAAAAAAAAAAAAAAAAGTTATTGAACAAACGGACCCTTTATTTACAAACATGTGATGTGTTAGGTGGCCATTTTGTGGTTTACATAGAATATTACATATTCTTATGTAAAAGCTATTCCTACCTAAAGCATACTGCAAGAGCTCTGAAGACGATAGAAAACCTACAGTGAAAATAACAAAGCATCTACCATAGACGTGTAGTCCCTAACAATCTGTCAGAGTCCAGGAGTCTCATTAGCAGTATCAGATAGAGGAAAACACCTTCAAGATTGTCTTCCTTCCAGATGTTAATCTAATTTCCACCTGCTAGTATGAGATGATGAGAATTCACTGACCTGGAAAAGTGAGTCGTTGCAAGGGGAACAGATAAAAGTCACAGTCTCTGTTTTATCTCAACTATATTTCTTCTTATGAATTTCATTGCTCAATTTAAACCACATATATCCAGACTAATATAACAAATAGTCTTGAATTTCCATATGATGTAAAGTACTGTGAGTTAACATTCCATATCATCTCTTTCTCACTCTACTGTAGTTTCTGAATGATTTCATGCTATGAGGAATGATGTCTTAGACACTTAATTCTGAGCGAATGCATCTACATAGGTTGAGATAGGGATCTTTTTGTATGTATTTATTCTGCACCAAATACAATGTGGTTGTACTATGTAAATGCCTGACAGGTTGCAGCCTTATATCTTGCCTACAATGGGCCCAATTTAAATATCTCTCACATTGATTTAACTGCACTGGAATCAATAGAATTCCTCTTGATTTTCATTAGTGTACTGTAAGAGACAGGGATCAGGCTCAGTATCTTGAATACAGAACCTTTTGTTGTTGTTTAAAAGGACTGCAAATAGAGTCCAGTGAAAAGAATGTCATTAGTGTCATTCCAGGCTGACATTCCCTTTTGTTGTGTTCTCCATTTTTTTGTTGTTGTTGTTTCAAACCAGCCTATAGCTGAGGGCTACGGGTCAGATTTTTCTGTAGTACTAAACAGCCAAAGAGAGGAAAGCAGGCAAAATTAATTACGTAAAAAATCCTTGCAACCCTACTGAAATTAACCAGGCCACATGAAGGTTAGAATTTACTTTTAGAAGGCTGGAAAAAGACAGTGAGTGACATTACATTTTCAAATTCAGGAAGACAGAAAAAAGGAATTCCAACATGTTGTACAGAGGCAGTCCAAATGTTGTAGATTCCTCCCTATCTTTGACTAGGTTTAGTAAGTGACCTACTAAATTCAAATATGACTAGTATCTGTGAAGAATCATCAAAATCATGACCTTAGAGCTCAGATTGGAGATAGTCTGAAGTGAAGATTAAAGACATCAGTTCATTAAGAAAGGCTGAACCTCGCCTGAGGCAGAAGAAGTGAATGAGTCAAGTGCATCTAACACTGATACTTGTTGAAAGGACAAATGCACCTCTAAGCCCTTGGAATCTGTAAGGGCAGAGTGTCTTAATTAGGCTGCAGGGAAAAAAATAATAATAAAAATAAATAAAGGCATCCAGGACGTATCTTCCAATTCCTAAAACTTCTTCCTCATAGTTGTTTGGCATCCCTTAGTGCCTTGCATTGACTGAGATTTTGAAATCATTGCATTTCAGAGTATTTGTCTGTGCTCAGTACATGATGACTAGTCTTTTTTGCTTCCGCAAAACTGGTAGGATTTATCACCAAAGCAGAGGTTTATTGAAAATATCTCCAGGACTCCTAGCCAGCTGCCACCTCCCTCCAACCTGTCTGTGTTAACCAGGGTGAAATCCCAGCACACCACTATCCCTGTGCTGCTCCATTTGGGTTTGCCTCCTCAGACTCCCCAGCTTCTTCAATGCAACACCCAAAGGCATGCAGCATAATTTCAGGTTCCTGCCACAAAAACACTGTTCTGAGTGGATGCTACATAATCCCCACATTATTTCAAGCACTTTAAACTGAAAGGAAACAAACAAAATGACAATTTTGCCTTGCAACCACATGGGGCCCTGAGGAGACGCAAAGTCACGCGCCTTGGAGTTTGGACATAGCATGCGTCACCTGGCCTGACAATCAAAGTGGTTACTGACATCGTGTTACTTAGCAGCACAGATGTAGCCACTGGGGCCAGGATTTTACTCCAATTAATGGTAATCAGGGATAGAAAAGGAAAGAGAAGCATTTATGAGACCCTCCAAAAAACTCACAAAAGATCTGCCTTTGCTGATGGAGCATGACAAAACTGAACCAGGGAAGAAGGTGTGTGATTTGATAACATCTTAGATGGCATTTCTTCCCTAATTTCATATAGAATAAAGTCTTATTTAAGTAAATGTGCAATGCCTCTCCTTTGGAATGCAAAGTGTGTGCATCAGAAAGGTACAAAGCAGTTGGTTCAGGCAACGTCAGGATTTGTTCTGTTTGGCAGAGCGGGTCCAAAGAGGTCTGAGCTTTTCTTGCCTGGGATTCTTTTTAATCTCCTTGACAATTGTTTTCTAAAACACTATCCAAAATGCCACCACAGAAGAGAAAGATGGGGATTTTGAAAAACACAGGGGAGAATTCTGGGAGTTGGTTAAAACAATATAGACTGAAAAGGAATGTTTTTTTTTTTTTTTTTTAAAACAGAAATCCCCTTTCCCAAGAGTCAGCTGCATCTGACACTGTGACTGAAGTAAATCTAATGAATCTTCGGGAAGAAAGTCATAATGAACAGTTACACACTGACCAGTAGAAAACCAGAGAAGATGAAGCTTGCCATTATGAATTTTCTGTCTCTGTGGTGCAGTGAGATGCTGCGATAAGCTGTGGACCAGTTCCTGGGCATTGCCAGTCTGGGATGCACACAGCAGTATCTGTGTAGATGGAAGATGCCTCTTACTGTGCACTGCAAAGATGGAAAAGCCCTTACTGACCTCTTCCAGGAAACTGGGGTCAGAATAAACTTTGGAGGCAAGTCAGCTCTTCTGACCAAACAGTTTACCAGTATCTCAAGGACAGCCATCTCAATTGAGCACACAAAGGATTATTTTGAGTTGCAAAGCTATTTCACCTCAGAGAGAGGACCAGAAGTCAGTCTTCACTATACTGTAGGCTCTGCAAATGTCATCTAGGTCCTGGGAAAAAAAAAAAAAAATCAACTTGAAGCTCATTAAGGGCTCACTTTTGCAATGATTTTGACACTGTCAACACTTATTCACCCAAAGGAAGGTGAGAAACTTCTCAAAGTACAGACTGCACGAACATAATAGGATAAAGGTGGCAGTCTTTCTTTTGAAATCTGTTTTAAAAACTCTTTACGTGTACAATAGAAAAACTTTAATTTAAAGCTTATCTTTAAAAAAAAAAAAATCAATACTTAGAAGGCTTGGCAAATTGTCTTGTGTTTAGACAAGGAAGACATTTTTCCCACTGCTCATTACAAGGTAGGAAAGGACTTAATAAATTCTGTGAGTTTTAAAAGGACTGTAAGAACTAAGATTTGAAGATAGACCATTAGACTATTAGTGCTTCTGAAGCAAGTGCAGATGCTGTACTGAGTCTTTTAGTAAACAATAATTCTTACTGAGAAACACCATAACCAGACTGTTGATCATTGAAAATGCCTGCTATTTCCTGAAAAGTCAACATTTTTCAAACCAAGTGGTTGAATCAGGTAAAGGTAATCTTCTTCAGTTAAGGCAAAAATATGAGGTCAAATCATTAAAGCTGATGTATGCCACTGAGAAATCTATTTCCACTTTTTCTGTTTTGCCATGATAACTTTTTAGACAGATAAGAATTACATTTATGGATTTGTCAACAGTTTTTCATTATTATTGTTGATATTATTATTATTTTAACTGCCCCTTCAATGAATGTATTATTTAATAAATTTCAGGTCATACAAAAATAGACTATTCTAATTTTAAGTCTGTACCATAAAGCAGATTATGGGAGAAATAAAAGTATTATTCAGACAATAAAAGTGACTCTCCATCATGCCTATCTTCATCATCTTTGAAGAACGTACTGCCACCAGGCAGTTCCCCTCCAGTGTATAAATGTAACCAGCAGCAAGGAACAACAGTTGTAACTTTTTTCCCTGCTACTGAACTAGCCAATATATTTTTGACAATGCATGAAGCTTCTGAAGCAGTAGGATGTATTATTTTACTTAATGGTGAATCTTGGAAGAAGACAGTATTCAATTTGCTGATGCAATCAAGTGATCTATTTCACGGACTACAGCTGATAAAATCAAGTTATCTATTTCAGTGACTACCTTTCCTGCGCTTTTTCTGCTACTGCAACAGTCACCTTGTCTTTTCCTGCGTTTGAGCATTTATTATTGACTGAAAAGTTTCAGGTGTTTTGTTCTTAGAAGCTGAGCTAGAAGTATTTTTACGTGCTGTCTTCCACCTGACAGCCCAACATAAGCAGCTGGGAATCTTCTGCATAAATTACCGTAAGCCCTGTGGCAACTGTTGCTATCTTTACTGGTCCATGTAAAATCATTTCTCCACTCATGACAGAAAGTGCAAAGCTTTTTCTTCTCTTTAGGGCATGTACCTAAGTTGTTGATGGAATGTTACCATCACAGTCACTGTCATGCTCATCGTCCCTGCAGGGACGTAATTTGAGACACTAAAAATACATTAAAATAGTTAGATCCAACTTGAGGCCATGATAACCGTGTTTTGCAGCCCCTGCTACTGGCTAGTGAATTCTAGATATCACACATAATGCAAACAGCATGTAGCCAAAAACAGATTTACGGGGTATTATCATCCTTAAGTACACAGATCATTGACTACATACAGCAATCCTGACTGCATTTCTTTTGGATACAGAAAATCTGCACTGAAAATACACTTCAGACACGGTTTGTGTTTTTTAAGTGGTAGTTAAAAGTCACTCTATATACAGTTTGAAAATATGTACGGTCCTTTGGGTTTGAAGGCACTGCACAAGTCTAATAGGCTTATTTGTATACATAGCTTTCAAAAACAGATAGAAAGGTGGTGAAAATCGAAACAGATTTCTGTAAAAATATTTCCGACTTCATTCCTCAGAAGTCTCTCCTGGGAAGGTGAGTGCAGCCGAGACAGTTCACAGTTCCTGGCTATAAGCTGGATTCTGTCTGCAAGTGCTGGTGTAGGGAATTTTCCAAGATAGATGAAATCTTCAGCTCTCATCTCCCTGGTTTTAGATATCTTTCCACCTCGTTACTTCTCTGAAACTCGTACCCAGCCCTTGTCACAACCTGACTGGAAACTTATCTTATTCTTTCTAGGTCTATCACACACCTCTAAGCTTCCCTCATGTAATTTGCTCAGCAGTTCAGAGCTCAGAGCACACCAAAGCTCCCTCATGACCAACATCTTCCTCTATTTATTATCTCAGACTGCTGAGCTTGGGTGAAATTTCCAGCAAGTCATCTAACAAACCTCTCAGTCCAACCAGAGGTACCATGTTTTAAAGCCTACCATGAACTCAGTACTCACCCAGCCTTTTAGCAGTGTCAATACACTAGAAGCCTTTTTTGTTTAAAGAGATTTTCCAAAGCTTCCTTGAGTGCCATTTTCTTACTTGTGCCTCATACATAAGTGTGAGACAGTCTCTGAGGGGGCTGACCATATCCCCATCTCCTCATGCCTCAGAAAGGACCCAACCAGCAGCTGGGCAGGGGGAATGGGGAGGAGGAAGGAGGAAGGGAAGGGGAAACAGGATGGTTGATCTCAGCCCTCCTAGTTGCTTACAGAAGCATCCAAGGAGTGCAGAAATCATGGAATGAGAGGGACGGGTAATGAGGGTTTCAGACCTCATTCCCTCCGACGGGCATGCATTTGCCATGAGACCATCAGGGGTTAGACAACAGACAGAAATGAGAGCCTTGGGTCAGTTCCATGCAGGAAAGCACCCTAGCCATCGAGCTGCAGTCAGCGTGCCTCACTCTGTCCTCCCCCATGCCTGTGTTTGATGGTGCTGCCCCAGGCATGGGCACGCTGCTGTCTCTGGGTCTGGAGCCTGCGTCACCCTGAGAGGCACAGAGAGGCTCCCTGGTGGGGCAGGCTTCCAGGCAGACTGTGGTCCTCCTTCTCTCCATGGCGTGGGCACCACTCCAGCACCATGCTGTAACAGCACCAGTACACAACATGGGAATCAGGAGAGGCCAGTACCTTCCCTTCTGTCTATTCCTCTCCTGCAGACATCCAGCATGTCTAGTAAGAAGTATCTTTTGGCACCTGGTGAACATTTTGTCCCAGTTCTGAGGAAACCACTGGATGTGACCCGAGAAAGGACTACCGCTTTCAAGTCTTGTACACAGTAAAAAGCAAAAGGTCTGAAATCCAAGCACAATGAAGGTCTATGGAAAAACATCAGAGTAGCCAAAAGAGGCAGTGAAATTCCAAGAAAGGCTAAATATTGCCTTGTGTCATATGTGTCATTTATTTTACATCTAAAAGCATCCCCACTCTGAGCTAGGAGCACTCACTCCCTCCTACATACGATAGCCACTGCCATGGGCAGCCTCAGGCTTGTGTCCGGCTCCTGGGGAGGGGAAAGGAGGCAAACCTCCATGCCCAGCTGTAGTCACAAACATGCTGTCAAGTGCAGTGCAGGGACTGGCAAAACACGGGGACATGGAGAATGGACCCAGGTTGGACATAAAATTAACGGGAGTCCTGGGAAGAGCAGAATTTCAGTCATTCTGCTGTAAAATGCAAAGGAGCAGGAGAAAAACAGCCAAGACACCTGGGGGAGTCAGCCTGGCTCTGCCGAGTGTGTTTCCAAGTTAAACAAACTTATCTTAAATTTTAAGAGAACACTTGCAAGCCAGGTTGCTTTTTCAGAAGTTCTTGAAGCTTTAATAAGAGACTGACCAAAAAATAAAAAATAAAAATAAAAATTCTAAGCTTTTCATCTTTGAAAGTCAGTAGGTAGCATTAATAAAAACACTGTACTGCACTGATTAGAGAGATTTGAAGAAGCAAAGTTTTCTTCTTTCAGCTTGTTCTGCAAAAAGGCTCTCATGGACTCTGCTTTTTGCTGTGAGCACTGGTGGAAGACAGGAACAAAGCGAAGTTGCCTAAAAATTTGAAAGTATTGTCCGATGATTGATTGATCGTGCTTGATTGATAATACCTCCAGGTGATTCTGCAAACCGGAAAATCGTGTGCTGATCCCGCACTGACCGATTACTGAGGTATGTGGGACAGACAAATTGCTCGCCTGTGTTTACAGTCTAATAGTAGAAACCCACCTTTCAAATAAAAATGTCATGGAGTGGAAAAACAAACATGTGGCCTTGGTAAAGAATATTGCTAAGGTGTGTATTCCAGCAAGGGAAATTTATGTTTTTGTGTAAGACTAAATATTAAATTGAGCACAAAATGTTAAAAATATATTTATGATCCTTAATATGTTTTAGGAAAAAGTTATTACCGGTGTTATTTTCTGTTGTTATTGGTGGAGGTGGCATTACTGTTGTTTTGTTTTTATTGTTATTGCTGTAGTGAAACTTCTTTCCTCTGTGGATCAAAACAACCTTATATTTGAGCCACTGGCTCAGTTATTAAATTATATAAAATGCATTCTTTTGCTCTAGTCAAATACTGTCTATACTTATTTACTAAAATATAAATGGATGTATTCAGTCTTCTGAGGAGAGACCTTAGGAAAAGGCTTTTTTTTTTCTGGCTATATTATGGAAGCAAGTCCCTAGATTTTATGTATATAACAGATTTTGGATGAGGAGTAAGAGTCTGTAACAAGAAACTTGCAAGTCCACTGGCTGTGGAAGCTTTTTAGAGCAGCAGTAGGTTAACTCGTTGTGATGCTCCAGGGACTGCTGCGTGCACACTGACCTTTGAGTACAGGGCAGCCGGCTGGAAATGTGCATTGACTAGCATTGAAAAGCTTTCATTGAACTCTGGCAGCAAACTGAGGCCAGCACAAAACTTTGAGGCAAACCCAGTACATTGAAGGCAGAGTGATCTTTGCCTCACCATTACCTGAAAGCCCATGGGCTCAGTTGGTCCTGAGAGACACAGCTTTGGAGCTCTAATAGGGGGAGCAGCAAGAGTCATTTTGCCTGACGACTTAATGAATATAAAAAACATCTCTCAGGAGAATTCTAGGGAAGCCTTGAAACTCGTTAGAGCCTCAGCTCTGAAGGCTTCTGAGCACCTGGAGGACCTCAATGCAAGAGGCAGCAATAGCATGGGCCTCATGAAGCAAGACTCCAAGTACCTTGCACAGCAGGAATGGATTCTTGTTAGAAAAATCAATCCTATTCAGCTAGCTTTACTAAATTAGTTAGTAAATATGATGAAGCAGCACATCTGGCTAACCATTATGGCAGGAGGATATTCAAAAATCAGATTTAATGAAGACAGATTTAGTCTCACAGTCTATTTAAATGTCAGACAGAGAGGTATGATTTCAGGTTTGACTCTCAAACATGAAAGATCTGGTTGCCTCAAAAGAAATTGTTAAAGATGTGTGAAGTTCAGCAGCTGGTTTCAGCCAACAGGGAGAAGGTTTCAGGTTCAAGAAATAGCATCCTAGGAATTACACTTTATTCCCATTTTCCTGCTGAGAAACTTAAATTTTGGATAGACATTCTCTTGGGAAATTTCCCATGAATTATGATAAGCACATTGCCTCATTTTGTAGCTCCAACCATGAGTTCTGATTGCATATGCTGTCATTATTTGAAGGCAATATAAGGACAGGTGGGGTTTCCTGAACTGAAAACTAATTCAACCTAATAACAAAATGGCAACAGTAAGGTCCCATTGTTGCTCGGTTATAACTTGATGCTTATATTTCTGTCTAAGCATCAATCTTTAAAAGTTCATGAGGACCACATGAGAATTCGGTTATTGGATCCCGATTTCTGGTTCACTGGATTGTCACTCGAGAATCTAGCCTGCCACACAGTGAACTCTCTGGAGGGCATATCACACAACAGTATCCAATCCTTGGCCTTTTGTAAATGGCATATTCACTGTGATCTCCAATGGCCATCCATTTCTTTCTTCCTTCCTTCCTTCCTCTCATTTCATAAAATGGAGATGAAAGGTGAATTTAGATAATAATAAAATATTTATGTATCTCTTGGAATAATTAAAAAAAAAACTGTTTGGAAAGAGGCTTTTTATTATCTTTATTCTGATTTTCACAGCAGTTTTATTTACTTGTTTTCACCAGTGCATAGTTTCTTATCATATAATGAAGAATAATACTTATTCTCTTTGTTATACACTTGTTTCCTTTGTTCTCGTAGAAGTATTTTTTGTACATAATAAAAAAAAAAAAAATCCTTTTCCAGATGCATCACTTTTGCTACAGTGAGCAGACAATTTTTAAGGTTTGAAGTCCATTTTGGAAGATCAGAAAAGGCTGCCTGTTCAGTCCTGAAAGTGCCCAGGTTCTTAAAAGTTCATAGAACCAGTAGGATGAAGAAATGAAAGCAGAGACCTGAAGTGCATGTGGCATTAATAATGAAATATGGATCTTTTCACCTCTGCATTACTGATTCCAAACGAAAGCTGCTACTCTGTGATCATTATCCAGTGACCCATACGAAATGTGTGGACGACCTCCATCTAGTTCCTAGTAGATATTTGTCTGTTTTGTAAAGGCAAACACCAGGGCTAGTGCCCTGGTTAGGAGTTTCAACAGAGTCGCTGATAACTCTGCCACTGCTATTGTAATTGCTCAGTCTGTATTTTCACTTTCTGGATTTGTTAGCCTGGTACCTTGCGGGAGAAGGAGATTGACTTTAAAAAACACAAAATGATGTGAAGCCACATGCTAACTTGGATGGCACGAGGAAATCTGTTCAGCACAAACGACTGCTGAGGCAAAGCTTCTGTGATATGATTTTTCCTTGCTTTAGTTTGATGTTCTTATCCTTCACAACACCTGTTTCAGTAACTTTGAAAGACTTCAGAAACCTCTCATTACACAGTCAGTGGTTCACCTGGGATTAGCACTTCAGTTCCTTTGATATAATCAGTAAATTGCAGTATGCAGCCCATGATAGAACTACCAACATTTGTGAAAATAGGAACAAAACCCTGAGACCTCATGAATTTTTGGCTGAGTAAAGAACCTAAATTCACATCCAAGATTCTCTGGTATTAGAGTCTGAAGGAAATGTCTGCCAGAATGTCTTCAGGGAATGGATATTCATGAGCACCTACATACATCCATTCCAGAAAAATGCATTCAAAATCACACTGAAGTCTTCAGAAAGTCTCCCATTACATTCCCTGAACTTTGAGGCAGGGTAAGCGGTACAGCACAGAATCACTGTGATTCTCTTTAACGTGAATACTCTACATGGTCACTCACAGACAGATGATGCCTGTAATGGCACAGGAGGAGAGAGCTATTCTGTTGGGGAAGCCACTTGCACATGGCATAGTAGATTAAGGATTTTTGGTCCCATGATGCTAGGACACTTTTGTGTTCCTCTTGGAAAATGGTACAGTAAATTTTAACAGAAAGGAGTGTGATGATGAAAGGGTGACAGATTTGCTTGAGTGCAAAATGAAAAAATCCGTGATGAGCCTACAGGTCTGATCAATTATTGTTTTCATTTTTCCCAACAAAAAAAGGATCATCCTACTACTGAGGAATTTGTATCAACCCACTGCTGCTAACACTCCTGGGCACACCACATTAACCCGAGGATGGCTCCGCACTTCTTTCCTTGACATTTACCTCGACTGTAATCACAGCAATTTGCACTCCCAGGGAAATGCAAATCCTTAAGCCAGTCCTCTCCCTTTTAGTCTCTCAGGCTTCTATTAGCCAGAAGTTGGAGATTACTTCTGGAGACAGCAAAAGGAGGAAAGCAAGCATGTGAATGTGCAACAACATTAACAGGATTTTGGAAACTATTGAAGTAGCTGAAAACCCGTAAAGAACAGAAAGTGATACAGAAACACAGTTCAGCAACAAAGCATTCACCAAACAAATCTTGTAATTAATTAAATCTCATGGACTGTTGACATCTGTTAAAAATGGCCTTCCTTTTACGATAAGAAATTATTTCTCAAAACTTCTCCCCAGGATTATAGTATTTCTACCCTGTTATTTGAGGAATAATTCTTCACTCTCTTTCATATCTGAACTTATTTAAAAATTGTGAAATGCAATAAAACCACTTTAACACTGATTTATTACTTCAGGCTTTCAATCCTAGCAAACTCAAACTACTATTAACAAAAAGAAGTCCCCTAACAAGATTGCTTTGCATGCATTCAGCTTTCCTTTGGCTCACCCAGCTCTAAGAGCTTTACACAGACTTGGGTTCTGTTATTGGCGTACATTACAGATCATGTTTTGGTGAATTTATTAAAGTACTACCAAGAAGCTAGCTGTTCCTGCCACATGGACACTGTATTGGTGAACCTTTGTTTTTCCCAGTGTTACCTCCAGAGAAAGGAGAGAGTTGAAAAAGTCACATTTGCAAGCAGCATGATTTCTTTATTTCAGACTGCACGAGATACAAGATTTATGTAGTCTGTGTGAAGTCCCAGTATGTTCAAATTGTTTAATTGCTTCAAGATTGTACATGGGCTCCATAGGCACATAAACAAATTTAGAAAAACAACACAAAATCAACCAGAAAACCCAACACCACAGCAATGGATTTGGACTAACACCTACAGTCAGCAGGCTGTAAGGGAACAAGTTCCCCTCTCGCCCCTGCTGAAGCTGTTCTCCTTATCATGCCCTGTCTCAATAACTACCAAGAGAGTGACAGAGAGAGGATACAGACAGAAAAATAAGCACAAGAGTGCATTACCATAGTGTATTCAGCTTTAGTTTTGGCTCCATTCAATTCCTAATCCAAATATATAGCATGACCCAAACTGAAATTTTTGCTCACGGGTGCTTTAACCATCATTGCTTTAACCATTAATGCTTTAACCATTTTGCTCATGGGTGCTTTAACCATCAATTTTGATTGTTTCTGGGAATACTTTCTGATCCATTGAATACTTAATTGTAAGGATATCAACAAGAGGAAAGGTGAATTTCCTCCTCCTCCTCCTCCTCTCAAAAAGACATATCATCAGGCAGAGGGGACAACCAAAATTAAATTTGCTACAGGCTGAGTATTAGAGCTAGACAGTGACTGGCTGCTGCTATTACTACTTCTCCTACTGGCATGTTTTGAAAGACAAGGAGTGCAAGGAGGAGCATTTAAAACACTCTACATTTTAGTCTTCTCTGAGAACTAATCATGAAGCTCAGGATGAAGGTGGCCATAGAGACAGTGACATTAAAAAAAAAAAAAAAAAAAAGCCTGTATTTTATGCAGTGTGCCCATCTTACGAGCAGAAGACCCTAATGCTTCCAGGGATATTGTGGGACTATGCTGTCAAACATGGCAAAATATTTTCTGTTTCCTCATTTCTCATACAACAGATCATGAGTGTCTACTCAGTACTACAGACATGTCACTGTTTATAGGAATAAGTTGCAACTTTTATTCTGAAGCTGGCTGAGGAAGTAAAAATCTGTGAAGGAAAGCTAAAGGAGATACCTCCTGTGTCTGCAGAGCAAAATAATAAATGTAATCCTGGCAAGTTGTTCAATTTATATATTATCATGATTAACAGACTTTACATTTGCAGCTATTTGCTCATTTCCCAAGAAAGGTAATCCAACCCTGGAACAGAAAGATAATACATTTCCTTGAACTACAAACTCATTTCAGTATAATCATGGTAAAGGTTGTATTCCGAAATGTTATCTTGAAAAGGAAACTGAGCAGCTTTCTTTACCAAAAAAAAAAAAATAATAATAATTAAAAAAAAAAATTAAGCAGGACAGTTTGAGTAGAAAAGAACAGATAGAAAACGATATTGTAAGCACTGGGTAATATCCTAATTGTGTCTACAAGACATTTACTTCTTTCCTCAATATTTCATCAGACCTTCATGCTCTGGCTTTAAGACAAAGTACTTCAGGGTTATTAGAGACATTCACATCATGATATGTCAACTTAACACGTTGCCTTTGACGTCCTGAAAAGATACCACTATCATAGTTCACCAGTGAATAGCAAAGAAAGATAGGATGGACATTCTTGAATAATAAAACTGAGCGACTTGGCAAGAAGTAAACCAGCAGGGCTGTCTTGAAAAGTCAATAACTCCTCAACTAAATTTCTATGACCAAAAGCAACAACTCTACTGACTATTCTGTCTGACCTATCAATAACATTGAAGATATGCACAAACATTATCGAAGGATAGAGTAATATTTGATTGGTGTCACTTTATGAAACAACCACTTTATGAACAAGCAAGTGCTTTATGAAATATGATTTTCATGTCAGCTTTATATATACATATGTTGAATACTTCACAACATATTTTCAACTTCCTCTTTTATTTTCTGTTTGAATATTTTAAAGAATGATCACCATTACAGCAGTTATGCAATGTTTTCCAGCTCTCTTTTTATGTAGCTATCAAATCTACTTTTCCCAGAGCGTTAAGTGACTCTCTTAGGTCCCATGAATTTTAAAAATATCACTTCTAGAATTTCAGACTTCTATTCATCATTTTCATGTTCTCTATGTATATTGTATGAACCTGACGTTTTTCATTTGTTTTGTAACATTCTCATTAAACATCACTTTTTTTTTACGCTTCACTCTTTCTCATCTAATTCTTGCTGATAGTTATTTTCTTGCTTCCAGAAGAGCTCTCATTTGATTTCTATGTCCTCATCAGACATTTTTATTGAAAATAAACACATACAGCTGATTATAACTTCATTCCACCACTTGGAATCTTCATTTGCTTTCTCATCATCACTTTTATTTCTTATTTCATAGTTCCCAGATTCTTTCTTTAAATTTTATTTTTTTCCGCAAGCGCCTACAGAGCTTACAACAACTTTTTGTTGTTTTTTTTTTCCTCTCCATCTTAAATACTTGATTATTTAAATTTCCATCTCAAATCTTTTCTAAGCCCACAATTACAGATGATTCAGCCTTTTCTATTACTTATTTATTTTTTTTAATTTTATTTTAAGCCTTCTCTAAACTGTGTGGTTTTTAAAGGTTGTTCTGGTAATTTTAAATTGCAACGTTTTCTTCTATATCATCTCCCAAGCTTACTGACACGGTTCATGCTTGAGAAATCCTGCTTGAAAAATACTGTATTTCTAAATTATTCTTCCTTTCATAAACACTGTATATAACATAAACTAGTGCTTTGTAATTTTCAACTTTCATATTCCAAAAACAAAGCTTAACTTTATTTGGCTAAAGTTGGCCAAAAATAAAGGAACTCAATCTAAGTACACCTTGTAATAGCCTCTATACGTCACCTGTAGCCTCTGGAGCCTGAATTCTTCAGTCTGTTTCCTGGAAATAAAAGTGGACACATTTCTTTTTTTTCCTCAATGTAAAACGAATTCCTTAAAAAGACCTCCACTCCAGATAAAACTAGACCACAGACCCTTCCCTTGTCATGACTGCATCTTGATAATTTATGGAGAAAAAAAAATCACCTGATTTAGGATCCAAATATATACCCATAAGAAAGTGGTCAAAACCAATGAAATGCATTCTTCTCGCCTTGATACAGAGCTTCCTGTTTCTCAGATAGATAACACAATTCTGTAAATGCTATGTTTCTACATATTCAAGAGAATTATAGAAAGGCAGAAACTCAAAAAAAAAAAAAAAAGAGAGAGAGAGAAGAAAAAAGAAAGAAAGAAAAAGACATGAGGAAAACAAAATTTCACTGTGTATATAGCAAAACACCTGAACCTCAGGTCTCCAGAGAGGTTGCAGTGTCTCCATTCTGGAGATAATTAGAACTTCTCTGAGCATGGTCCTGGGCAACCTGCTCCTGCTGGATCTGATTTGAGAGGGGAGTTGGAACAAACAGCCTCCTAAGGTCCCTTCCCACCTGAATTACTCTGTGACTCTGAATCTCTGAACATAACCCCGTATCTCAACCCAGTACTTCATTCTCCAAAACATTTTGGAAAATTTTCTTAATATCCAATTTAAATTTGATATGATGTGAATTTATAGATGTTTTGCTCTTCCATCATTATTTAGTGATGCAAACTCAGTGTAACATCCTCCTATGTACTGAATATTTTAGATTTTTCTTTAACTTTTCTTTCTGAATTTTTATCATTCTTGCTAGGCTATTGTACTGTTTATCTGCCCCTTCAAAAAGTGGTATCCCAAGTGAAGCCCAGAACTTTATATGAATCAAAATGGGAAAATTTTCATTCAGCTGTCCATCCTCTTTACAGTGATTACATCTAGACCACATTTCTTTAACTTGATTATGAGAACATCATGTTGAGCCATGTAAAAAGGCTGTACCAAAATTCAGATATCTCACTTTTACTGCTTCCTGTTCTGCTAGATATTCAGCTAGTTACCCTGAGAAGGAAAGAAACTAAACCGGTTTGACACAATCTATTTCTGACAAACTTACGACGACACTTTTTTAATCCTTTTATCATCTCATGATTATTTTTTTTAAATGCAGATTGATCAGTTATTTGTTTCTAAATCTTCTTGTGGATCTCATGTTTTGAATCTTACACATTTTTCTTTTTTAAAAATAATGCGTTTTCCTTGCCCATCTGTCAGGGACTTCACCAGTTCCCAAGGGCTCCTGAAAAGCATCATCAGTAACTCAGAAATCCAGACATTTCTTCTTACAACAGCATACTCTGTAAAGCTAGCTATGGACCTTGAGATGTTTCAAAATGTGGGCATACGCACATTCAAGATACAATGCAGTCAGGATGACATCTCCTGTTCCAAGCTATGATTTCTCAATGAGTTGAGTGCTTCTGTACTTGCTACAAGATTCATGCATAATTAATTCCAATTCATTTTGCCAATTAACTACCTCCCTAACGTTTGCACAGAGGCACTGGAAACAGTCTTGTTTGCTTCCATCAGGAATTCTTTCTTAGATGCTTGTTTTAGCCTCATTGCTTACCACATGGTTCAGCATTAGATCAATACACTATGTTTACTCTGGGTTATAAGGTGCTATAGCATTACAACTGCGCTGGATTATTCATGTGTACTAAACTGCAACGTCATGCTGTGCTGAACAGAAATGAAAGCACAGTCATCATGTATACTCGAGTAAGAAGGATGGCCTCTATTATCATTTTTGAGGTGGGGAAAGCATTTTATGTCACTGAAATTCTGAATACATTCTTTTTGTATAGCTAACATCGGTGGCAGGACACCGATTCAAATTCATTTTTAAATAGCCAGGTCATTCTTTGGCCAACCAGCTATTTGGGGGGCTAATCCTGACTGTTTATTAATTTGTTTATGATTTGCAAGTACTTGAGGTATAAGCCAACAAAGTATACATTTAACTTTAGGAATATCAGTGATCCCATCACCATTTCCTAATTTAAAATTTCTTAATTCAAGTGCTTTGCTGGATTGGAATCTGCCCGAATGATGTAGATTCTATTCATTTTATTCAGAAATTGCACTCTTTGACAGTCAGGACTTTGGATTGTGTTCTAGTACAGTAGGCTTGGTCATTTAACTCACAGGGTTTTGTTTCTATTCTCTGAATGGGTGACTAAATCAAGATCAAACCTATGTGCTTGCATAGTAATTAAGGGTCTGATTTGTGATTTTGTTTAGTCCCATTTGTATGAACATTGGCTTTCAGAGAATGGTGAAGCTCCTATTGGCTTCACTGTAGTTAGGGTTTCATCCTGAGGTGCTTACTGAGGATTGATCAGAAGTACGGATTGTTATTTTGTGTTTCATTGCCTGTGAGCAGTGTGTCTCTGTAACACAAAATTAAAGTGGCTGGGTGTGGTTTGTGGTAGAAAATAAAGTTGGTGGAAACTAAATAATATTTCAGGACAAGACTTTCATTTCTTTTTCTTTCTAATCAATGACCTTAAATTCTGAGTCGCAATGAAACTGGGCTCTTAAATGTCTCTGTTCCATAAGACGAGAAAAAAAAGCCAGAAACCTCTATAGAGAATGCTAATTGCCAAGTACACTGTGTGCCTATTGATATTTCATTTAATAAACTGGCACACTACACACATTTATTTTAAAGTTCAGGTTTAATTAAAAGATAAGACTAAGCAGCAGCTTGGTAAGAGGATAAGGGAAAGTGCTGAATTCTTTGTTTATGATGGCAAAGCAGCTGCTTTTATTTTTTAACTAATCTCAACTTAACGTCAAATCAAGAGACTACTTTAATATTTTTAGTCCATTAAATGAGTTACTCAAGTTTGCACTCATAATTATCCTTCCTCATCTGATATTTTTATGTAGAGAAACATCTGTAGGTCCCAGTCCGCTTAGATTTTTTTAAAAGCTGTTTTCCCTATACGCACCATAGTAGAAAAAACCTTATCTTCAAAACTAAAACTATCTTTATCACTCAAGAAAAAGAGGTTGAAAATAAATGTGTGGGAAGCTGAGCAAATGATTAGCAGCTTAGAGGGTAACACTTGAAAACATTATCTTCCTACAAGCATGGATTAGAATGCAGGAAAATGCTTTCATATATATTAGTACAGAGGACACAACATTTATGGTATGCCATGAGATTGTAAAGTTGGGCATAATTCTGCTGGTGGCAATAAAGCTCTGCCTATTTACATCAAAAGAACAGCTGGCCCTGGTTCCTTCTTGTGCATCTCTTTGTTAAACAAGTGTCAAGGGCAAAGAGAACAGATCCTCTTTACTACTTGAATGTAATAGCACATAGAAGCCCAATGAAAGATGGAAATCCTGTTGTTACTGACACTGAAAAGATGACTAAGAAATATATATATATTCTTGTCAAAAGGAGTTGAAACAACTAATTATGAACTGACACTTAACAGATTAATAAAGAAACAGAAACATGAGACTGCACTGGTGGTCACAAGAATGAACTCACATGAAAGCTGTTGTCTAGGTATGTTGATCAGTATGGGAAAATAAAATAAAATGAGAGCAAGCAGTCATTCAGGTGTCAGGGAGAACTTATGAAGTCTTCCAATCCAGGCTTCATACAACATAAGCTATGTGAAATTCTAATGAATGCTGTGACCAGCCACACCTGGTCCAAAAGCCAATAATATATTTCACTGAAGATGTCAAGAGCAGAGATAGACATAGGAATACGGCTGTTTCTGGGTGTGTGTCCTGAATCAGAGCAAAATTCAAAATGTATTTTCTTTTAAGAAAAATACAAGCTTTTATAGCAAAGGATGAGACTGCCCTTCCATAGGAAAGAGGCAACGGCAACACCCCTACTTGACATCAATCATAGCAGTGACTAGAACTGTCTGCACCTTAAGTGGTGACTCAGGATACAAAGTATTTTTAGCTGTCCTGTTCACAGGTGTTTTGATCGGAATTATCTTTTAAACCTGACAGCACCTCAAAAATTATCCTGTTCTACCAAAAACAAAATAACAACAACAACAAAAAGCAATTTGTAGTTTTTGCAACTAGCTGAAAGACATGCTGCACAAACCAATCCTCTGGGGTTCAAGCACCATTGATACCCGCAGTCTCCAGCAAGGTGAGCATATGCAGCTGTTTTCAGGATTGCTTCTTACAGTGCTGTGTCTGCCTACACTTCGGTCTGAAGACAATTCAGATCCACTTCTGGTACACAACTGCATGGCTGACCCTCTCTCCATAACTACGTGTATTAGAATAGGAGAATCAAACATACTTTGAAGATTGATCCTTGTCTTTCCTTTTCTCTTGTCTTTATGTCAGGCTCTTGCCTCTGTGTCAGACCTACCCGTGTGAAATGAGATCATGTGTATCAGTTTTCATCTATGGAGACAGCACTCATCTCCACTTCTCTTACACATTTCACTCAAAAAGACCCAGTATCTGCACAAAACTGATATTACAGAAGTAGCAACCCCACCTTAGCCCCAACTATTTAGTTGGGGTATGCTAAGCCAAGGGGAAAAGATTAACAATTGCAGTAGAAGAAGTGGATCTCTTAAGGATATCAGAATGGTGAGACTGAATTTGCCTTTTTCCAACACTGCTTATAAAAATGGATGCTTTGGAAAGAGCAAGAACAGGGGAAATTTGCACTGTATCGCTTTACCTGAAAATGTTTCTGGGTTCCATCGATTTCCATCTCAGGATTTCTTGGTCTAGAATTTACTGAATAACTTCAGTAAATTCTTTTCCATCTCCTCTGGCCTTCACTAGGAAGAATGTGCACCTTTGGCTAATAAGTGCTGCCAATTAGCAGGAATTAGATCTTGAATCTACACCCATTTCCTGAAGTTGGCAAAAATATTAAAGATCATCTTCATCCTCTTACTACTCAAGCTGTAATTCAAAACCCAGTGGTATGTTTGTTAAAACTACCAGGAAAAGCAGAACATGGATGCTCACATGGGCCATTTTGCTGGGGCTAAAAGTATATTACATAAGCAGACATGGTCTTCCAGGACTTCCCTGGAAGGCATTCTTCCCTGACAGCCATTCTCGCTGCTTTGCTATCAACCTTAACAAACAACACATCACCAACTCAAAAGTGTCTACAAAGATCAAAGAACTGAGACTCAGTAAGTAATCTGATTTCTTTCAAAGTCAGTCATGCAACACTAATATAACCCCCTGAACATCTGGCCCAGCGTCACAAGTGTGATAAGCTACCTCTTTATGGAGTCTTGTCCCTTCTTTTTGGTTTTCTGCAGTTGCTAAGGAAGTACCAGCTGGTCTACAAGAGGGACAATTGTCAGACCACATTCTCTTCTTCTCAACTGATATCTCTCTAGCAGAGGAAATACATTCACAGGAAACCATTAACTAGAAGAAGCTAATGGATAGTATCCCTGGTAGTAAGGCACTTAGCAAAAAGAGAAAGAGAGCAATAATCAGAACATATTTCCTATAACATATATCAAATAAGCAACTTAGTAGCCCTAGGCCATTGAATGCCACTCCTTGTTAGACACATATCCCCACTGACTTCAAAATGGAGTTACTCTTAAAACTGACAGTAAGACAGATCCCTTGATACACTTGTGCTATGCTTTAACATCAAGACTTTAAAAAGATGAAGGAAACATGCTATTGCAGTCTGTATCATGCTAAAAAATCTCATTTGGAAGGGAATGGTGGTAAATATAGAATCAAGTTTTTAAAAAACAGCATGAAGATTTACTATTTTTTTTTTCCTTTGTTTAACTTGAAGGCCAAGTTTACAGGCTTGCTTCCACTATTTTATCTCCAACTTTTTGAATTTGCTCCTCATTTTGCTTGTGGGAAATTTTTAAGAAGGAACACACTGGGACTTATCTCTCTGAGACCAAAGCACCTCATGGTATGAAAACGCACCTTTGTCCTTATGAAGAGTTTTCCTCGTGTGAAACGATCCTAATAACAACCACAGCACTTTTTCTTTTATGAAGACTTTATTTTTCACAATAACGATAAACATTTCCTTATCATGGTGGCAAACTGCAATTATTTAATTACTCACTGCTAATCTTTCTTGCTACTGTGACTTGGTTTATTTTCAATATGACCTACACCTGCTTCCTCCTCTGACCCAGACGAGTCAAACAGACCCAAATCTGCAAGCGACACCCCTCACAAGATGAAACAAGAGGCCTAGGCATGGCTTCCTCCACCTGCAACCGTACAACAGGAAGCTGCAAATTTCCCAATATTTCCCTGACATCTTCCTTTCCTCAGACAAGGAAGGTTTTGCCATATTTCTGCAGGGTTCCTTTCCCTTCTGGTCTCCTGCCCTGCAGGTGATCAAAATACCTCAGGCTGGCTCTGGAAGTGCTGCAGCGGGGCCTGCGCAGCATGGGGGGGGGGGGGGGGGGGCGACGCAGGATAGGAGTGTTGTATAAAACTGTTGCGAGCCCTCCAGAGGCTCCTGTCACAAGGTCTCTACCACCAGCTACTCCTTTCCCTCCTTAGTCCCTGCTTCCAGGGCCACACGAAGGAAGCAGGACCCATGTCAAAATAGTCCATGCTGCCATTTCAGCCCTCTACCGGCTGACTCATGTGCGAGCTGTGGCTGCTGAGTCCCCCACGAGTCCCCCATGAACACTTCTACCAGCTAGGCCCTGCCTGTCAAGCAGCAGCACGTCCCTTTGGGGCTGGATGCAGCCCCGCTGCATCACCAGCCTGCCTGCAGCTGATCCCCACCAGCTCTTCTGCCTGGGCACCCCTGCTGGGTCACAGCCCACAGCTTCAAACCCACTCCAAACTGCTCTGTGCAGACAGGAAAACTACAAACAGGGAAAATGTACAGTAACAAAAATATACCAGCAACAGCAAAACCCTCTACGTAAAGTAAATACTTCATTCCTTAGCCCTCTCATCCTGCAAGCAAGATTATGTTTACTTGAACCCTAAATATTCATTATATTGGTACCTTGCTGGACCAGTCTTGAGCTGTTAGGCCTCATCTCTCCAAGCAGCTGGAGTGCCTTCGCTGCTTTTAATTGCACAGAAGAGATGCACCCAGTCGACAGGAGTGATGCGAAGCCTAAGAAAAGATTAGGCCAACAAGATGAAGCCTGCCGCGATCCCCGACAGGATGAGTTCAAGCGCCACATTGAGGGTGTCAGCGTGGCCGCTGAAGTGAGACACACAACATTTTTCTTTGATGACAGGCGCCATTAAAATTTTTCCTGGCGGGCCTCCCTCTGCTCCAGCACATCAGGGCCGTGACAGCGTGATCAGTCAGCACCAGCAAGTCCCAGGGAGCGCAGCCAGCCACGGGGACACTGCTGCCACCCCAGGGCCATGTCCAAGGGCTCTTATCCCGCTTAGCCACATGTGGCCCCACATGTGACAGGTTTTGATATTCCTCTTCCCAGACCCCACAGTTGCCAAGCAAAAGCTCTGATGCCATTTTTCTCCTCTGCTGTCTCTGAGGCAAATTACTAATCTTGTGCTGAGCCTAATTCCTCACCCTAAATTTAATTGTGCTCCAGCAGCTGGTCCCTCTGTCAGCATCACTGCCCTCCAGTTGTGTTGCTCTTTTATTTCTGCCCTGCCCATAGGCCAACAGAGAAAGTCCAGAGCTGCACTGAGTCAGGCTTCATTTCAAATGCTCTTCCTCCTGATTAGGTGCTCCAAAAGAAAAGGCACGGAGCTACTTGCCTGATCCAGTGAGACGTGGTAGCAGGCCTCCCTGTGCCTGACAGAACCAGCAAGCAGGAAAAGTCAAAGCTTTCCTTGTGCTAGATAACACTTTTTGACAAATGCAAGGGAACGTGAATGAGAATGGTTGGCCTTTGCTTTCAAAAATAAAATGCAGCTGACCTTTACTTAAGAAGCCAGAGAGCCACTAATCATTTCTGACTGCAAGTAACTACTCTCATGTGTGGAATGATCCTGTAATATCACTGAAATAAGGTGTAAATGAATTTATCCAGGGAAAGGAATTTGTTCTAATGATTTATGCAACAGCTCCTGTGCAAGGCTCACAGAATACTTATACACATACATACACTGAGATTAAGTAGAAACTTATTAATATGTCCTCATTTGTCTAGGAAAGTACAAATATATAGAGAGCAATTGTCTGCTTTTGTCAACACTTCACAGTTATCATTTTTAGCTCTATTGTCTGTATATAAATAATGAATATACTCTCACAGATGGTGCCACAGGAACCAAACTCGTTATCTTTATAGGTAAATCCAATAACATTTTTTAAATCTCTAAAGCATTGCTCACAGAAACAAGAAAATCTACTAAATGGACATAATTTTTTGCATGCTACAATACTAATCTCGGAAACATATTGCCACAAGACATCATTATGTCAGAGAATCTTGAACTATATAAAGCATTCAACATGCAAAATAAAATGACTATTTCCACCTGTAGTCAGAAAAAATAACTAAAAAAAAAAAAAAAGACCATTTTATCCTAGAGACAAGTGATAGAAAAACTAAATAAACTATTGTCATGGCTCAGGTCAGAAGCTAGCCACAAGCACAAGGTTAGGGGTGAGATTCTTCGGGATTTTTTCTTCAGGTTTTAGCAAATCTTTTCATGCAAATAACTTATTCATGAAGTCCACACCTTATCTGACTTGAACTGATCAGTTGATGTGAACTAATATTCACAAATTCAAGTGCAATAGATTTTTTTCCAAGTGGAAAGAGAAAAAAATCACTTTTAAAAACAATTAAAGCATTTTATTCTCCTATTTTCAGAATTCTGCCTTGTTTTCATGTGATAAAAAACACCACATTTTCTTGGATTTTTTAGATAAATCTCAAAAAGAATTCATTTTTTTTTTCTTTTAGATTTGTCACACAGTCAAAAATCAGTTACTTCAGTATGGTTATCTTTTATGTTATTTCACTTTTAGTTATTGACAATGATTAGAACAATATTACACTAGATGCATTTAATGCAACAATTCCCATGTTCCTCCAAGAATAAGGACACCTAAGTTTTATCTGCCAAATGTAATATGGCATCTCAGTCATAACTTTTTTAGGTAAGATACAGAAATGAGTGCAGCCATGCAGTCATCTTCTCACACTTAAAATAAATAAATAAATAAACTTTTGGAGTTATTTTGTTTTAACTTTAGAGAGGATGGGAGATACAACAGTTTGCCATTGGATTTGCACACCAGTACAAGCATATGTGCAAACAATTTTTTTTGTCTGCTTTATTTTTTCAGAGCTTATAACAAGGCTAATATAGTCTGTGCCTGTTACAGAGGAGCATTTTTCTTAGTAAGAATCGAACAGAGTAGAACTGCTGAGTACTAGAAATGCTGATGTAATGTAAGTATGTCTGTTATCTCTGGGTCCCAAAAAGCGCTGCAATTCACACATCTTCCTCTATTCCACTGTCTGAGCTCACACAAGCCTGTGTTTTTTATTTGTTTGCTTTTTTGGGGGGGAGGGAGGGGCATATCTGTATGTTTGTTCAGTGATTGTGTGCTTGCAAAGTGATAGGCAACGGTTATCTTCAATGGCAGGATTGCCTGCTACCCTTGATTTGTAGAGTGAGAAACAATATCAACAGGTAACTGAGCATCCTTAACAGATTAGACCAATGATACTTAAAATATTCCCCTTGATATCAAAGATAATTTGATCTCTTTGTGTTTCTGACATTCTGGGTCTTCAGTATTCTAGTATCAATAAGGGGACCTGTCCTCCACTATCAAGAGCATAGTGTCTTTCAATCCTATCCTTTTAAGGATACACCAAAACACACAAATTCCATTGAAGTGAGCATACAAGTATCTTGTTGTGCCTGGATTTTCAGCAACCGTTGAGTAGGGAAAAAGAAATTCCTCCCTGCAGCCACTTCTAACACATACTGAAATACACACTTAAGAATGCATGCACACCCATGCATGCTCAAATGCAAATATTTTGCATGTCTGTCCAAAGCTTGCCATCATGTAGGAAATAATTGGTTTTTTCCTTTCTCATCACTCCATCCTGCAATACATTTCCAAGCGTTGGTGAGTTTCATGGGAGATAGCAGGCTTCTGCAGCCTGACAGATGGAGGAGAACTGTACTTCCCTGTGCTGAAAGGGATTTCCTGCACTCTGATGCAGTTGCTTCTGACAAAGCATGTGGCTTTACAGCCAAAGTCTAGTTCTAGCACGATGGAAAATGTGCCCTTATTTGACCCAGTCACAAATTTACCAACACAAACATCTTTTGCAAAAATGAAAAAGGTTCCCCATGGAGAAACCTGATGAACCAGGCAGCCTAGGAGTTAACAACTAGTTTTTACAATATTAGTCCCTGGAGGAAACTCAAAATAATAAAATTAAGTGATAAGAGGTACATATAGAACTCAAATTAATTTCTGTGGCAGATGTCCGCCACTGATGACCAGTTAATGAGAGCAAGGGAATGCAGCTCTGCAGAAAACAATGGGACAGTCTTACAGCTTTATACAGAAACATGGCACAGGCACACATTTCCCTCTTCTCCGGATCACAGTAAACCCTAGGAGCCTTCAGCCAAATGATGCCATTCCTCTGCTGTCCCTTTCTCTGGGCTGCTGCCCATGATTTCTTTAGCCTGGCAAATCTCTGGGACAAGGGTTGTCTATTATGACATGTTTGCATGGTAGCGGTTCCAGTGGGACTGAATGAAATCTCTACGTACTAACAAGTACAAATGAATAGCAACAAAACAAGAACACTCTTTTTTTCTTAAAGCATCTTATCCCCTTTTTCTATTCCTAGACACTTTGGAGTGCTTAATGAGCATATGAGAAAAAGCCACAAAAGGACATAGTTGTGAAAGCAAATGCTTGCTTGCAATTTTGTATGGTTAAGTGAACCATTTCTTCATGCACAAGTTCAGTAAATACAGACTTGGCTACTTCATATTTGAGAGCAAATCTTTCTGAACATGCACAAAGCCTGTCAGCCTGAAAAATTGCAGCAAACCAACTGGCACAAAACAAAAAGCCTGCAGACAATTGTTGAAGGAGACTAGTAGAGGACAGATGCAATAGGCTTTTACAGAAGTGTTGAGATCAAGGACTGCAGGGTACAGATAACTTCAGATATGTGATGAAGAATCCACCTGGTAAAAAGATGCCTGAACAGCATTCTCGTAAAATATTGCAAAGTTCATAAAGCTGTACAATATGACAAAATGGGCTTTCTTTTTAGGCCATAATATTACTCCAGCTTTCCTTGGTACTGCAGCTATCAGACCCACTTGAGGCAAAGGCACAGCTGAGTGTTTTGCCTCCTGCACTGATATGCCATTGCAATGCCCATAATAAACTGATATCAAAACATCACAGTCAAAATGCTCGGTGCTTGTATAGCCCAATGATTTAAATCAAACATCCTGAGGAATCAGAAAGCCTGCTGAAAAAAGGAGAAGGGTGAATGGTTATATCACAAAGGACACACTTCACTAGGTCTGATGCTCATCTGGGGGACCTGTTTCTTTGTGTAAATCAACCCTGATGACAGCCCCTGCTTCCTTTTTCTTAAGAAATGAACAATGCAAAGAAAAAAAAAAAAAGATTGTTTCCAGTTAATATGGAAACAAATAGAAACCAATAATAACAGGAGAAAATAAGTGTTTTTAAAGTGCCTATCTGCCTGTTTTTCTTTACCTTGCAACATTGATTCCCAACAAATCTTAGATTCACATCAGTTCTGTCCTCAAGAACATGATGCTGAATTGCAAGGAGATCATTTAAAGTTCCGCTTCCTGTTAGCCAAGACTAAACATCCTGCAGGATCCTCTCCTATTTGGATGGTCCACAGTCTGCTGTCATATATGGCACGTACAACTCCTCCTGAAGCCAGCTGGAGATAAGTGCCTATATGTGATCCTCATCTCTTAAGCAGAACTTAATTTGTGTCATTCTTTTACACCCCACTGCAACAATTCAGAAGTCAGGAGCCCAGAAAGTAGTTTGGGCTTTTTCTTTACTGCTCTTAGGTAATGCTATGCTATTCTACATTCTCACACACGCTGACTCTCGGTGGGAGTTATATAGTTAGCTGCTCTTTTCTCCTTTGTATATTTCCCCAGAGCTGACAGTCAACAGCTTCATTTTGAACATCTGGAACTGTAATAGCAAAAACAGCAGCAGCACCACCAAATTCTGTCTATCAGTGATGAATGTTATATTCTTTGTTTCCCTCAGCAGCATTTTCTGCTGTGCAGCACTCAATACCTTCAGCTGAGGGTATTATAGTCATGTGAGCTTGTCAACATACCTCTGTTAGAGGTCCCAAAAGTCCTGCGTATCCACAAGCTACACTGGAAGCAGAAAATCTCTCAGCCAAAGCTTTGCACCCACCTACCTAATCAAACTACAAATATCCGATAACTGGGAAGAAAGTTTTTGTCAAGAAAGTTTTTGTCAATATTCTATTTCTTCTAATTATCAATCATTATTATAACTACCAACCATACTTTTGAGGGAAGGTATTAAAAGTTGGATTGATATCCCGGGGACCTTACCATCGAAATTAGAGAAAGCACAACAGCAGATGGCAGGCACACAAAGATGTGGAAGATGGGAGAAGACTATGAATAGAGATGCTCCTGTCACGTGGAGATTGCATGAGGCTTTTTGTTTCTCTTTTGTCACTGCAACTGTAAGTAAAAAGTGATCATAAATGTAATGCCATCATTTTTAATCACACTCAACATATAAAGTAAATTGGATCATATTCTAGCACAAACTGGCATAATGCTACTGCACTCAATAGAGTTGCACTGACATGCATTTTTTTTAATCTTGCTTGTTTCCAATTTACATTTCCAAGTTCTGTCCTCAGTTAAAAATGGTTGCTCAGTTATTTTTTTCAAAGGGAAGGAGTCCATGTATTGAAAGGGAAAATTTTTGTATATATTTTTCTGCTTTGCAGTCTTTTTAACTGCAATTAATGCAGAGACTGAGACCAAGCTGAAATCTGTTTCTTTTCTTTCTCGTTTCATTTTCAGCAGTTTGAAAGTTAGTTGGTGAGCAAAAGCCAGGGAAAAAAAAAAAAAAAAAAAAAAAAAAGTCCACTTGAATTTATTGATAGTCCAATTTAATTTACTGGGCTTGCCACTCTCGCCACCTTTCTCCACTAAGAGCATTCCTTACATACATGTTGAGAATCCAAATTTGCTGTGAAACCAGAAAAAACACTAAACATGCATTTCTGAAATCCCATCCCTTCTAGAGATCAGGATCAGTTTTTAGAAACAAACAAACAAAAATAGAATCAACATCCTCAGGTTCAGAGGAGAAAGGAAAGGAACTGCAAGGCAGCGGAAGGCAGACTCACACAGTCAGGGAGGTGCAGAGGCGACTCCTGATGCAGTTTTGGGGGGAATTCTTTTACGCTAAAGTCACAAACCTCTTCTAAATGCACAACACCTGCATGGCAAAGCTCTCTCAGCTAGGAGTACATACATTGTATGGCAAAATACTAAGGATTTTTTTTTCCTTTTCCTTTTACAGACAGTGAAGACTGGTCCTCTTCCCCCCTGTAGCTGTGATGCCAATAGCACTGTTTTCTCCCTGCAGCTAAGGATGCTGCCCCAAGAGAGTCTGAAAGCACTGCCTACCTTAGAAATGTAATAAAATGATAAAATCTGGAAACTGTGCCAAGTCTTCTTTCCTTAACTACTTTGATATGGTTTTGCTGTACACTCTTCATCACCACTGCTTTAACATTTTCCTTATATGTTGGTTATTAAACTTCCTTGGACTTTGATTTATCTATCACCTTATCTCCAGACACAGCCATTTCCATTAACTTAACCATGTAAATCATCCCCACACACACATACATACACACACATAAGCAATTCTTTCCCTCGGTGCGCAATTTTCTTCCTCTGGGTAAACTGTCTGTCCCCATCAAAGTTGCCTCTGTCTTCACAGGATAAAATCAAGATCTTGCTCCGCAACCCGATTTGTATATTTGAAATCATTCTCGCAGTGGTTACCTCCATAGCCAGTTCTTTTAGCCAGTGTCTTCAGACTGCCCAAAACAGAAAGCCCCACTGAGTGAAAGATGTCAGGAGTGGCACCATCTCCTGGCACAACATCCCAGCCAGCTCACCTACATCCCCTCTCCTGTCAGTTTTCCAGGCACACGGGCTGGTGGCACCTCACAAAGCCTCCCATGGAAGATGCTATATAAACATTGTGGCCACTGCATTACAGAGGACACAGATGGCACCTTTCTCCTGCTAAGACTTTTCAGCATCTACTTCAGTCACAAATTCAGCACGGACCAGGATTTGGCCCCTTTATGCACACACGACTGTGCTCCACCCGAATGGGGAGGCACATCAGTGATTGCCAGGGGCTCAGAGGTGATGTAAACTGCTTTCAGGGGTGTGCTGGAGGACACACTCAATCTGGCCTGCAAGGAAAATCACTGAAAGAAGGAACAAAAAAAATCTCAGGCACCAGAAAAAAAATATAACAACACAGTATCTGAACAGATGTAAGTGAAACTCATTGAAGGTGCTGGAACAAAAATGCAGCAGGAGCTAAGTTCTGAGCAGCAGCCAAGAATATGCCTTTTCAAATGAAGGATGGAGCCAGGCATGAGCACTCCTGTTCACCTTCCAGACAGGACAGACAAGAGCCAGCTCAGAACTGGAAATTCTGCTAAAGAGGTGCTAGATAAACGCTTGGGCACAATATCTCACTAATGCAGCTCTGCAGCTTCCAGAGCAGAACTGGCTTGATTTTGGCTGGCTCGTGGAGTGGACAGAGAAGCTCACAGCTGTCTGCACCCATCTGTGCAGACATGCCCTGAGAGCCCTACTGAAGCTTTGCCCATCAACACCAGCTGAGAAGCCTGTCCTAAATTTAGGGTATTAAAACAACTTGGCAGAGTAAGTTAAACTATGAGGCACCAACAAATACAAAGTACCTAGACTGTGGAAGCACCTCCAGTTTTTGACATGTTAAATTATAGGCTAACTTGTCAAATGATATTTAAAGTCTCAGGGGAACAAATTTTGACAAGAAAAATAAACAAACAGAAAAAACAGATTGCCAGAACTAAAGAAACCTTCAGCACCAAGCATTCAGCAGTCATGGGAATGCAGCGTTACTATGACTACTGACAGCCAAGCAATAATACTTCACCCCCAAAAATAAAGCAAAGAGCATCTGTGTTTCAGCCTAGACTGATCGGGAGCTGGGGGAGGGGGGGTTGGCAACACCTGAACATCCTCACTTTCCTGCACTTCACTGCTCAAGGACGTGAACCGCAATAGGAAAACAAGGTGTAATCTATGTCAAAAGTATCCTCCAACACGAAATGCCCATTGAAATCAGGCATCTATCTACCCATTCCGTAAATATTTTTTGAGAGGAGGGGGCTATCTCCCACTGTTTCAGTAATCAGAACAAGTATCTAAAATCTCTTTAATTAGGGTGATTTTCTGCCTCTCCTCTCTGTCCTTCCAGTGAGCTGTACTCATTGAGAAGGTCTGGAAGGAGTAATGAGAACTGCTTGGGGCGCTGTGCAGGAGCTCGTGCCGTGCAGTGCTGGGCTGTCAGAGAAGCCAGGCTGCCTGCCACCCTACCAATGCTGAGCAGCATGGTTATAGGCACTCACATGCCTGACCCACCACGATCCAGACCTAGGTATTGACCTGGGGAATTTCAGAACTGCACATTTCTTTGCATGTCTCAGCATTCCTAGAAACTGAGGGCAGCCTCTTCCCGAAAGGATATGTACAAAATAGACCACAGTAAGTGGAATTACCCATACCTGGAAATGTATTTACACTGTCTGTATTTTGGCACTATGTCAGTGTTGTAAGTATGACAGAATTAAATCAGTATTTCAATAGATTTAACAAGCGATCGATAGGGATAAGAAAAGAACAGAAGGAAACAAATCTCTCCACCCCTAAGAGCGTTACATGGATCAGCAGTCATCATGTTAGCTAAAATTCATCCCACTCTCCTCTAATCTTAACTTCCACCAAGCTTTTAATGTTGAACATCCAGGTTTGCACCTCCATTGATCCTTGGTAAAGAAATAAATTCTTTCTTATTGTTACATTGAGATGATATATATATATTTAGTGCTATTTTCTTTTAACTCAGTAGTGAATTGGAAACAGTTTTAAACTAAGTTGCCCCAAAATTAAAAGGAATTGTATACCCAAGTACCTTGAAGCACACCCAACTCTAAAGCAAGGGTTTTCTGGGCTGACATTACTCTGGTGCCATATGAAGTGTTGAGGTCCACTGAACAGCTACCTACCTGTTGGCTGAGATTCACACTCCACAATTGCACGGCCAGCCCAAAAACACCACTCCTGGGAATGCCCAGCAAAGTCTGTCTCTTTCCAGTGACTGCAGAGAGAACCCACAATGACTGGGTTCCTAATCTAATCTCTTTAGTTAAGTGAATACTCAACTAAAGTTAGTTAAACAAGATGAATGCATGCCCAGAACTGCACTTAGAATTAGATATTTCTGAGCAAAACCAAGAGTCTCAGGCACTCTTCCATGTTGTTACTTGCAAAGCATGAACTACCTGTAGATTCAGTACCTGAGGAAGGACTTGGGTCCCAAACAGCTTGTGAATACTTCCTGAAGAGATCATTTCTCCTCAAGAGTTTGAAAACAAATTAAAAAACAAACAAACAACAACAACAACAAAACTCACGTGGAACTAAAACAAAGGCAGTCAGGCTTAATCTTCTGTTCTGGAATCCACCTGAAATCCAAGTTCCTCAGTTGCAGCATTTGATTCTCCTCATGCTTGTACCACCGTGGTTTAAGTTTGTTTCCACAAGTGTGTCCAGGACTTAAGAAATTCAGGATAATTGTGCCTCGTCAGAAATACACGCACAAAAGTATACCTCTCTTTACCCTACTTGAGGATCTGCCAGTAAAATTTTGAGGGAATACAATGGTAATTCAGGCAAATTGACTGTTAAAAATATAAGTGGAAACTGATGCAACAAATGAGAATTCTAAAGCAGGAGAAAGATTGCAACCTTGTTTATGCACGTCTACTTGCATTTGTTGAGTGCATTTTCCTACCCAAAAATGAAGTTAATATGTTCAACCTTTTGCTTCACTGAGTCTGTGTTTTCCTATTAGCATGAGTAACTTTGACAATCACCTTCAGTTCAGCATCAACTACAGGATTATTTTTTCTACGTATGTCCTTAATGATTTGAATCCTTTATGCAGAAAAAAAAAAAAAATCCATTAAACTCAGGGAAGAATGGAAGAATTAGAGATGAAAGACCAAAACTTATTATCACATCTCTACATGAGAATTTGAAGCCTTTCAAAATGTACTTAATAGCCACTGATGTCTAAAATAAATAAAAATAAACGACATATTATTTGGAAATAAAAGGTAAGCATTTTGTGATGTTAACGTCAAACATTCCCTATCCGGTAGCAGACTGTGTGTGAATATCAGTAAAAGCGTTAATTAATGTGTGCTAACAACGTAGCTGATGGTTACAATGTATCTTTACAAGGATTCTTGTTTAAGAAATTATTTTTAACTGAAAAAAGACAGATTTGTTAAAACTTAGAATATTTGTGAAAAAGGGAAGGTAGGAGTAGTGGAAGTGGGGACAGGAAGATAAAAAGAGAAATTGACAAATCATTTGTCAAATCAATTGTCTAACATTTCAGTTTATTTGTAATTATTTGATTTGGAAATGCTATTAAATTCTGACTAACGCATAACTAAAGAGTATATAGCCTCAGAATAAATCTGAAGTATTTTGAAATCATTTTTAAAATTGAGACTGCCTTGATAAAGTATGTAAGAAAAACTTTTGTAATTTTGATGTTATCTTTACCCTCATTTCAAGCTGCAATATTTTGGGGGCAAAATCTTGGGTTTACATTGTGTAGTTCAGATATCTCCTTTTTTCATTCTGAGAGAGAAACCGAGCTACATTGCTTGGTGATCCATCACAGTAGTTTCTTACCACTGTGTGTTGTGCAATACTAGTACTACGTATTTGCTATTATCTCTTCTTCTATCCATTTGGGACTCAGTCATCATTCACCACTACTCAGAATTAAGTTTCTTTCTGACATAAACATACGATTAAAAATGATGCATAACTAATTAAACCTTAAAACAGTTCATATTTCATTAATATCTCAGGTTTTGCTCCTTCGGATATTTCACAAAAGGGCTAACAGACACAAATGTAAATGCCTAGGTATGTCTCTGGCAAGATTTTTAGACATGATGCTCAGAAATTTTTGAATATTTCTGTTTAAAAGACACTTTGCCATACAGGTAGCATAAGTGTACACTACTGTGATATCATCATTGTATAAAGGTAACAGCGGAACCTCAGTACTTTGACAGCACATTGTTTCAAGTAAGAACTCTAGACTTTCCATTAAAAAATCTCCCACTGAACAAATAAAACCCTGGTTATGACATTTTTTCACTGGTATGAAATTCTCTGTGACTCTTTTTACATACAGAGCTTATAAGTCAAGGATCCTTACGCTTGCAAAAAAAAATCAGTAATGGTTTTAAAAAGTTTCATTTGACACTGTAACAGTAATGGGGATGACAAGTACAATACCATATTCCTCATGATATTTATATAAGCTGGTTCACTACGAACGACAATTATATCATCTGCTGACATTTTTTTTCACTTGATTGAAGAAAGCACTGTTTGTAAATCTGTGGTTCTTAAGGTTGCTAAAGAAAGAAGGAAAACACTTTAAATAAGTCCTTTTTGACAATCTGGAGAATCTGACTATGCACAGCTTAGTTCTTGCTGATGTAGTGGGGTTGCCGTACCAAAATCCCTCTGACAGAGTAATAAGAAAAATTAAGTATCTGAAACAGCACAAAGGAGAGAAAAAGGTTTCAGACAAGGAAGTTTTGACAGCAGAAAGATTAAGATCATGAGAGAAGAACAAAAAGAGGAGCCATTTCTTCAGAACAGTTATTCTGACTGCAAGTCCAACCAATGTCAAAGGAAGCTGACCCACAGAAAGGGATGGAGCTGTGTCTAGCTTCATTTCTAGACTTCAAATAGCACCACTCTGTGAAATCACTCACAGAAGGCTGCGCAACAGCCTTGGAAGCCAGATTACAAATACCTACAGTTAGGTAACCATTTCTGAAAATGTGCTAAACACATCAAGATAAGGATACATCAGAGAAGACTTCCCAACAACTGTAGTAGTGTTTGCTGAGTTAATTACGTGTTCAAGGTTCATTCTACAGTCATAGGTTTGTGAAAATAAAAAATGCCTTTAAACTCACACACTTTCTGCCCTAAAAGAAACCCTGGGTACCAACGGTTTGAAAACATGAGAAAAACAATAAAGGAAGGGAGTGAAGACTATTCACTTATCTGAAATTAACAACAAGGGAAAATCCTATTTTTATCTTATGCAAAATGCAATGCAGGTCATTGCTAAGTTTCAGTTTTCCAGCTCCCCTCTGCTTCAAGAGTTGACAAGTGATTTCCAATCGGTCACTGCTTTTCCATACTTTGGGACAGTCAGGGCTCACTAACAGCGTAAAATTACAAGAGTGCTACTGCATGTGGTGTTCAGCTCCCCAAATGCTACTTCTCTAAAAGGAGTCTATGCTCTCTTATAGTTAGTGCAGAGACCTAGACATACCTGGAGGTTAATTAATTCAGTCTATAATAAAATACTATTAGGATGGACTGAATCACTTGCTGGAGCAGCCTTAGTGTTTTCATCACCTATATAAGAAACCTGTATAATGAGCTGAGACAGATATTTTCCTAATACTCAGGGAACTAAAGGACAAACAAATCCCATTTTGCAGGACAGATAATGGATGAACACCTTAAAAGAGGGTTGGCAATGACCATCATTGACAATAGCAAGGAAAAAGAAATCCACATTCAGCAAACTGAGTATGACATCAACATCAAATGTTTTTCTTCAACACCAATTCTCTGTGTTCAGGTAGATGTTGACCTTTTACCCATTCTACAAGACTGTTCACGCACAGACCATCAACAGCAAAAGTTCATCCAAAGACATGCTAGAAAACTCTTGCAGGAGTATCCTAATCTTAGGCTTCATGGATTGTTTTGTTCCTCAAATTACACTAGAGATCTCCCAGATAAGCTTTTCTCCCATTGAGACAGGGCAGGCTCACTGCTTTGGCCACAAATTGCTATTGGATACATTTAGTGCTTGGACTCTTTTGACTAGGAAAGCTGTCTGGATTCTTCTTCCACATGCAAGAAGTTTTTCAAATTCTAATCCATTTCATGCTGGCCCACAGTCTAATTAGCTTTTTTTCACCATAGAGGGGAAACTCTTAATATGCTTTTCTTCCTAAGCACGTTTAACTAATTTACCTACCTTTTCTTGCTCTTCTTGTCTGTAACAAATCGAGTGCATGTCGAAGTCCTCCTCTCAAACCTTCAAATAGGAAAGAAAACCTCAGTGCTGGCTTCCTTCTCCTAGTTTGTAAACTCTACGCTTTCCCCTTCTCCATGGTGGAGAGCAGCCCAGCACATTTGAACCTTAGCTAGCCCATTACTTACACACAACATGTTACCAAGAGAGCCTTCAGAAATTTTTACCTTTAGTGAAGAAAGGGCTATTTCTTGGAGACAGTGGTAAAGATCTCTTTTGCTAATAGCAGTAGTTAAAATGTCTGTTATATAGAGCAGGCCTGTATTTCACAAAATACACTATAATTTGGAATGATTGGTGGCCTCTGTTCTCAAGAGATTCAAGCAGAAAGCATCAGGTGAGGAAGGGCAGACAGAGCTGGGTGAGAAAAGGAAGTGCCAGAACTTTTTCCTGTGCTGTTTTTGGCTGTAACCACCACGATACTTCATTCACCTACACAAATACTAACATTTCCCACGCTGACACCATACTCCTTGCCCCTGCAACTACCAAAATCAACCCATTACTTGACAGCTCAGCACTTTGGGGAAGAATTAACTTACCCTGTTTCACCCTTGAACGCCTATTCACCCTTCTTGTTTAATTTTACAGTGTTTTAATTTTTGTCACAGCTGTAGTAAAACCCACAGAAGAAAAAGCATACAATCTTACACATAACACATTGGAGACTTTCAATCACAAGATTTCATCCTTACATAAATATAGGGGTTAATACATCTAGTTATATAAAGATTAATCCCTCTAACTGAAGCCAGATCTGTGGTATTCTTAGTACTACTTATGTTCCAGCTGTGTTATTTAAAGCTTTCATCCACAGTTTTAATATTTGCATTAGACTTTCTGAAAATGTTTAGGTTCTTCCTTCACGACTGAGTGCTCTTTGCTTACTCTTGCTTGAACTATCTTTCTTCCCCGAGTCACTACCTCTCTTATCAGCTTCCAGCTTCATTCCCCTTCTATTAGAGTTTAACACCATGTTGATGCTTACAGGTTTTTGTTTGTTTGTTTGTTTGTTTTCCATAAATTTACCAGTGGCTTCTACAGTCATACATGAATAACTGCTTTATCAACTAGAATATCAACAGTTTAATATGCAATTATATGTTGCTATAAACAGCATTATTGAAATATTTCAGGGGTTTTCCTGATGTTTAATGAGATGCATTGTCAAGCATAATAGAAACACAGGGCTGGTAACATTGCTAGTACAGGTTTTGCTTCAGGTTATTAGTGAAAGGTTTACAAATTTATTTAGAGAGGGTTTTGATTCATTAGCCTCTTCTGTACATCCAGGCAGTCAGTTCCTAATATCTGGAGCTATGTCTGGATACAGAATAAATACAAAGAAAACAGTGAGAGCACACGTCAGGGATTTTTAAGCCAAAAGCCGCTACGTTTTCTAACTTGAAGGATCTCTGAGCTATACCCAGAGAGAGCATTCTTCTTGCTTTCTTCTTCTCTCTAAGCATCAGGACAAGCATGCTTGAGAGGAATGGGAATGAGTGTGAAAAACACACTTGTCTGAGCAGGAAGAAAGGGGTTGTTGCAAGTAAAGTGGTCAATTGTATTGTAAGATTTGACTCTGGGACAAATTTATCTACGTAATCAGACAAGAAAATACACCAATGTAGTTGTGGCAAGAGGCTTCAAGACTGCTTCCAAAACAAAAGGATCTCTGTTAAAAAAACAACAGTAAGTCTAGACAATAAGCAAAATCATACACACCAGAACAGCTTTGTAGCAGAGGATGAGGATGAATGTGAACATTTCTATAGCTAGCTCTGTGTTTGCTCTTCCCAGGTAATCAAAGCTGGTTCTCCAGAGGTTCCAGGCTGAGAAAAGGCTGAGAAAGATTCAAGGATAAGACTTTCTTCTGTGAATACAGCATTGTACAAATCCTGAGAAGCAGGTAATTACACTGTGCACCCATCTTCAGTACATTTGGCACAGAATATATATGTTCCTCTTATTTTATATGGATGTCTATTTTCATTGAATAGGCATTTCTATGGGAAGATTTCCAATGACTTTCCACATTCATTTACAGACCACACACACACACACACACACACACAAAAGTTCCTTGCAGACTAAAAATTGGTCTGTACTACAGGAAAAAAAATGCTTTTAGTTATAGCTTTGGAATTACTGATATATGTTTTGATGTGTATTTCTGATGTGTTTCAAACCCAGCTTTCTAAATGCCATGTCCTGCCACATCATTTACTGTCAGGATGAGCTTTCTGATTTTGCTATTTTTTCTTAAATCAAGAGGCAAAATCAATCCTAAGTGATTTTTGAAAAGTGATTTTTGAAAGCCTTCCAAACACATGGGCAGGTGAACCATTCATCAACAATGTGCGTGCACACACACACAGAAGGGAGAGAGAGAGAAGGAAAGAAAGGGAAAAAAAAGGAAAGGGGTGGGGGACAAGGAGGAGTACTGCTCTTTAGAAACTCTCTAGAAACATTCCTCTGAAGTACTTCAAAACAGTCAAGAAGGAATGATTCCCATGCCATATAGCAGTGAAATAATGCCTTAACCCACCCACTGACTATGCTGCAATTAATTAAACCAGCCGTAGGCAGTAATAGATTAATATTTTCCTAATAAGAAATATTTTCCTAATAAGAAATTATGGTCTATGCTTTCTTAGACACATCTTACGATGCTAAATCCTGTGCAGACAGATGCATTTTGCTGCCATGAACCTGGTTTGCCAGTTTGGGCCACCTCACAGCAGGCTCAGTCCAGTTGCTTGCGCTCCGCCATCTAACACAGCCACATCCTGCTTTCAGGGAAATGTCCAAGTGCCACAGCTGCATCCAAGAGAAAAGTGGTTCCCTGGCAATACCTCTCCAGCCTGGGACCCACAGAGTGACTGTTGTCACACACCACAGAACTGCTGCACAACTCCCTGATGCTAGTGGAGCATCAGGGAACAGCTTCCCTTTCATCTCCGGTGTCTTTTGAAATCCTGGTCATTTGTATTTGATATTTGATCAAAAAAAAAAAAAAAAAGGCATATTAGAACTAGGAAAGATGTAGGCAAACTCATTTAATAAAATAAACACCATTCTGGATGAAAGCAAATTGGACCTGACATTTGCAATAGCTGTTTGTGTTCACCAAAGTAAGTGAGGGACAGGAGCGGTATTAAATTGAATTGCAGCAACGTGCAGCAGGTATGGGATGTGCCTCCCATAGCCTCTATTATGGAAACAAGACAGCTCACTGGGTGAACATTGTGTTAAAGCAACATGGGTTTTTTTTTTCATGTCTCTCATCATCTCCATTCAAGTGCTTATCCAGCATATTGACTTCTATAACCTCTGCAAAAAGAGCAACATCCAAGTTCCTGAGGGGCAGCCATTTCATAGGTACCACTGACAGACAGTGTGGCCCATATGTAGGTACAGTGGTAAATACCTGGAACAGGGAACTACTCTTATCTTCTGTATGATCCCACCAAGCAGAGGCAGAAAAGGATCAGAAGGAGGTGCTGAAAGAGCTTTAACAGAAGATGACAATCCCTTTCTGCATTACCCTGCAGAGAACCAAACGCTGTCATACCACGTGCTGGAGCTGCTGCCTGCTGCACTACTTGCTCCTTATCTGCCACCACAACCTGAATGTGCAGAGTTAAACAGGCCAGAAAATTCAGAGGCTACCAGAGACAGAGGGTGAGTGTTCAATGCAAATCTGGGATCATTTGATTAAGGCTTTCCCAAGACACGACCCAGATGTAAACAATCTGCTTATCCATTTCTCAGCATCTTAGAGCACCTTTTTGCATGTACTACTTGTGCTTGCTGTCTGGTTTCATTTATGTCACTCACTGGAATGCCAAAAATATTGGTTTTGTCTCTCTCCAGGGGCCACTGAAAATTCCAATAAACATTTATGTTGCATTTAAATCCTGTTAGAGCTCTGCATTTTCCCTACAACAGAATTAACTTACTGGAGGGAAGAACAAGATTGACAAACATAACCATTCTTGGCCTCCTGAATTATTTGGATCCTCCTTAGCTAAATAATTAATAATGCAAAAGCCAGACGCTTACCAACCATAGGGTGTCTTAAGACTGGCTAACTGATTGACTATCATGGGATATTTGTCTTCATTAGTGTATTTTATTAGTAGGTCTTGGGTTTATATTATCCCATCTTTTATTCTCTTCTTCATGTCATAGTTCTTAATGCTAGATGCATCAGCACCAGCATGAAATTCTTGAAAGTTTACCTTGAATAACATCGGTCACTCTTAGTATGCAGGCCTAACAGCTGATGACATTATTCTCACCAGAGCTGAAAATGTGCACAGAATACATGTAGTACATGACATCAGCTATGGCCAAAGTTAGCCACATTTCTCTTTCAAAAACTGAGTGAACAAGGGAGACCCATTATTTTTAGCATTTCTGTGACATCCTAAAAGTTTCTAATGCAATCAGTACACTAAATACAGCCAGTATTTGAAGTTAATCCTTTGCATGGTTCCCGTCATGGAAGCACCTTCCTCAGTTGCTATGAAACTGTCAAACTCAAGGCGGGGGAATAAACCTTCAAAAGCTGTGTCTTGGCCACAGTATCTGTATGGGGCCCATGCTTTGAGTTTTAGAAGATACATTAAAATTACTCCTCTCATATGAAAATGCTGGTTTTGCACTGTTACACATGCAACAACTACAGAAGAAACGATGCACATTCCTGCTATTACTCTGCATTAGGACTTACACCTGGTTTATACAGGCAGGCATTTTAGCTGTTGGGTGTTAGATGACACTGTTCACTGCTCTTTTCCAGTATGTCTGTGTGTCTTGCTGTGCTCGTTACACACACATCCACAAGGCTTCTAAGACATGGAGAGAAAAGGCTTTGAGTATCCAAAGGCTTGGGGGGCTTTGTTATTGTTGTTATGTTTTCCCATTTTCCTACAAATGGCACTTGAGCCACTTCAAATCCACAGTGGAGCTAGCTCCCATCGAAACTAAGGGAAAATGGAAATTTGACAAAATCCTGTGTCACTTGAGCACTTCCGAAGTGTGATATCCTGCCCATCTGAGCAAGTCTGGCCATTCAGAACAATCTAAAATTTGCAGCACACAGATGCTTAAAGCATTTCAGTAATAGTGACTGTCAGTGCCTTGGTAGTCATGACGGCCAAAAGCTATGAGCAAAGCATGGTTTTTATGCAGGTAACACTCCCTGCTATTCTGAAACAGGAGGAGGATATTCAAACAGTTTCTTTGTGTGATCCAGACAGGTTGCACCTTCCAGCTAGGCTGAGGAAGGTTTGAAGTTTAGGACCTTCACTAGACTGGGACGGAGGGAGGAAGCCTGATTTTGTGTGTTGTGGAGCATAGGGAAACCAAGCAAGTGGTGTCACCCCAGAGAAAACAATTAAGGGAAAGATAAACTATTATTCCAGTTGCTCAACAGTGGATTACAATTGCTTCCCCATCACAGCTACATACAAAAACACCTGGCTTTGAATTGAAGTCATAAAGCCGAAAAATAAAAAAATAAAAAAGGTAGATATATCAAATGTCCTATAATTGCCTTGAAATCTTATTTTCTCTGACCTGAAGGTAGTTATTTTGTGCCCACTGTTTTAATTCCTAAATGTGATTTATAAACGATTTATATTATCCTAATCTGTCCCTGCAGTGTTGCAGCAATGGCAGGCCTACACAGAAATCTTAATGAAGCACTCACTACAAACTGTAAACACAGAGGCTGCTGAGGTGTCATGTACAGTCCTGATAGAGGTTAATACCTTCCACAGTCATTAGGTTTGCATTCGGGGATGTTTGCACAGTAGTCAATTCAGATAAAATTCAATTGTATGCTGGCAGCCCATAAAAAGTTTATGCATCATTGAATCTCTGAGGTATTCCTTGGTCTTAATAGGATAAAATTCATCGCTGAGTAGAACATCCTTAAATTGAGCAGTGGCCCTGCTACCCTGGTTTGCTTGGGGGCGTCGGATGGTGTAGCCCGGTCACAATCCCTGCAGAGGGAATTATCTTCACTCTTAAGACATGCTAAGAATGTGTTCGTTTAAGGTGCTGAAGCAGAAGAAAGGTAAGGGCGTATTTGTGCTTCAGTGACACATATTGACTTCTTGCAAACAGAGGCTGGGAGGTGTGGAAACGCAATGGATGCAGCAACAAAGCACAGCAGCAACACGCACCCCGATGCACGCACACATACACAACGCTGCAAGGACCACACAAGCACTGGGTAAGCTAGAAAAAAATGCTCAGATAAAAGCTCAGACAGAAGCACTAAGCTGTCTAAATCAACATCAGGATTTGCTCAGATGCGCACTTGCTTTTGTGCTACATGCCCTAAAATACTGCATTGTTACAAGGAGGAGAAAATTAAAACATAGGAAAGAGAAATATATATATAAATATTCTTACTTGCCAAAATATATTTGTTATTGACATTTCTGGGGTAGAAAATGGAAAACAGAGGAAAAAAAAAAAATCAGAAGTGCTTCTACCAACTATTTTAGAAAAAAAAAAAATCAACATCTCAAAAGTATTTATGGTTTATCTTGGGGATGCCAAATTGCCTAGGGGAATGAAAATTGAAAAATCTGGATTTCTTTCTACATTTTTGCAAATAAACCCTTTTTATTTTCAGTGCAAACTTTTATTTACATTTGTTCACTAGCATTTTAAAATGTTGCTGTAAAAGTGAATATTTACCTTAATGTTAATGTTTAATGTTACTCCAAGTGAAATATTTTGTTCAACTTCAAGCATATTTTTTTTTTTTTCAGTTCAAGGAGCATTTTGGGTTCTTTGTGACACAACTCTTTTCTGTATTTCAGAAGTATTAGCGAAAGCCTTTATTTGTCTTAGCTCTAATTCCTGCCAAACTGAATATTCCCATCTGGTTTATTTCATTTTTGTGAAATAAATTTCTTCAAAATTAAATAAACCTAACCAAAATTCCCACCTAAATCTTCTTCTGAGTACCGAAGCAGAAATGGAGAGTTCCACAGGGCCAGTGTCATCAATCTCCAGAGAAAGATATTACCACAGGACAAATGGCTTCTGATTTTATTTATTTTTTTTAGTAGCACTTCACTCTCCCTTGACTTCCCCTTGCCTGTTGAAGAGCAGAGTGAGGCCCGTAGCACAACACTTAAGGACTGGAGACTTCCCTTCTGGAGTCCCCAAACCTCCCCTGTGGTGGAACAGCACCTGCCCTGCTCCCCTAGTCATGACAAAGAGGTAGAAGGGTTTTGCTGTAGCTGACATGGTCCTAAATAGTTCTACACTCCTTTAAGACCCCCCGGTACAGCAGCGTGTGTTCTCAGTGACCCAGATCTACTCCACACTGTGTCCAAGACCTGCCCCTGGACCGACCTAGCTACCCAGTCCACTCACATTTGTCTGTACAAAAACTCAAAGGCCAACCTTTGAGCGCAAGAATTTTCTTTTGCTGCACCAAAGCTACAAAAAAAACTAACAGGATTTAAGTTAGGTAAACTCACATTCATGTATGAAGGTCTGCATTTACCAAGAAAATGTGTTTGTAAACAAGCTAAACTTCTTACGGAGGTTTTACCTTTGCATTTCATTTTTTTTCCATTTAAGCTACAAAACAGACATCTTTTCAGAAGAAAAAAAAAAAATTATACACTACATATTTTAAAAGAAAAAAAAATGTAGTACTAATGAAAAATTTTCAGGTCACTCTTCAGGTCACAACAATTTAAAATGCAAAACCCCAGTGACAGGAGTTTCTGGCAGCAGGATCCCATTCCCACACAGCGGTATCTTGCACGTTTACCAAAGCAGCTAGATGTTACAAATGCACTGGGACTAAGTTAATGTGAGCTTTAGATGTTTAACTGTATTTCCTTCTTTGATGTCATCCAGCATGCCAGCTCATTTCATGTTCCCGTAAGATAAATGGTGTATGTTCCTCTCTTCCCGAATGTGACCCTGGTCAGAGCTTACAGTCCTTCCTCAGAGTTGTACCACCAGGTAGAATTACCACAATAACATCCACTCCTCTGAAGAGTACCACTCAAAATAAGAACACCTGCACGTTTTAGTTTTAGTTTTCTCATTTTTAATAATATTTTGAAAATAATAGCTGTCCATTTTTCAGGCTATTTGCACAGCTCCTGCCTGCAAAATCGTCAATTGTTTCAAGAAGGACAGATTATAGCCTGTCAAAAAGCCTGAAATTGAGCCAATGACAGCCTGAAAGCTATTCCAGACTCTGAAAATGTATTGCTATGCCTTAACATTTTTCTTTGGCAGCTGGTTACTGGAACCTTAGTTGCAGCACAGGTATGGAAATGCTAAAAAGGTTGGATTAGAAAGTTTTATTAGAGGAAGCATTGATCTCACTGGCCTATATGAGGAAGCAGACACTTCTTTTATCCTTAGGACAGTATTAGTTTCATACACAGCTGAGTTTTATATTCAGGTACAACGCTCCATTCCACGCCTTTCCTATCCTTTTGTCACCCACAGGTAGCAATCATCCCCCTCTGATAGTTAAAGTAAATGGCTAAAAAGGTTGAATGGGGTTCTGTAAGCCAACTGCATACTGAAACCTCCCAGGCCCTTACAAAAGATAAAATCAGATAGTGCTGAAAATGACGTTAATGTGCATAATGGACACAGTTTTAGTGAGGAATTAACTGCATATACTATTTGACCCAGAGATTTCTCCATTCCAGAGGGTGATCCAATGAATGTGAAAGAAATTAAGAAAAAAGTGCCAAGGATGTTTCCTAAGGATACTTCCAGGAGAGTGAAGCTTGAACTCAAACAACTTGTGCTCTTGCTGTTCCCCCGCCTCATTCTCACCATCCCGATACCCAGGGCCCCCTTAACACAAACACAAGCCTTGCATTGCCAGCACACTTGTGCAGCAGGCGAGCTTCCATCCTGTACTGAGACCATCATGCCTACTTTGTTCTTCAGATGTGAATGACTACAGAAGGTAGAAAGAAGTAACTTAAAGGACCCTGAATATATATATATATATATATATAATAAAAAACAAAACAACAAAAAAAAAAACACTGCTGTACCACACTTCCCCAAATCTGCAGTGCTTCCCAGTCTGACTGTATCTCTTTCTTCCCTGTCTACAAGCTTCTGTTTATGGCACAGTCACCTGCTCCGTTTGAGAGCAGCAGCAGAAGTCCTTGGCTTAGTGTCTTGAAAATACTGTCCTTTCATGATGAGATATTCTTTTATACACCTTTGCATGCTATCTCCTTTATCTGTCTGACCTCAGATGATCAGTCACAGTGCCAGAATTTCAAATAAGTTAACAAGGTGGCCCCTAAAAGTTTATGACTGCTCAGTTCATTTGCAGCAGTTTCCAATAGTACAGGCCATTCTTCTCACAGCTAACAGGTGGCACCGGTTTCTTCTGTTTTTCTTATCTGAAGGCGAGAGGTGAACCTGTTACAGCAGGTTAAAGGGTGGAGAAGATTGGATTTTTTTTAGATAGGTCTATAGGGAATGGATCAAGTTAATTTAAATAGCTGGCAAAAGGCCCACTGCAGCTTTAGTCATGATGAATTTTCAGATTATTATAGGAGCAGATGGACTTTGTCCTGTAAGTAATTGTGTATTCTCTGGAGTGGACAGGGGGGCCATTGAACCATCTGTTTTGTTGTTGCTCCTGATAGTGTCTTATTACTGTCTGTGTCTGCTGTTTTACTGCCTGACTCCCCCAGGCCTACTTTACATCAGCTTGCTCAGACACAAGATGCCCTCTTCTTTTATGTAAGAAAGAGAATGGTATTTGCCACCCCAGCCTGCTATGCCATGCCTCTAGTTTTCCTTTCTTCACAGTCTGCTACCTTTCTCTGCTTATTTTAGCCCCTCAAAATGTATTGGAAAGGACAACAGATTGACAGGTCTTTTAGCAGTGGTACTACTCAATGCTGCCAGGAGTTAAATCTGTAATAATAATGCCTTGCTCCAGCATGGCATTTTTCAATAGAAGACAAGGAATTTCATACAGATGTCAGCATCAGTAGCCCCATCCTACAAACTGTGAAATTTGGGTACAGGGGAAGATGGTCCAAGTTAACAGCCTAAAAATGGGAAACTCAGAGATACTCACAATAGGGCCAAAAGAGACAGAAGGAAAATGGTACGCATTAATCTGTACAGTCATTCAGTACAAGTCTATACATGAATGCAAGACGTACAAGAAATAAATGACATTAAAATCCTTACCTGTGGCCAAACCTGGGATTTAGTTGTTATACAAGATATTCAGTAGGATAACACATATGACTCAGCTATTACTTTATATTAACATAAAAAGACATACAGCTTTGTCAGGAAGGACAGACTGCAAAACAAGGGCCAAGGACATTAACCACGTAATACACTTGTGATGTGATCTACTGAACTCTCTATGTTATGATTAAATGCCCAATAATTTTTGTAAGAGTTGAAATGTGTCACTGAAGTCTTTTTTAACACTGATTCAGTACCAAGTCAATTAACAGCACTTCTTTCAGCATCCTGTAAACATTATACTTCACAGGGTTCCCTCATACCCCTAATGCATTTCCATAAATACATATAAATAATGGGAAGTGAGACCTACTCCAAGGGAATAGCTGTAACCATGATTATATACATTTCCTTGTAACTCTTATCCTCAGAAGTATAGGACTATTTTCAAAAGCTAAAATGACAAATCAGCCACTCTATTCTGCGTGAGCCATTCACATTGGGTGAAAGCTTTCCTCAACATGATGCAGTGGGATTTACTTTATCTTCAATGTATGCTGCTATCCCTGAAGAGGCATACAAAACTTTTCTGGAGCTAATTGTTCTTTCACCTCTTAGACGTTCTCAGCTAATCAAAGATGAAGAGCTTTTTCATTATTAGGTGAATGACATCCTTCATTGCTCTCATCATGGTAGAGGTATAGCAGTTCAGCTCTCTGCATTATTTGAATATGCTACATATTCCTGAAAGACTCACAAATGTGGAGTCAATTTTTCTTTATTAAAATCTATGAAATTAACTAATCTAAATTCCATATGGGCCAGTGATTCAGAATAACATGAATTTTTTTAATATTAAAATACCTTTGTTGAAAACACGTTAAATTAATAACAAGACCTATATTAAAAGTCTTTTTCTAAAGGATATGGGTTTTGAATTTTCATGTCTTTTTGAAACTAACTTGAGATTTGTGAGTAGTTTTTTTCTCATTTTATAATTAAATCCTCTAATAAGAGAACAAAATACAGTGGTCTTTCTCAGCCTTTTCTTGGGCCTTGGTGTCATTAGGGCATTATGTATATGAATATTTTTACTTATGTTAGCATACAATCCATTCTTTTTCCTCAGAGTAAATAAAATCAAGCAGACAGTTGGCTCAAATGACTCAACGCAATGCCCCCAGAACAGCAGAGGCAGATGAGACCTTGAGAGCAGATGAGGATCTAAGCTGAGTCTTAGAGTTGTACACAAGTCCCAGGCCATAACTGACATGAGCCTTCTGTTCAGTATCATTTCATCAATAATCATTTGGCATTTAAATTACAATTCTGTTCATTAGTCTGTCTCAATGTATGGGTAGCAGGGGTCATTAGTACATATCTCCAAGGGTCAAATTCTAAATTAAATCTTGGCATCTTTCAGGGAAGTGTCTTTTAATTTTGTGACTACAAAATCTTGTAATTCCTTTTTCAAAAGTACCCTCCAGAGGGGTTTCTTACTCACTAGCAATAATCAACTGCCGTAAGTTAGAAGTTTCTCAGCTATCTTATCAAATTATAAATTGCTATAAGGTCATCTTTTCATTTTGCTAAACTTATGAAAAGTTGTGTCTCTCTTCTTCCTTTTGTGTATCAGGTTATTTATATTGCAGCTGATCAACAGTTTATTCAGGCACAGTGTTCTTCAGCTCTTCAGAGATTAGCAAGTGAGCTGATAAACTGAAAGCATTTGGGAAAGTGTTAAATACTAATAAATAAAAACTTCACATTTTTATATTAATAGTACAACTCAGACATATTCTCTAGTGTTTCCATCTGCACTAGAAATATGCTAACATACTCTGCACAAAACTTCTCACATCACTGCTTCCCCAAAGATATACTTTTAAAGGTGTGTTAAGATTGCTAGGTTTTTCATGGTGTTGATCTGCTGTCTCTCTCTCTCTCTATGGATAGCAAAATTGACATCAGGATTGAAACTTTCATGGATACGTTAACATGGACTCAAAAACTGATTTTATACAAGGACAGAAAAGATTAGGTCTAAGTCCCATTGGGAACTGGATTTCCTGATGCATGGCAATATCCCAACAAATTCCTCAAAAGTGTGATTGCTATGAGAAGTAAGAAGAAAAAAGAAGTCTTAAGCCAGAGGTCAACAATCAAGTGGACCTAAATAATGAGAGGATAGCCACTCTTTTTGGTGGATGGTAGGAATGGAAGACCTAACAGCACAGTTCTCAGCAGGCTGGCACACTCCTTACTGCTGATCAGAACACACCAGACTAGGATCTAACATGCTCCTTCAGTGGATGGCAGCTATCCAGCTACTGAGTGCTGAGAGAAAATACAAGGCCTGAGATGACTCAAATTCCCCAAGGCTGTGGTGACAGGTCTGGAAATAACGGCCAGGTCTGAGTATACTTAATTTTAGACTCTGAAGACTGTGGCATCACCAGTATTGCCCACATGGAGGCCACCAGATGTAGTATTAATGCATCCAGTTTTACCTCATGTAACAGGAAAAGGAAAGTGATGAGGAAAGAGCACATGCATTTCTCAACCATAGCATGAGGATGTCTCCCAAGAAAGGACATGAAAATAGACCTAGTTAAGCAGTAAGCTCATTTACATCTAGGTGAAAGAAGTTGACTTCAGGACACATTGTCACAGCAGATGGCCTTGCTTCATATTATGCACTATAGCCATGTCAGTCTGAAGACAGCACCAGGTTCAAACCCAACAAGCATCCCAACAAAGGAAAGGGCTATTAAATCACCTTATTTGTGGATGCTGTACGCTGCGGTTACTGGTGTCTGACAGAAGTATTTCTGTATATGCTCTAGGCCTGATGCTGTAGGGTGTTGAATGCAAGTGAATCTAAACAGGGGAACTGAATGGTGTTTACAACGTTTCCAGTCATCTGTATCTGTATGTTGAAGAGTGTGTACAGGGAGGAGACTGAAACATTGAGGGATCCCTCCAGCACTACAGATAAAGAATGTCATCTGGGGAAACTAATACTGCTTGCATCTCCGATGTAACATACCCTGTGATTGCAAGGAAAGGGAAACGTGTTCTCAGCATATGCATTTATACAACATGAATTCAAACACAGACAATGCCTTTTGAAAGAGGTGACTAAATCTTTGCTAAAATTTTGCAGAGGTATCACAAAATCTCTTTCTATCTGCCAAGTTTTGAATGGGAAAAAATATATTCTGAAAAGTTTTCACTGCGTTCCCCATACATAAAGAGTAAGCATTGATTTTCAGTATGGATTAATTTATTTATGGAAAATAATAACACGTATGTAATATTATGTAATTATAACTTGGAGGTAGAAAAGAAAAGGGAAAGAAAGGAAAGCCTGCTGGTTATGGTAGTGATGAGGTACATATAGAAAGACATTAAAAAACGGTAGACCCTGAATTGACTGTGCATAGTTAACTAATTTCCAAAATGTTTTCCAAGTGTACTATAAAAGATGAACTGACATCCATCAGCTTTCTTTTCCTGTGCACATGATGCCAGATATCAGTACAAGTTTTCATTTTCTTCTCAACACAACTTAAAATGCCCATTGGTTTCTAGCCCACTCTCATTGATACTGATATCTGTAGACATCTTAACATGGTCTTAAGAAACTGAAGGGCTGGTCAGCCTAGTGCAGGTAGAGCTTTTAACGGCCTGCTTTTCATACACTCATGCAAAACTTTATTTGTTAATAATTACTTGATGCCCTGAACATAGTGCCTATGTATGTGACTTGGTCAGTTCAATAACTATTCAAACATTAAGATCTAAGGAAGCAGAAACTCCTCAAAAATCAATGGGAAAAGGTTAACCAGGTTTTTAAAACTAACTTGAATGGCTTGCGCTACATAATGCAACGCACACACATTCAAAACATGAATAAACAAGATTACTGTGATTCAGAATGGGGCTATCTGTTTACTTCAATAACTTCTGTTTCATATAATAAAACAACACATATTAGAGAACAGGGAACAAAACCAGTTTCAGACTATTTTAATTTTCTAATGAAAATAACTTCTGAATATACAAGTCACTTCATAGGATACCACAACTGAATTCTGGTTTTGTGCATGCTTGATTGTTTCCATTCTGGGCTTTTGATTTAATTAAAACTAGTGGCAGATGGAATATTTATTCTGATTCTCTCTGCCAATTTCTATAGTTCTGTAATAACGTTTTCCTAATTTAAAAGATGTTTTCCCCTTTATGTTTTCAAAACATCCACATGAGCAACACAGAGAATTTACTATTGAAAAGACGAAAAAAAAAAATCAAGATAAACTAAAGGCTGGCAAACAAAGAAATAAGCACATTCACATACACAAAAGAAAGAATTTCCCCAATCTCTTTTACTCAGTACTTTTATGAGTTACTTGTAATAAAAATAATAAGCAGTGTTGGTTAAAAGAATGATTTTTTAAAGTCTCTTTAACAAAAAAAAAGAAATCAATGACAAGATATGCTTTAGATCTAGACATTTAAGGAGCCCTGTACTACTATTTACCAAGTACCTTTTTAATAACGGGTCCATAAGTCAGAGAACAAGCTACTGAGGATATTCATATATTCTCTCTCTCTCTCACTCTCTCTCTCTCTTTTTTTTTTTTTTTTTTTGATGTTCCCAAACAAAGCTTACTGCTGGAAGACTGTCTCTCAGCAGTAATAGGTAGGGCTCAACATACAATTAACAGGGTGAAATCCTATATGGCTTGTATTATGCAGAGTCCAGTTATGCTATTTAGTGGTCTCTTCTTGCCTTGAATTTCTTAACTCTATGATGCATTCCTCCTACCCCTTCCCCCGGGGGGGGGCCGGGCACCCCCCCCGGTTTATAAAAGATCACAACCACCAGATCTTTCCTTGCATGTGCAGCTACTTTGGGAAATTCCTCCTGAAGCAGACTTTCTTCTGGACCTCTCAAGGCATCTAACTCCAAATGAATGCTGAATACTGAATGCTGCAATGTCAAGAAATATTTAATGAATGGCTGCAGCACTAAACATAGTTCATCATCTTTTCAATCAATGAAAAGGTTTTTATCTGCACGTTACTCATAGAATTCACATCTATTGTTGTCTCCCACATCACCTCTAGCTGTTCTGATTTACAGTTGTTTTGTTTACTTTCCAACACCCATTTCAGTCCTCATCCATTCAAAATTTTGAAGAGAAAAGCATGGAGGATACACTGTTGCCTAAAGCAGTCATCTCACGTAACAATTGGTTTTCAAAAGACTAGGTATCTCTGGAAAAATCTGTCACCCTCACAGTGTAGTAAGTGGAGAGAATGAGGTATCTTCAGAGGACAAAGCAATGACAAGGCTCCAGCTCTCCCTTAGGTGATAACGAATCTCTTGGCTGTCTCAGGTGGAACCCTGCAGCTGCAGCTCAGGCTTGCACATATCATAACTTCCAGGCACCCTGGCCAGGGCCGACAAACCTGCCCCACATATGTGATCAGGAGAAGAAAACTATGCGATTTGGGAAAAAAACGGTAGCTAAAGTGTTGCTGGGTTACTTAGCAAGAAATAAAGCTATTGTTTTGAAGAGCTTGGTTTACCAGTGAATCATTGTTATACTTCATCGTATGCCAAACAAACTGTCCTTGTGATAAAATCGCAACATGACTCGATATGTCAACAGACAGATTTCCAATTAGAGTTGTCATCTTTCATCCTCAACTTCCAAAACGGCTTGCTCTTGTTGCTACTACTGTCATTGACCCAATTAACAGAGCTCATTTCATAACCTTCATTCCCACAATTACCATTTACTTGCTGCACAGCTTAAATCCTTAACTACACTATGATTCAGCTTCACCTGCCTTAACCTAGGGATTAGAATAACGACCCCACTTTGAAGAGCACAGGATGAACAAGTGAAAAATGTTTTTATGAGGGCAAATTGTCATGTTGTCACTAGTGAAATTAATACTGTTCTTTGCAGAACACAAGTGAAATATCCATCAGATTCCTTGTTCTTCTTTAACAAAAAATGTCATTTACTAAAGAAATATTTCCAGAGATGTGTAGGAGGGAGAAACAATTAGACTACGTCTAAGAATAATGAGTAATCTGTTATACGAAGTCCTGCATAGCCTGCATGCAATACAGACTAGACAGTAATCTGACCTCAGCTCTAGTGGAACCCATGATCAACTCCAGCCTGATGAGACAAATTGCAGTAAACCACACAAAACCCATTTTCTGTTCCTCTCTTTCTGCAATAATCTTTAACAGTTTTCGGTTACTATTTATAACCTCTATACTTTTTGAATCTCCTTTAATTATCAATTAAGTTCATTTTTAAAGTATAGATAACAAAATTATATTTCTATTTTTCAGGTGACTACTTAAACTTACAGTGTGATTTAGACCAATCTGTGACTTTTCTTGAAGTATACTGAATGTAGTGAGCTGCCTTTTTTTGTCCCCATAGCTCCATGCTAGGCTTCTTCATCTTTCAAGCGTGGCTCAATTGATGTTGTATTATATTTTTCTGGAAATTGCTCACAGCAACTTGGCCACTGTTTGAAAAAGATTCCTTAGCCTCACTCTCTTCCAAAATCCTAAAATGGCATCTCATTAGGATGTGGGATTGAGATTGTCTACACAGAGGTGAGCAGCACGTTGCAGTTATTGTCCTGGACAGAAGCAGTCCCCACAGAAATCCTAATGCTACCTCAAATGTGTCATGGGAATATCTTAGTCTCTGTGTCATTATATAACATCCCTGAACCCCTCCTGTCTCTCAACAACAGTAACGTGACTTCTTCTGGCAGTGGTTACAAGCATAAACATTATACAATCACTGTGACACAGCTTTTACACAATCAAAATACTTTGTCAACCATGCTTCGGGGAATTTTCAGCAAAACAGCATTTTTGCCCTTTATTTAATGGCAATTGTAATATCTGACCAATTCCAACCAATAATTTCATTACCTTTCTTAAGTAGTCTATTATCCTGATATTAAAAAAATGTTTCTCATTGATTTGGAGCAATATCACAGTACTGCTGTTTCTGCAGCAAAACTCCATGGAGTCCAACTTGAAAGAATTATCCAAAAAAATCAATACCTTAGCATGGGACATTTTTTTTCCTGGAGATCAAAAATGCTTTCTGATTTGTCACAATAGATGAATTACACATGGCATTTGACTTCTTTTCTAATCTGTACCTTTTAAAATATTTATCTGATCAATATTCATCAAGATATATCTCTTTTAAGTTGCCTACCACTGCTGAAATACAAATCACTGAAATGACTCCAAGAAAACCTGTGTACATGCACAGGAGTAGAAATTACACAGATAATAATAAACAAGCTGTCAAGTCATTGAATTCGGAAGCATTTGTTGGTGTAAGGTACTTTTAACTTTACTTGGTCATTAGATATAACCCATTTTCTGTTTACCTACTCTACTATGTATCTTTGAGGTAAAAGTAAATGTACTTTATTGATCCTTACCCATGTGTAATTACGGGCACAATTCCATAGCTGTGAGCTGGCTGCAGCCTGTGGAGGGTGTCTGCTCACATACAGTACTGTCTCCATGACAGGGTCTTCCCTGTCATGAATTACCACTGAACTGAAAACCTTGCAACCTGATTAATGATCCTCCTCCCCGATGAAGAACATAGGCCATGATCTGATAATTGGGTTCTAAATTAAACAACCCAACCCTGCAGAGCACTCCTGCCATTACTCATGTAAGCAGGCATAGTCAAACGGGTAAGGATTTGCAGGACTGGGCTTCTGGCCCTGACTAGGGATAAGTCACTCTGAGGGAGGCCTGTGAGAGGCCTGACAGGAAGAAAGAACTTCCACTTCTAATTTCAACTCTGGCGTGATCACACTGCTGGCAGATGGATCTCAAGTCTCTGCCAGAGCTGGTGGGTGACAGTGGGAACCTCAGAGGGAAGCCATGGGCTTCCCACCCCAGCTTAGTGGGATCCAAGTAATACACAGGGCACTGCGAGGTGTGCCCCAAGCCTCTGTCTTAGGCACCTCCTTCTGACTCACAGCTCACAGCCTGCCCAGGCCAGGTGCCTAACCATGTAACAAAGAGAGCTGGGAGTCTAATGTATGCAGTTACAGAGGAAGAACAGTAAAGGAGGGTTCCCATCAATTTATGCTTTGATTTCAAATAGTAAATTGCACTACAAAGGACTTATAAGGAATACTGACTCCAGATTTCAGACAGAGATAAAGCGAATCAGTAGCAACATACAACAGAATAAACTAATTCAATTGATATACAATTCACAAAACACTGTTCTAACTTCAAGGCTTCTGCAACAGCCAATTGCCCCATCTTTAACATTTTGACTCAATTATTTATTAAAAAGGGATGCTACTCATTAACCGAGGGGCACCATTGACTCAAGACTGCCATTCATCATGCTTTTTATCATACTGCTTTACTATGGCTAGCACATTATTCCTCTTGCAGAATTATTGCAGAGAGAAGTTTTAACAGTATTGGCAATGGGAGTACCAGGAAGATACTGACACTAACAAACTTTATAACTCAGTAAAAATTAAGGGTAGTTTTGACAGATCTATATTCTAAATTTTATTCAAATCCCTCAGATAATTTATTGCTGCAATATTACTCTGAAATTTGTTATTGATACCTCTTTGTCATTTACCTGCTACTGTTGCCTGTTCCCTAATTTTTCCTTCGTCTTACATTTCTAGAATTACAAGCACTGTTTTCTTCCAATTATTGGATTATTTCCTTCTCAGCTTAATCTCTCACATCATAGCTCAGTCAATTAAGTGTCATATTTGGCTTTGCAAGACCACTACCCATCCACCAAGTTCTCAATCCCATCAAGTGAAAAAGAGTGCATGCTTTTTGATTCTTAGCTTTGACTTTAATTTGAAAGAATTCATTCTCTCAGGAAAAAATAAATAAAATAAAATAAAATAAAATAAAGGCAGATCTTTGTTTTAGAGTTCTGTAATGCAAATGGTTTATTCTTTCCATTCACTATTAAAGCTATCCACCATCACAGCTTTTGCTGCTGTCAGTCATAGCAGCCTTCAGACTATTCTGACTGACACCAAGAAATTAAGCTGCTGGGAAATAATACCCTGGAGGACCTTTGTGTCATCTATCTCACTCTTCAGTGAAAAAAAAAAAAAAAAAAATGCATTGAGCATTTATTGTTTAGACTGCAAGGACTCAGCTTGGTGGGTTTTTCTGAAGAGATTAGAGCCTGGTTTGGAACCGAAACCCCCTTCTCCAGCATAGAAGGAAGGGCATTACCCCGAACCTCAGTCAAAAGCAGGTTGCTCTCAAAATCTAGCAGCATTAAAAGAGGTAACTCACTCAATGCAGAAGTGTGGAGAGAGTCAGTTTGTCACCAGTAGCTTTCACCACTGGTGGCACAAGAACTGCTCTGTAGCAAGACACCTGAAGCCCTCTTAGGTCCCATTTCTCAGATTGTTCTAACAGGAGGACTTTTTTATTATTATTATTTTAATGATAAGAGCAGGACTCTATTAAATAATGACTACCGGGAACAAAACAGTAAAATAAGAGAGAAGCAATGTCTGAAAACATTTAGTAAACCTAACAGCACAAAGGCAACCATGGCTTGTAACTCATGGCTAGAATTTAACACCACTATTTTGAAGACAGCAAACACATCTAACAGCACACTGCTATTTCACAGGCACACTGACAGAAAGGTAATTGCAAAAAAAAGAAGCCTAGTGAATCACCTATAGGCAGCAACACCCTGATCTCTTCAGAAGTTTTTCACCTTTCTTATTTGTTTCCTATACATGGGTGGTTTGCAATGTTTGTGCTTTTTACACTCACTATTCAAAGCAGTGCTATTTCTCCTGTACTAATTATATGCTCTGTATACACCTTTAAAAGCATCACTGTGTGCTAACTTTTCATGTGCTAATGTTTCAAAGTGGTACCTCTAAAACTTAAGACATAATGTAGCATAACCCCAAAAACTATATTAAATGATCCTTTGTTTGAACAGAAAAAGATTTCAGGAGTAGGCACCTTTTTAAAGAACACAATAGATAGAAAAGTAGATTATTTGATGGTTAAAGAACCACAGCAGATTCCTATTTTTGCAGCTTAATTAATAACAGGCTCTGGGTTTTCTCAAGAAATACAAGGAATGGCAGTCGTACCCTGTGGAAGTCACCTGTGTAATTATTTCTGGCATCTATTACATTTTCCATTATAACTTTCATATTCTCTCAAACCATTTTTCTATGCTAAGGGCATCTTTCCTTCTCTAACTGGCTGCAATTTCACAGCAGGATGCATTTAGCAGATGAGAGACTAGTTTTATATTCTCTAAATTGTGGTATTTATTGGGAGCACCATGAAGTGACCACTAGGATACCTGGAGCTTCATTCTCAATTACAGCATGTCCTGCTTTGATTTAAAAATTGATTCCAGTAAAGCTGGCAGCTAAATGACAACTCCAATTAACTGATATGTTTCAAATTATGAAAGATATGTAAAGGAAATAGGACCAAATTTGAGGCAGACATTGGAGGACGCTAATCATTTCATTACGAATAGAAATTATTCTAATAAAATATATCACAGGTTTCAGGATCAAAGCCACAGAGTAAATTATAGTGCAAATCAGTTCCCCAGTTCACTGTCGCTCACAAGTAGAAGATTTTTTAATAAATCCTGAAAACACTGAAGTGCCACGAGGCATTTACATTACTATTTGAATGCATACTGTTTAGACCGCAGAATGCTTTAGTAAAATTATATTTCTGTTGATTCAGGATACTCAGTTCTCTGCCTTTTGCTGAAAGAATAGTTCACTTTTTTCAGCAAAGATTCTATATTCATCCTCCTGTGCATTCATACCTCTCATGCATATCTCTCCATGATCACCAAGGATGTCCTTGTGAAATCATGGTCGTTCAGTGGAAGAACTTTCCATTATCAATAAAGGCCTAAACAGTTCCCATAATGACAATGGGTTGCATTGTGACTATTCTGAATTCCTTTGTTCCTCTAATTGCTACTGAAGCTGAGGAGGTGATTCCTGAGGCAGAATCAATGGAAAACAGTCTCTATAAAATCAAACGCCATGATATAAAACTGCTCTTTGCTCTGTTATACCAACGACCGTATCCAAAGTTGGTGTGCATTTCCTTCCTTGGACAGCCTATACAGACACAGAAGTGTAAACCTGAGTTTTCAGGATGGCCAGTCTAAAGAAGTTAAAGTACATGTTTGGGTTACCATGCAAGTATCTAGGTCCTCACTCCAAACAACAAAATTGTGAGAGACTAAGAAACAAAGCTAAAAGAATTTGATCATTCTGTTTTACCTTATATGTTAAGTGAATGGACACTGATTTTTGTTACTGGTTTTACGGACATACTATATTAGTTTGTGTGTGTATTTATGGAAGCTATGATTTTAATAGCTTCTCAAAAGTAAAATCCAACCAATAATGGATGAAGTCAATTGGTACTTCAGGCAGAAAATGTTGTATTATGGTGTTAATATTGTCATTATGTATAATTTACTAATACCTCTATTGAAAGTATTTGTGTAATTGTAGGAAGGAAAAATAAAATGAGGCATAATAACTGAGATGAATATAAGTTAAGGTGCAAATGAAAATATGAAATCATTACAAGCATTCCTACAACTGCCTGAAGACAAACAACTGGACTGCACTGCTTGACTTAGAAGAGAAGAGAAAACGTTGTTTGAATAAATACATTCTAGGGACATAAATACTTCTAGGGACTTGTATGTCTTTTATCACCTCAGCCAATGCAGCACTGACAACGTTAATAGTCTTAGAGTGAAAGGGATCAGTTCTCTGGCTAAATTTTCCAAAGAGAAAACTCCCAATCTTACAATCTGATATGACTGCTGCATTAATTTTGAGATTTGAGCATTATAGATTAAGGACTTAATTTTATTGTGACCTCGATTTAGACATTGCCTGTAATTGGCTGGGTAAGATTGCAGGATAGAGTGCAATAACGATTTGCTTAGATGTATATTTCCCAACTCATCTTAACAAATTCCATAAAGCAAATTATTTAATCTATCAAATTGTATTGAAAAGCATCAAGAGCATACCTAGCCACAGATAAGACATTTGCCAGCCACATAGTTCTGCTTCCAAATCAATACATGAGTCCCCTACTTTCCCTGGATTATTCAAGAAATGAGTTTTGCTTATGGCATAGCAAAAAACTGGCAGAGGAGATTATACTTTTGAATTGAATTTAATTTTGCAATTTTCTGATAGAGTGTGAGAATGTCCAACTATTATTCTTAGCATTCTTTCAGTACAATTTATTGCAGAATGCCAAGAAATTTTAATTACTTGTGTAGTGCCGTAGTTTTCACTGTGCTCATCTCTATCTACAGAAGAACTGTGACACGGTCATGAAGAGACAATTCCTGACAGCTGTGATCATATGAAGCAGAACTAGAGACCATGCTGGCTAGACCTGCCAAGAAAAATTCATGCAAATTATTGCTCTAGAAATTCTGTGCCACATATAACTCCCCATCCTCTGTCCTTCTGCATCTGGTCCTCATAACGCATGCCTCTTGCCTTCACTAAAAGTGGCCGGCAGGCTTTGGTGGCCTTTTATGCAAGCCTGAACTGAGGCAGTATAGAGCTCTCATTGCTGATCATGCAGAGGAATGATTTTGTGCCACTAGTTAGCACTTAGTTAAAGGAGGGGGATGTCATAAAGTACTGATGTAGCAATCTGGCATCACAGGTGGTTTAGAGTAGAGCTGCTTGGAAACTGTAGTAGAAACACCAATTCATTAAGGCAGGAGGCTTCATTCAAAACATCTCAGGCACAACAAATGAGAAGGGGAAAAAAAAAAAAAAAGCCCCAAATATTTACATTTCCTGAGACAAGGAAATGTCCCTTATTTTCTGCATACAACTTGTCTGAAAATAAATATCATTAATTACTTCTAAGGAAAAAGTACTTTCCAGATAAGAATGTGTATGTCATTTCTTCTATTATTGAACTTTAATCACACTGGAAAGCAAGAACGAAGAGGCAAGACAAATCAGATATCATACACCTGAAGAAAAGGCCATTTCCAAAGCATCCGTAAAAATGTTGCACTGTATCTGCCACAGAACAGAGGAAAAATATAGGACTCATAAGAGAATTTTGTGGTGCTTTAGGAATTGTGAGCAGATTAAGCAGCAGAGCTTTCCTGGTTTATAGGTATACATTCCATTAAATAGAAGCAAAACTACACACTAAAATTGAAATCCATAAATCCATACAATAAAATTTAACAGTCAGCAATACCAAATGTTCTCCATTGTTCTCCAAGAAGTACCAACGGAGATTAAAGGCACAGCAGACACTTTTTTTAAATTATTTGGTCCTTTTGTTCATTCTAGACAGGCTTCAAAAGCATAGCATATTGGTTTGAATAACAATTTTAATATGATTCATAACAGCGAGAGTTTGCTGACGTGCCTGTGAACCATTTAATTATATGGGTCAACAACATGAATTCAGTTTACACGTACTTAGAGAAATCTTATCACTGCCTGAACTAGTTTGTTAGTGAGAGACCAAGTAACATGCTTTTTTAATTTACTGTTTTCAAACTTGTCTTCAGAAAGACACTGGTTGGCTTTTACATGCCTTTCACATGGCAACAATGATTTCATATCATTAAATGACTCTGGGAAGACTGAAGCTTACATTGGTCTTGAATTTGTTGTGTGGCATTAGAAATTGAGTTATGGGGCTGGAGGTACATATACTCCTCTACCAACCACAAACAAATATTCAGGAAAGACAAATATCTGCTCCCCATACTCCCATCCACCACGAGACGGAAAATATATCCAAATACCTTACAATAAAGGGACAAAATGGAGTACAAAAAGATGAGAGGCACTTGAAATGCAGTTACCTAATTTGTCTAAACATAAGGATCTGGGGAAAACAGCCATAGTAGGTTCTTTGTGGCAAAGATAAAACACACATGTGATGGACTTCTGAATAAATGAGAAGATCCAGTTCTAAGGAGTAGGAAAAAGTAGAAAGGACAGAGGGTAAGATAATTCTATCTTAGAAGACAGCAGAAAGTGCAAGTGAAGTTCTGAGGGAAATAAGACTTATTGGGAGAGGACATAGGAGCCTGCGGAAGTGCAAAGGAGTGGAACAGCTTCTGGTCTTAACGTATCTACACTCATGCAAGTGTCATAAATATGAAAGAGATTACAATAAAGATTATTTCAAAATCTTAAAGAACATCTGGCTCTAGCAGGGAAATTCACAAAGTCCTCTAACCACAAAGAAAAGGTCAAGAAGAGAAAAATTACTCCAGTGGCATTTTTATATTTCAACTCTGAATAAATTCAGTTGAATTACTTGATTAATTTTATTCAGATTTTGAAAGACTTTAAAAATAAATAATCCCTATTTTGACCACACATTTATCTTTTGCTGCCATTTCTACCAGCTCCATCTATAAAATTCACCAAATCTTTTAGAATCTAGGACCTTGCCTTTTCTGACTCTTCTACAGTTTTCCACAGGCTACCAGCAAAATTCAAAATAATGAATACTGGTGAAAACTCTATATACAACAAATAAAGACAAAGAGAATGCACAATATTTTCAAAGTCTTTCACAGAGGAGAAAATACTTGTTCCAAATTATTCACGCAGTGATAGCAAGACAATATCAGGAATGAAATAATGCTGTAGTGTTCCAGTCTGCTTAGATCTTACCACTTCTGTTATGCACTGTCAAATTTTTAGTGTTTTATTTCCCTTTTCATTTCAGTAAGATTTGTCAAGTAAAGGTCTCAGACAGATCCCCAATTCTACCATTTCAGGGAAGTCAAAGAACTTTGTGCGTGTGGTGAAAGCTCCAAATCCATCAGTGCCAATGGAGATATTGCACCATTTGACACTTCATGGTAGCTAGCGCTGGGAGATGAAAAATATTGTCACAACCAGTAAAACCAATGGAGGGAGAAATCACATTCTGTACTTACATAGCTCCATATGTGGCAAAGGGATCCACAAGGGGGGTTGTCTACAATCACTGCACATCCAAGGCATGACTCGTCTTTTGAACCTGAGAATGGATCACACAATCAAAATTAATGAGACACATGACCCCACTAAACTTGTTGTGCACTGTTCAGCTATGTCCAACCATAACAGTTAAAAGTGCTTAAAAAAAATCTACACAAGAAACACTCCAAATCCATCAGATATTCACGTGAATCAGCATGCTGTGTTGCCATGAAAGATTTCCTGGCTCGGGGAAGGAAATCTCATAAGTATTCACTGAGCTGATATGACAGACTGTCTCATTAAAGATACAGCCACCTCACCAAGGATAATGAAACTGTGCATCCTCATGTTGACAATGACAGAAAATAATGATAACCACTGCTGGGATTTTTTGTGTGTGTATGGTGGTGTGTTTTTTTGCCTGTTACTTGCTTTTGAGGGCTGTGGAAGGGAAAAATATCTCAGTGCAAACATTGATAATTATGAAATCACAACCAAGTTTTTACTGACTTTGCAACAGTGCCAGGAAGCACAAGGCACCTTTCCAAAAGACAATGCATTTTTCATAATGGTACCCAGGAAAGAAAAGGAAGCAATATTCTTCAAGTGTCCTGATAGATTTCATAAACCAAATTCCTTCTTAATCCACAGAAAAATATTTCATCCACCCTGCTCAGTAGTTAGAGAGTTTGAGAGCATTATACCCAATTTTCCTTGATAATATTTTTGGCAGTCAAGAGCATAAAGCACTGGCTTCAGAGGTGACAGAACTCCCATTACTGAAAACTTAAAAACAGGTTGAACTAATATCTGTCAGGAATAGTTTAGGTGTGTTTGATCCCGTCTTTGGTGAAGGGAGGAAGCAAGTGACTTATTAACATCCTTTTCAGCACTAGTGAGCTATAAAAGGCTTTAAAATGTAATTATGCAACAACTGGGTGCACAGTTTCTCCTTATAACAGAGAAAAGAAACACAGGTCATGTTTCACTGGCCCAAATTGTCAGATTATTTTTTAATGACAGTGTACAAATATGTACCCTGTCCTTCCTACTCTGCCATGTACGACACAGTGTAGGATTTTCCAAAAGTGATCTCAGATCCCAAGACCTACCAACTTTCTGAATGATCTGAGTTCACCAGTTTGTGAAGCACTCGTGAAAACACTATTTTCCATGCTAATAATTTCAGTGCCTCTGGAAGGGCATCTCATCAGTTTAAGAAAGAAAAAGATAAACCATAACAACCTGTCAACCGTAGCATAATGGCATTCTTGTACAGCAAGAACAGCACACCACAGGAGTACATCAAGACCCAAATCATGCTCTTCTGATTCAGGTGAGGAAAAAAAAAAAAAAAAGTAATTCTGACTGCACAGATGCACAGACACTGAAATGATGTAATCCTAGCAAGGGAAGAAAAAAAAAAATGGTAGCTCCTTGATCAACCAGTCTAACAAATGCTATGGTACAGAGACTGGATGTTGAAAACAGACAAGATACAGAATCTTTTAAAGCACAGAAATAAACACAGACTTCTTTCCATGACACTAATCCATTTTAGGAGCTACTTAACCCAGACTTGCTGGGTGTTTGAATCAAGGCTGGATGTCACCCTAAACTGCAAACTATAGCTCATCTGGAATTAGCAGCATGATTCAGGAAAAAAATATATTGCCATACTGACAAGAGGTGAGACTAGCCAGTCATAACAACCTGCTGGCCTTCACATTCATGAACTGACAGTCACAGAGAGAGCTCTAGAAATCTGATGAAGACTTCCACTTCCAATGCCTTAGTCCCAGAACAAAGGAAGCAGAAGGGGATGAAAGACACTGGTAAATGAGATTTTCAAACAATAGCTTAAAGGGAAATCTTTGCCTTAAAAAGAGTTATGGTAGCGCAGACTGCTTTTCTAACTGCCTGCTTCAAAGTGTTACCTTTTCAAATGGTATTATTATCCTTTAAAAACTCTAAATGAAGTTTTGTTGTTATCCAGAGTGTTTCTAATATTTTAGCTGAAATTAACACAGGTGCTGATGTGGAAGGATGAGGGTTATGTGTGCTGGATTCAAGGAATACAAATGACGGACTGTTCCTTGCAAAGAAAAATAATGATACTCATAAATGAAAACTTGGGAAATTAATTGCTTGAAAATGAACAGCCTGCTTTGAGAATGTTATAAAGATGTGATGCTTCCCTTGAAGCTAGCAATTCTGATTATTTCTCTTTGAAATGCTGTCAGACTAATGTGTCTAAAAGACTACATAAGAGAATACAAAGAGTGAAATGAGGTATTTTGTAAATGATGGATGTCCCTGCAAAATAAATAATTCATATATTTCTTCACAGTTTACTGTATTTTAGTAAGTAAAAATCCTTGCTTCTGTTTTTTTTAATGCAGGATCAAAGACTGTATGTGGTTCTATCAGAGGCTGCAGTATTCTGTGATGACCAATAAGAATGTAGGGCCCAAATTAAAGTTACATCATTGATATAAATGTATTATTACTGATTAATACGAGGGTTGAATAAACCTGCAGGCTTATGCTAAGTTCTAAAAATACCAGCCTTAACTTCAAGCTGGGGTACTGGGTGTTGTACCTGTTTTGTGCAAATGATATGCAAATTACATATTAAGAGAAGCAGAAGCGGTAATGAACGTTGCTTCTTTTGAATACTGCCAGCAAGAGCAGAGTCAAATGAAAAGCAGGGATGAGGGTTTTTTGTTTTGTTTTGTTTTTTTAAGTTTTGTTATTTTATTATTTCTCCTCACAAACCTTTCTTGGGCATGAAAAGGTACCCTTTTGTGTTCTGCATGGAAAAGCATTAGTGTTTTTAGTTTTGTTTTTTACTTACATAATGGAGGAAGATGTCAGAATTTTAAGTAGTGACTTGGCATTATGTTTTATTCTTTATTTTTGGGGGGTAAAACTAGTCTTCATTATACTACAACCACCTCTTTTAGACACGTTGTCTAATTTGGTAGCTGCTGAATCTACCGGGCTCTTAACTTTGCCTTATAGATATAAAAATTGGTCAGAAAAAATCTACTCTCTGCATCTCAGTGACTTTAAAAAGTCATTCACACAGAAAATTGGCAATCTGACAGCTCAGAAAGACTAGTTTCAGTTCCCTAAAGGAAATAAATTGGTGTCTTGGTTACCTCTATTAGATAGTGAAAGAACATCCTTGTGAAAAGGCTGAAAAAGAAGAAAAATGCTGACACAGATCAGGACATTTGGAGTTGATATTCACATCAGCTGCTGTTAGGTGAAGCACATATGACTTGGACGGGAAGGTCAGCCCAGCTGAAAACAGGATTCTAAGAAATGCAGATTCACAGAACCTGCAAGGTGGAACTGGGTCACTTAAAAGGAAGAGTGAGAGAGACATCTAAAATCAGCAATGTGCTCATCACAAAAAATATTATAATGAAATAAAAAACAATGTGAAATGAATTTCTGTCTTCTGATAATTAATTTCACCCTATTTAGTCCTGATTTGAAGTCTGTTTAAGTCAGACACTGTCATCATTTATTTAAATAGGCTTTAGCTCAATGCCGTCTTTGAAGAATATCACTATGTAAGCCTTAATTCTATGAATTTTTTATCAAGGGATAACCTTAAAATCATATTACCATGACTATGAATATCATCTGATTTAAAAGAAAAAAAATCACTAATAAATGACTGTCAATAGTCATTCCTCCTACAACCATTTCAACATTTATCAGACCCAGCTTCGGCAGAAATGATAGAGTTTAATGAAGAGGCAAGCACAGAAATGATGCAGCTTGCTTGCCTTCTCTTCCAACAATAAAACTTTTGTCACCTGTAAAAGGAAGTCCTTTGACCCAGGAACCTTTACTGAGAACATCAGTTCCTGAAACAGAAATGCAAAGAAAGATACAAAGCAAGAGTACAGGGACAACCAACAATAAACAGATAAAAGCCAACTTAATAAATAAAAACAGTTCCTGAAGCAAAAGAGAGGTCAGTTACATTACAAAGATGATTTTTTTTTAATTGGGGGGGGGTGGGGGGGGGGATAATTTGGAAAGCTGGGAATTGAAACAATGCCTGTGGTTTGTACCACAACTCAGAGAAGAAATCTGAAATAAATGTTATTTAAGCAAAATGACAACCCAACAAATGAATGCAGAATAATTCACCCCTATAAAAAGACTTTTCTGGAAAATATAGTAATAGGCTAACACTTCTGTATTCATTAGCCTGTGCCATTAATAACTCTTTGCAGAACGTTTTCACAATTTGAACAAAACAGCAGTGGTCATGACGTATGAATATTATACTGTAAACATTACTTCACACCCAAGTTCTGAAGTTTATGTTTAATGTTTCACATAATTGCTCAAAGATGATCTTTTGGGATAAGTCACCTTACACTCATGATCACTGGAAAAAAGATGATCACCTATGCATCTCAGCTGAACCACTAGCCGGTGACAAGCACCACTACTAAAATACTTTTCTGTCTGTGTCAAGAATGCTCTTCCATTTGACAGTTTGAGAGGCAATAAGAGGAGGCAGATATTTATTTCTTGTCAGATACAGACTGGATCACCAGATGGGGGAAGGTTTTCTCTTCAGTGAGTTGTCAGTAGATGAGTCATGTACGGAAAAATACACCCCATCTACCACAGGAACATTTTAATATACCAACAATATGGAAATCCATAATTTAGCAAGACAACTGTCAGAAAAACCATCTAAATAAGCAGAAGGTGAATAAGCTCCTGGGGAAAGAAAACAAGTAAGAATGGTGTTTGTTAGAAAAGCCAAGAAAGAAACTGACCACTAGAGCTAGTGAGGAAAAGCCATCAAGGCATGCTATTATTTTTGCAAATAACTTACCCCAGAGCCAGACATACTTATATGTCTAAAAGACATCTCTATGCAGCCGGGCGGGGACCACCTATAAGACCCAGTCCAGCAAAACCTGCAGATCTCCATCTCTGTCCTCCATGACTCCAAATCTTCACCACATTTTTTTAGTCCTTAGCCAGGTCTTAAAGTCCTCCAACCTCTTTGTGTCTTTTACTGGGTGATCCCACCCGAAGTGAAGAAATTGTCCTCAATGAAGATGAGAAAGTCCAAGACAGAGGCACATCTCAAAGCATTATAGGACTGCGTTATATGAAAGAGGTGGGCCCTAAAGCTAAAGGACTGGGGCACACTCAGGGGTCCCCATTTGCATGTTTAAAGAATAATAACAGACAGTACAACCACATCCCTAAATCCACATCAGAGAGTTCATTTTGCAGGAATTAAGACACTGAATTTCTTCCAGGAGCCTGTAATAACCAAGAAGGAGATCCAGCATTGAGTAATTGAATCTTAGGATGAACTCCTTATCATACCTTAGGATAAATCCTAAGGTGAATTGGGGTGGAAACCAGATGTTCTCTGAGATTCATAACCTTTTTAATATGAAAGTGAAATATTATAATCTCTTATTTAATATTATGAATTTGAATATAAGGTGTTTTTTAATTAATATTAATTTACAATATTACACAACATCATTTATTTTGCTTACATTTCATTGAGGTTTGTTAGAATTTCAAACATTTCAGAAGCTCTACAGAAGTAAAATTGGGTAGAAAAGGATATGATCTTTTAAGATGGAACAGGTATCAGTGATATGAGAGCAATTTTTATTGTTCTTATAATTTAAGGATAGATATGGAGTCATTCATAGACTAGTCAGCAATTTAAGTAAAGTAGTACAAAGTATTGAGTATCAGCAATTTAACTAAACAATTCAAATGATTAAATGGATTTAATGAACATCCAAGTGCCATATTAGCTGTAATAACAGCAAATTCACTCATGGCTTTTAGAAAAAACAAAACCTGGCAGTCTAGAGATGCTCAGGAACTGAATAGGGAAAAATTCAAGTCAGGTAAGAATTGCCCAACTGGAGACGAAAGCTCACAGTGGTGAGAGTATGCCTAAATTAGAGTCAGATTGTGCAGAGCTGTCTAACATGACAGTGTTACCAGAGACAGGTTACGGGGCAAACCAGAACAGGATCAAGATGTAACTTCAGTGAACTAAAGCAGGTTCTCATTTCATGGCATTATTACATACATAGTTCTATGCCAGAGGGAACCCAGACCTTTTCTAGGAGAAAGTCGATCCATAAACCCACTCCTCCTTGTTTATTCTTGTTAAAGACGATTTCAAGTATTGCAATATATATATAAAAAAAAAAACAAAAAATTACTGCATCATATTAAAACTCAAAATAGAGAAAGGAAGCCAAGGAATATGGAGACAAATACCTCTTGTTGCTGAGCTTCACTTTGGGTTAATTCAGAAGCTGACAAACAGAAATATTTATGCAGTTTTCTTCTAGAGGAGTACACCTGATCTGGATTGTGAAAACATACCACAAAAATATTTTTATCCGTAAACAGCAGAAGATATGGAAGTCATAAATGACAGCCTATCCTTGGAGAAGACAAAAGGAAATGAACTCAAAGGTTTTATCCAAGGACTATGCTGAGTATAATATCTCATAAACCTTGAGAAAGCATAATACATGAAGTAACTGTTTTAGGTCCCTTATCAGGAAGAAAAACATTGTACAATTAAAAAAAAAAAAAAAAAAAAAAAAGGATAACTAGAGAGAGTAAAAGTCTGAATCTCGTCTGAATCTCACATTTATTTTCCTATAAATTATTCCTTCTATTTAATTTTACAAAAGGAAAAATAAGTGCTTGCATTTAATTACCACTATTGTTAATAAAAATTCAAAAGATCACAGTGAAAGACTTCCACACCTAAAAATGAAAGAGCTGAAAATAAACTTTCACGGTGATCTTGAGGAAGAGCCCAATAAACATGACAGACTGAGGTACTGAAACAATTCTCAAAAATGATCTCCAGCAGACAAATTGCTTCAAAAGCATTATGCCTCTTCCATCCCACCCTCATGCTGGTACCAATCCTGTCATGGAAATGACAGAAGCAGAGCAACAAGGGATTTGTGGTGGTGGTGGTGTTTTTTAAGCTATTCATAGCCTCTGCCACGGTAGAGGCAGTTAAGGAAAAATTAACATTCTGCTGTATAGGTGGAGTTGTGCCAGGGATGAAATACTTGCACATCAAGAACATATTCAAGAATTGAAATGCACAGCCTTTCTACTGCTAAACTTTCCCAACTCTCTCACAAACATCTCTGTTCTGGAAATGTGTTAACAGCTTTGTTAATGGGAGGAGCAGAAGAAAGTGGGAATTGGGGAGAACACATTTTGGTGAAGTTCAGAATACAGAGTAAAGGCAACAACAGAGAGAGTAAGTTTTCTTTGTTTTCTATTAACAAAACACTAAGAAGAAAACAGATTTAAAAGTGGGCGTCACTGCTAGTGACACCCAGCAGCTATAACTGACTAAATACATTAAGTCTTGACAGAAATGGTAGTTTCTCAAAAAGAACAGAACGGAACAGAACAGGAATGGAACAGGACCTGAATGGAACAGAACAGAAAAAGCACTGCAGAAATCAGTGCCAATACCCCTTACCAAACAAAAGCTTCAGCATGATGCTAAAGAGGTATGGTATCATGGAAGGTACCATCTGCTTTATTTAGAACTGAGAGATTAGAAAGGCTAGTTACAGGCAAAATACTGCTCTAGCAAGAAATTCCGTTCCTCAGGCCTGATAGCTAAAAAGCTCTTGAGCTGCACGGATCAAATTAGAACCACAGCTTCATATCACATGTGCTACGTGTGCCAAAAGAAAGCACCCATGTGCTGAGGTGCAACCAGGTCACTGCTGACTACAAGAAAGAGCTATGGATGTGCTATCACACAGCTACTGGAAGCTGATTAATCATTCCATGTTCAGTACAAAGCATTTTTTTAATGTATTTATTTATTTTGCATAAGCCATGAAACAAATGTCATGAAGCACTGTGCAGAATCAAGCACCATGCTGTCCTCCTTCCCTCTCCAGCTCCAATGCCTTGGTTGACTTGCAAGAAAGTTGTGGGCAGTGCCCAAGGTCCATCCCAAGGACAGCCAGTCTTCATGTAGGAAGAAAAGGTGTCCAATCTAGCCTCATAAAATGAAGAAAAAACACTGAGCTTGGATTTGCTGGAGTTAATTAATGAGCCAAAAAGTCTGCCTCTATGACATGGAATGCTGATCAACCTGACTTAGCTAAAGCAAGAAGAATCTGTACTGGCAAAATGGAACCCAATAATACTACAGCAATGAAAGACAGAGGAAGGATTTGTGGTTCCCTCAGTTATTCCTCCTGCTCTTTCACTCACATCAAATGCATGCATTTAAACAAAATATATCTATGGGATTCAACCATTATCTACTTGTACATCATCATTGCACTTTACTACTTTTAAAGAAAAGGAAAATTTTTGATCTTAAAAATATGTCAGAATATAGTTTCCAAGGTGCAGGAGAAGATACTTTAAATAGCTTTGAAGATGTCACAGAAAATAACATTCTCTCTTGTACTTTTCTTGAACTTATGTTCCTAACCTTCAGTTAAGATTCCTCCCCTTGTATAACAATTTTATGCCTTTTAAATTCAGCTACTCACCAAGCAAATAGCATCTGTTTAAACAAAACGAAGAGATTAGTGGCGTCTACTGTCTGTGATAGGGAAACAGTCAAGCTTTGATAAAACCATGCTTCAAGTTTGCCTCTACGGTTTTCAGAAACAGCAGCTGTTCCTTCCAGCTTTACTAAGCCTTAAGCTTTCTTCCATGACCTTGAAGACTTACAAAGCTGCAAAATTGTTCCAGATGCTTGCAAACTTTCTAAACAATGCATTTTGAAGTGTTCCCTGTGACTTTTTTTATATGGGTAGATTCATTTAATTTATATTACTTAAGTTGAGGGACACTCAGATGAGACATAACTCTTTCTTCTAGAGGTAGTAACATATAATTGCAGTAAAACAAACAAACAAACATACAAAAGAGCAGAATTTATAAGGGTTAGTTAGTTAACCAGTCCTGAATTCCTTTCTTATATCTAATCTAAATCTCCCCTCTTTCCATCTAAAGCCATTACTCCTTGTCCTATCACTACACTCTCCGGAGCCTTCTCTTCTCCAGGCTGAACATCCCCAGCTCTCTCAGCCTGTCTTCACAGGAGAGGTGCTCCAGCCCCTTGATCGTCTTTGTAATGAAACTTCACCTCTTCAATAGCCAGAGTTATTTCTCAATAATGAAAAAGGCAAATTTAAAATATGCCTTAAAAAAAAAAAAAAGAAGAAAAAAAAAAGATTCATCTTTTTATAATCTCAGCCGGTGAGATTCTTTATAACAACACAAATCAGACAAAAGAGTAGAGCACTGTCAATTGCTTAAGTTGAAAAATGATGATTCTTTCTCTCCTTTCTTTCCAATGGGCCTAAGTCAATCAACCCTAAGAACAAAAATCTAAGTTTTAACACTCAAAACGACCCTGAGGATACTATAATATGTTGAGATGACTTTTTCTTATCTAAAGATGTGAGGAAGTCCTGAATTTTCCTTCCCTTATTCACACTACTCATGTTATAAATGAAAATTTCCCACTCAGTAAACTCTATCGATCATTTAAGTGCCCAGCCTTGAAGACAGGGAGACAATAAGTTTTATTATTGTGGTATGCACTGAAACAGATTTAAAAGCACTGTCAGTCTTCCATAACAACATTTAGATCATAAGACCATTAGAATTTATACTGTGCTTAACACTTCAGTCTTTTTGTCTATATATCCTTCCCTGTTCAGAAGAAGGGAAGTAAAGCTTCAGAGCAAGATCCGTCTAAATCTTAGAATGCGATATAGGTCTTGCTTACACAAACGTCTGTAATTTCACTTAATTTGGTACATCATCAGTTCTTGAAGCTACCTCTGTTAGCTCCTAAACTCCCAAGCTATCTCTTGAGCTATTTGTGTCTCAAGTTGAGGATATAAAGCATCAAGGTCAAAGATGATTACCAACATCCAAAAATCATGAGGCAGACCAAAAAGGCGACAAGATTCCCTTCAGAATCATAACATTTAAAAATGTAAAACCCTGCCTTGTGGGTTTGGAGTCCACAGGCATTACCTTTTTTAGGCTTTCATCTAGAACAAGAAGGATAAATAGCTCACTTGATTAAAAAAAAGAAAATTGCTCTTAATTGTTCTTACACATTCCCAGAGTGAGTTAATACTACACAGAGTGCCTAATATGATAGGGCTCATGAACAACCCAAGTTATAGGAACAACTGTTGCAGCCACTTGAATTTTGTGCTTCATGGAGCAGTCCCAAAGAGTCTCACAAACCTATTAGATTTCCAATGGAAAATTTGATTAAAATAACGATGTAAAAACTTATGTGGCTATGACAAGAAGAAACAGTCAAAAATCTATTAGTGTTGATGCAGCTTGGAAAATTTTAGAAGACATTAATTAATGCATAACACGGTACAATCTCACTGGCACAGAAGAATGCAGTCAATTAGAAGTGAAATGCCTTAGTCTGTAAAGACAGCTCAAAGATCTAATGAAGACACAGGGAGAGAACCAATGGAGACTACAGAAGGCAAGTTGAAACCTGAAGAAAAACAAAAAAAAAAGATAAAGGCAGCAAAACAGAATGAGTAATTGCTAGCTACAGGGACTAGCTACAGGGGTGTGAGAAAGTCTTTATCAATTATTGAAAAGAAAACGGAGCAAAGTAAAAGCTGGGAGAGCAACCCAGCGCTTAGCGAGGTGGGTACCCCTTTCTCTCAAATTAATGAGGTGTTGCATTAGTACAGCTGAGAACAGATTTTTCCCCCGAGACTGTAACAATTCCCTGACAGTGAAGGTCTAATGCTCTCTGGGAAATCCTGAGGAAAACAGTGGAAACTTCTTTGCTTCAGTTAATTGAAAAATATGTGAAGGAACAACCCCAGAGAATATGTGGTAAGGAAAAAAACTTCAATCACCAAAGGACAGATATCTTATTTTTCCTTCTCAAATTCCTATTCAGCATGACCTCCATTCACAGGCTCATCAGCAGAGTGTTGCTCACTGACGATTTTTATTGAAGGAACAGAAGATTCCCAATCTAAGGGGACCAGTGATCATTCTGAGCCAGATGACAATACTGATTTACACCACCTAAGTATATGTGAACCATCTGTTGAAATACCTTGGTGTTGTCCACGACAACATCAAATAATAAATAAATTATCATCAAATAAATAAGAAATAAAACAATAATTAAAAAAAAAAAGGCCTTTCCCTTACTCCTAACTCTTACTCCTACATGTAGCTCATTTTAGAGGCACTCAAAACCCAGTCTCTGCACTTTGGGGGAACATGAATTCAGTCAGTGTTCTTCTGCAGGGGGAATAAAAAGTGGATGAAGAGATCTAGGTGAGAGGCAAGGCTATAAACCACTGCATGACTCAACAAGAGCGGAAGGAGCAGCTCAGTCTCTCTACATAACAAATGCACTAAAATTTGCATAACCAAAATGAGGCCTTTATCAACAACATAACCAAACATGCCAGAACAGCTGAGTGTTGCCTCTAGCCCCAGATATTTGCAACGACTGCAAACATAGTGACTTCAACTGCTCTTATATTACAGTTTGTCTTGATGTCTAGTGAAATTTTCCATGTTCTAGTGTAAAACCATTAATTCTTAGTTCTGACTATGGAAAATAATAGGTACTTATTCTGAACTCTCTGTGAATTTATAGGCATCTATCAAATTTCCATGCTCTAGCGTGAAGATGTTTGCTCCTCTTGACTTTTTCCTCTCTGACAATTATAATTCCTAACTCTTCATTCTAAGTACTAGATTTTGTCTGTTTAAATCATTTCTTTGAAAAACACACTTCCAAAACTCAATATTTTTGTTGCTCAGTTCATTGTTGCTGAGTGAAGAATTACTTCTCTTTTTTAAAAAAAATCTACCATAACTGTGTTAACTTGATTTGAATTTGGTGTATCAGTCACTATCTCTGCTAGTGGTCCCCCCTCCATAATCAGTTCTCTCCTACAGAAACTAATTTCTCTCCAAATCTGTCTGTTAATTTTTATGATAATCTACGACCACAGCTGCACTGTATAAGAATACAGCCCAAACCAAGCAAGAGAGAATCCTTTTGACCCAAGACAGTTTTGCTGATACCACCTTGAATACAAGATAAATACAAATGGCTTGCTCGTGGCATGGGCTCTATAAAATGTTTGTAGAACATTACGTTGCCTTCACTCAACCTTCTTGATCCCATACGCCACAACAGCTATGTAACCTTTATTGTACCAAGTGGCTGTGCCTGGCTGAAGCATCTGGAAGCAGCAGAAGTAACCACCATGGTGACTGGCCGCAAAGAGCACGACATGTAACTGGTTTCTGCACTACAAGCATCCCCACTTGGGAGCACAATATCCCACTGGCATTCTCTGCCCCTTGCCCTCCACCTCCCTTTACTATGTCCCACAGAGACATGCATGCAAGCTGAAGACAACCAAAAGGTCCGACAGAGGGAACTTTCCATTATTAGGAGGTAAGTGCAGTTGGGTTGTACACACTATCTCTCTCACCTTGCCAACACAACTTGTGTGTCAAAAATCAGAATAATCCTACTGAAGGTACCTAGGCATACAGGTGAACCCGCATCTCCTCCTTTCTCATGGTTGTAGCACTCACTGGTTGTACCTTACCCAAACACCACTCTGTTTTTGTGTATGAGCATTGGGAAGAGCAGCTGGGCAATTCCAAATAGCTGCAACTACTCCAGCTACAAGCACTATATTAGAAAAGGGGATTAGAAAAAAATATTGAATGACTGCTTTAACTCTACACTCCCCAAAATACCAAATTTCTCCTGTATATTATTATGCTTCCTAGATCACTGACAACATCTACTCACAGCAAACTCTAATTTCAAAGACTGGCAAAAATGCATATGTTTACTATGTTTTAAATTTAGTTTACAGTATTAATCACGTGGTAAGAATAATTTCTGGCTGAAATATCTTACTATAAAATTGTCAGGAAATGCACTTAGTCACAGACAACATATGACACAAAGACCGTGTATGTACATATAATTGTGTGTATGAATAGTATTTCTAATCCGTTGCTATATACCTTCTTTCCTCTATTAATCAGAGGGTATCATACAATCTTATTTGTATTGTATTTGTTCATAACATGGATTTCTTAAATTCACATATCATATTAGCCCAACCACTGAGGAGCATAGCATACTGAGATGTAATTACAAAGCTGATGTCAACTGAAGTTTGTGACTTAGTGAAGAACAATTCAGTCACATCAAATTTAGAAAATACCTTTTTTCTCTTTATAGAAAGAAAACGTTTCATTCTCCTCATGGAAACATTAATGTGTAAGCATTCCATACCGTCAGCATCACCCTTACAATTCTGGGGGACTATTTTTAAAGACGTTTCTGATGCTTTTGAAATTTCAGTGAATTCCTATAGTCCAGTACAGATGCCTTGTTCAAAGTCTTTGTATAATTTAAGCTTAAAAATTAAGTCCTCAGAGTACTCTTCGAATGAAATGCACTCCCTGCTGGCCTTCTGCAGAAAGACAAATTTCTCACTGCAAAATCAGTTTTTCTAGCTATCATAATTTGCTGCTAGTGCAGTCCTCTCCCCAGACTAAAAAGATGGATTATTAGAGTCAGAAATACCATGTTAAACCAGCTACAGTATTCTTGTTACCAGCACTGTATTGCGTGTGCATGAACCACACTGTATTTTAGACCCACTCTCAAACCACCATCTTTGCTGCACCACCAGCCTTGCTCTTAGGAACATTTTACTCAAGTGAAGAGCCAAGTCCATTAGTAACAGACTGCTGGGTTTGTAGCTGCAACCAAAGGAATGAAAGAGAACTAGCAATGAACAAAATACTTGGTTACGTAAACTTTGTTGACTTGCCACATCCACAAAGGTAATCAGATCCCTATAAAAGTTAAAAGCCTCAAGCACCTTTCACCAGCCTCAGTGCCTGAAGTTTCAGCAAACTGCAGGAACCTCTCTTCAACATATTTGAATGATTCAACTTGATTCTTTAACCTTCTAGACTTATTTAGGATGAGAGACGCTGGAAGTAGGAAATGCAACTGTTCTATGGATTCAGTTATCAGGGACCTCACTCGGTTTTCCATGCAATCGATGAAAGTTTCATTCAAGCCTGAATCACGTCTTTAGATATACCTGCAGATTGAATAGTCCTTTTGCAATTACATAGCAGATTTTCAAACTGGACCTTTTTGCACCTTAATTTTTCAGGTCTTGCAAAACATATTATGTTTAGTATAAGTTCAAGCAGGATTTAGGGCAAGTGTGTCTTAAAATTGGGTGTCCGAATGGCTATCTGTTCTCTAATTGCAGTCTAAAAGATGTCGAGTGGAATGGATAACACTGTTCTCTCCATTTCTTGAATAAATTTACTTCACTGAACTCCATGAAACTGAAAATGAAAGAGGATTTCTCTTTTATTTTTTGTCTAGCACAGAGTATTCCCAAACTGGTACAATATATATTATGCTTATTGTATAAAGTATATTACATATTATTACATATAGCATTATTATTACATATTATAAGTACATGACACCAAGCTGAGTGGTGCAGTCGATACAACAGAAGGAAGGGATGTCATACAAAGGGACCTGGACAAGCTTGAGAAGTGGGCCCAAATGAACCAAATGAGGTTCAACAAGTTCACGTGCAAGGTGCTGCACCTGGGTCAGGGCAACACCAGACAAGACTCCCAGACTGGGAGAAGAACTCATTGAGAGCAGCCCTGCAGAGAAGGGCTTGAGGGTTCTGGTGGATGAAAAGCTCGGCATGAGCCAGCAGTGCATGCTTGCAGTCCAGAAGGCCAGCTGCAGCCTGGGTTGCATTAACAGAGTGGCCAGCAGGGCAAGGGAGGGGGGTTGCCCTGGGCAACCCCATCAGTTCAAGTGGAAAGTGTCTCTGCCCATGGCAGGGGGATTGGAACTAGATGATCTCTAAGGTCCCTTCCAACCCAAGGCATTCTATGATATTTAATATTGTGTATCTGTATGTCACAAAAATGCAGGCTGTGATGGGGTAGTTGGATTTAAATGCCAAGGAGCTCATCTAAACTGGTAGCATTTGTATTTGTGTGGTCAGAGGAGTACTTTTTGCTAATTCAGGCTTCCTGAAATTCAAAAGGCTAAAGGTCAAAGAAAATCTCTGTGCTGTATCCAATGAACCAAAGAACTGAGACACAAGGTATTTGGTAATATTACGTTCAACAAGGGACTACAAATATCTTACTTCCTTTTCCTTACTGTAGATTTCAAGTTAATTTTCTGACATGGCAGTAAATCTGAAGATAGGAAAAGCATTGAAAACATATCATTCCATGAAATGGAATTATCTTATTTCCAGTCAAATGCAGTACTTCGAAGGTGAACGCTATTTCATTTTCTGATGGTACTTTTTTCCTTCTTTTCTTCTATTTTTGAAAGCTTTGTGCATGGGAGAACAAAGGGAAAGGATTTATTCTCTTTAGAGATAGTTAGAAAAAAAAAGAAAATACATCACAATAAATGAAGAATGAATCTGACTAAATGGGTATTGTTCTACACAAAAAGACGGTATTTAATACTTTGAAAGCAATATGACACCAATAAGTTTTGTACAGAAACCAAGTTAGTAAAGTCCAATCTAAATGCTCTATTTAGCATGTGTAATTCTGTATTATTCATCTAGTCATGTACTGGTGTAAAGACCTGTAACAGATAAGAGACCATTCCTCTGCTATTTCAGGCAGTCAAGTTATTTTATTTGAGTCTTGGCAAGCTCTTAAAATAATTGTAGTTTGGCTGGCCCTGCAAATGCTGTTGGGTAGCTGGTCCAGAGTGACATTCTGCCCACAATATAAAAGCTTTCATTAAATTTCCATCTTAAACGTATTCACAGTCAGTTAATATATCTCATTTCTTTTTACAGTTGTTTCTTTATTCATTTCTTGCATTAGGTAATTACTTACTTTGCAGCTTAAGTAGTTAATTACAAGTTATATTTATGAATTATAAATAGTTATACTTGAAAACTGAAAGGTCGCATTCAATTTTTATGGAAGAAGCTTGTGTTGTTTTCTGTTGCTAGATAACACTGAAAAATATTTTTACCCAGTAATTAAATTAAAATCCGCAATTGGATTGCAAGGACTGGATTTCACTAGCTGTAATGTTTGGTCTATCAGAACAAATTTAATTGCTACCCAGGGACAAATTCCCTTCTTTGCACATGGGCTAGGTACCCATTGATTCCTACTGGTTCCCTCAAAATTGGGATTAAATTGCTGGTCAGGAATCACAGGGTCCCTTTGCCCAGGGATGTATTCTGCTTGACTGAGTAAATTGATCTCAGGGACTCCAGTGCCTTCTTATTCTGCAACTTCACGGTTACTCTGTACTTTAGCATTAATATTGTGGCTAGATAAATGGTAATAAATACAAATGTTTCAGACTCCCAGTCACAGACCTCAGCACTTCCTAGACTGTAATAAATACTTCTTGATGTTTCCTATGGGTATGGAAGAGGCAGTTATTAAAGCTTGCCAAAAAGGAAATGCTGTAAATCCCATACGTACAAAATACTACTGATTCTAGCCAAGAAATATATAAAGACTCACTAGAGGAAGAATTTGCACTTAAAGATTTTTTTGAGTGTCTGTGTCAACAATTGGGTGCTACAAGCATTTGAAAAATTTCTCATCTCACCCTGGGGACATATCAGCACATAACTTTGCTCCTGTTAGGTCTTTCACCATACTTTTTCTCTGCTTGCCTTTTCTTACAACCCTGTAAGTCTTGGTGCCCAATTGTTCAGCTTCTGCTTCAGAAAATTATGCTACCCTCTCACCCAATAATCAAATGGTTAGAATATTCACCTATTTGGGGAAACACTGAGAAACACACCTTTTTCCAATGGCATTCAGGCACGTGCCTGACCTGACTTACCCTCTAGTCATCACATGCTTCCCAAGCCCTTCAGAGACAGGGCCTCTGACCATGCTCCCTGCCTTCAAGAAAAAGCCAAGCTAATTAGCTCTATCAGTCTCTACTTTTTTTGAAAACAGTTTGAAAATGCCTGCACCTTTTCTTCCACAAGAAAAGTTATGAAAAAAGTTATGAGGAGCACCAACAGCAGAAAGCTTGTACCATCTCCTACCACAGCAGCTGTCTGCAAAGTTCACTATGCCAATGACCTCGGTACAGTGGAGGGTAGCAAGCTGTAAATCCCTCACAAGAAATAGCATTTCTCTGAAATTCAGAATGAGATTGCTATATAGCCCTCAAAAAGGGCCATGCCACGTATTTTCTGTGGCATTTCCAACACTTTAACTTTGCATGCTAGATCCAGAAAAAAAATAATACTTCTTTGGGTTTTAGCTTCTAATGTGGAGCACACGAAGATGTAATGCACCTGCTTTGCATCTTCTGAGCTCCACAACGATATGTGTAGTCAATCTGGCCAACAGCATGTTTCTCTGCTAAAGGCACAAAAGGCAACTCTTTTAAGAAAGAAAATATAATCTCACTCTGCATAGGTTGTTATGTGTACTTTCCTCCAGGCAATTCCTTAATCCTGGGCATTCCAAGAGCATTGCCCAACTCTGCCTCCACAGCAGTCATGAATAGGAGAAGAAACACCATCAGTCAAGGAAGGATTTCTCTTCTCAAATGATAATTTGGATTTTCCCACAACTCCCATATGCCACAACACAGCATCTGCAGGGAGTTGGCATAATTCAAACACCTGAGATACTTTCTTCTGTCATAAAAGAACTGTAAAGGGACACAGAAAATGAAAAGACCACATGTCCATACAATTGGATATTCTGTAAAATGGACCGGTTCTGATTCTATGACCTATCAATACAGCTTTAGACTCCACAACACTTACGGATCCATGAACAGTTCCGAATCTGAACGTGGCTTGATTTGCCTAGCACACTGAAACATGAAAAGGATAGCTCTACAACTTATTTAAAAATAATAATAATATTTATATATTAAATAAGGTAGATATTTTTTTCCTATAGTATTTGCTTGAGAATTCATATTACTTCAGAGAAATAAATAAAAAAAAATCTTAATCTCAATATTATATACACATCTGGAAAAAAAATACAAAATCACTCAGATAGGACTCTGGAAGATGGAGAGGTTATTTCCTGGTTTTTGTGATCAAAAAAAAAAAAAGAACAACAAGACAGTACATTCTGGTTCCAACAGCCAAATTTTTCAATGTAGTTCACTAAGTGATTTGACCTTATTTCTCATAATGATGTCTTTCCTTTTCAGTGCTGATTACCAGTGATCTGACCCCAGTTCATCTCAGTTATATAAAAATACGATCCTGCTGAGAGACCATTATTAATGGCCATTATCTCCCCATGTAGAGGTTCATTGCTTTCTGTATGAAAGAGATGCACAGTGTGAGAAATGGAAGAGACCTCACTATATGCTTTTCAAAGTTCCCTTATACTTAAGTCTCAATAACTCACCAGAGTTTTCCATTAAAAAATAGTTCTTTTCTTAATGTCTAAACATAACCTCTGATACACAGAATAAATAAAGTGTTCCACTAACTGAGTACCTAATATAAAATCCAACAAGTTTCTGATATCCAAGTATCATTTTAACCTTTAAAAAAAAAAAATGTTTACAAAAAGACATTTCTAAAGAGAAATAATGCAATTCTGATTCATAACAATAATATCTAGTTCAATAGCTGCTGTTAACATCATATAAGCTATCATCATAAATAATTCCAAGGCAATGTAACTCCTATCCCCTACCCACAATATTCAAGCCTCAACCCTCAGCAGGTCATGCTAGGTGTCACTTAAGTTTCACCTGGGCTTTAATTAGAGAGTTCCTTGCATGCATAGGGTTCAATTTAGCCTACTCTTCAGGTGATTCTCACCCAAATAGTGGTTATGACTGAGACTGTTCTTGTAAATGTCAGTAATGATGGAAATTGAAATAATTTTAAAAGAACTCACATAGGCACCAGAAAATATATAACTAGATCATGATGTTATATGTTGTCTTCTTGTATGTTTTTAGAATATTGTATTTCTCTTATACTCTTAGAGTATGGTATCTCTCATTAGCTGTCCCATATTTACTAAAGGTTGCAGGTGTTACTAACAGTGAACAAACACCTAGTCTATCCTATTAATGTTTGATTCAGCTTGAAAGCTCATTTTTCTTTCTTTATGCTTAGAATTGGGTATAACGTGTATATATCACCCTGTTTTTCTTCTGCCATTACTTTTTAGCAGCAGACACCTACTCTGAAGTACCTGACATATCTTTCTAAGAGTTTTCCCTGATAAAATATTTAACAAGAAGTTGTGACTGTTCCTATCATTCTGGATTTTTCCATTTGAGAAATATGACTTGTTACCAATAACACTAAAATTTAGAGTCAGCTTTGAGATCCACTACATGTTTGATACACAACATTTTAACACACTCTACCTGCCAGAAGAAGAGTTGTGTGAATACTAGTATCTCCAGTCACTGGGGAGCAGGATCATGCACACCATTCGGCTAATGCAGACGTTTAACACTTAAATTTTGCCCAACACTGTCAGCTAAGATCAAAAAATCATCATTAATAGCTAGGTTATTTTATATTCTATTTTGCACTGATTTACGGACATGTAAAATGACACTTTGAATGGAATATTTATGGATTTAATTCTAGAAAATGCAGTTTATAACAAAACATTTTTGTCATTGGGACTATGGTACAGATGTTTATACTGCTGAACTGTGCGTTGATATTTAAAATTCTACTCTCAACTGGGCAAATATTGATTGATACACCAACTACTGCCAATAAGAATCGGTGTTTTATGAAGTGTGTCATCCATCTGCCTATTTAATGGAGAAGTAATACTGTCCAATTAGCCCAAAGCTGGCAGCATCTCAGAAGTTAATTATAAATACTTTCCACAATGTAATTTAATGATTTATTTATCATGTGGTATTTTTCAGTTTTCATACCTTTCAGGAAAAGTTTGTATTTTAAATCAATGTCAGCAACTTTAGTTTACGTTTAACGTTCACAACCAAGAATGCTCAGAATGCTGCTCTTTTGGGGGACCACATGTATGAATTCTTTCTACATTTGAAAAGGTAATTCATCTGCACACACATATGAGCAAGGTAAGCCTACACACAGCATTTTGCACCCATAAGTAATTCTGTTCCCCTGTAGTCAGTGAGCTTTTTCCATATAAGAGGCATAACTCCAAAGAATTAAACAGCAAATTAGTCTCCTACCAATGCTTTATGTAGCTCTTTTGTGGTTAGTTTCAGCGTATCTCTCTATTAAAAAGAAGGGTTTGATTCAGTGTTTGTTTTAGCACCAAACATTGAAGGACTTATATCGTAAATCCATCATTCTGAAAATATAAATGAATGAGGTAAAATCTGTAAGTCCTTTTGCAAAGGTATGAAGTGCTAACAATTCATCACTGATAAGACAGGTAATACAGGGGCACTAAAAGCTGAAATGGTTCAGAAACCTTTAAAATAGCACTTCTCCCTACATCTGAGATTAACTGAGATTCCCATCTTCCCCTCAGTACCGCTAATTCTTTAAAGCAAAATCCATCACTTTATAATATCCTTATGTATTGTAGCACGTGAGAGGCCAGTTCTGATTTCAGCCACTAGGTTCTATCAAAAATCAAAAGTAAAAATGTTTTTTGGCTACATGAAAGAATTTTCTTAACGTGAGATCTATAGGCTTCCATGTCTCAAAGAAATGGTATATATTTACATAACTCACTAAGAATTTAACATCGGGGAAAAATATTGCAATAAATCCCTGAATGGTCCTATATATATATGACTAAGAAATATATTTATTTTGAAGTCATTTCAGTTCTGTTTCAGTATGAGACCCGGTTGCAAAAATGTCTTGCATATGAAATGATTAATAGCCAAATAATGCCATAATAATACAAAGCAATAATTACCATGACTGCTTGAGATAAAAGCAGCTCAAATGTTTCAAGCTGTAGCCCTGTCCACTGAAACTGTTTTTCAAGAGCAGCGATGCTCAAAGCCAAGTAAAACACCAAGACAAGACCCCCGTAATCTCAAAAATGGAAGGTTACTGGAGACTTCAATTCCTATATCAAAAAAAAAAAAAAAAAAAAAAAAAAAAAAAAAAAGCATACTTCTAATGCCTGGACAGAATGGCTCTTTAGGGGGAAAAAATACCTGGGGCATATCTTGATATCAGAATTTAAAATCAGTAGAGAGAAACCTAAAGAACAACAAAAATCTTAGTTCAGACTTCTTCTGGATGATTTGCTCTAAGGTTTTGTCTACAGATTCTAACATATTCCCTTCCTGGGCATAAATGCATATTCTACTCTAACACAGTGTATCATTTTTGATACATTTTTTTTTTGATACATATCATTTTTGCCAACAGGAACAAACCGTTCAATAAGATGAAAACTAACATTACCTTGTATCTATCTGATTATTTTTTTTAATAAAAAGTAGTAAAATTTAGTAAAAAAAAAGAAAAAAAGAAAAAAAAAACCTCATGTACTTTCCAACTACACTCTAGAACAGGCTGAGATGAGTTAAACGAGCAACTCAATATCCATACAGTAGTTTTCTCCTCTTTGTCAATAACTGGAGCACAAGAACTTTTTCTTGATGTGTAACGTGATAGATGTGATAGTAGATTTTGCTATGGAAAGCAATAAATTCCTTTTTCATTTGGATGAATAAAAAATGAGATCACTAACTTAGTATGGATAAATAAATCCTTACTATCTATCATAAAGGTAGCCCGGACTACATATTGGAGTGCTCCCAGCAAGTGCAGCTGCTGCTTCTTTTGATTAAAAGACCTGGACTGCTCTCCCCAGTAGGCATTCAGGCTGATCCCTGAGGTTCAGTAGCTGAGCAACCTGGATCATTCAGAATTTTTATTAAGACTGACAACAATACCAAATGTGTAGGTGGAAAAGCAGTGCCAAGTACACAGCACTGATATAATATCATCTCCTTACGTCATCCCACAGTGAGGAAAAGTTGTTATGAAGTGTCCTTTTAACAAAGTCCCAGCCCAAAAATCCCCGTTAGAAAGGGAAGGATTGGAGAGATCGACAAGAAAAAGGGACAAAGACTGTAGCAGACGCTTGAAACAGGAGCCACGTGCTCATCATTAACAGATGATCTTCTTGCTGACATTAGAAGTGGAAAGTTCATGTTAGGGCTTAGCAATGTTGCAGAGGCACACAGTAGTGCCAAGTGGTATGACATCCTTGACTTGCCAATGAGCATCCACATCGGTAGAAAGATGACATGACAAAAACTAGCAATAAAAACTCATTTCAAAGACACTAACTAGCATTGGCAGGAAAGACTCCAATGGGAAACTTGTATGAAAGATGTTAGGATGCTGCAGAAGTGATGATGTATAAAAAAACAAAGTACAATGGGAAGAAAATGGTGTAAAATGAGAACCCTTTTGACTACACTTGCAGCATCACACAGGTCTTGCAGTTCTGGTACTTGTCTCACATACGGTATACTACAAGTCATATAAATGGCAGAAACTGAGCATTTTTTAAGGAATGCAAGGGAGGGACAAAGGAAGAAGCAAAGCAAGAAAAGCTTGTTAGTGAGGCAGTACAGAAATTTACTGTTATGTGAAGAATCTCTATATTTTGCATTTACACATAACTTTTTTTTTTTTTAATCAAAACAAAGGCAATATTGCTCTCTGCAAGCAATGGCATGTTCACATTCGTATTAATGTCATGCTATTTTCCCTCACTGTGTTTGTCAGCTGTCAGCCTCTGTGAGACTTGGTGAAATAAAATTAAGGGAATTCAATTCCTTTGAAGCAATAAGAGTCAGGAGCTGCCAGGGGCTGAACACACAGGTGCCTCAGTAGAGATGCAGTGGAAGGCAGAAGGCAGCAACGCAAAGGCACAGAAAAAGAGGAGAGAGCCAAGATGCAGACAGAAAAGCAAAATGACTGTGCAGGGCACAGTGTAAGCTATAGCTCCAATTTTTCAGATGTCAACGTCTATGATAAGTGTCCCATCTGTATCTTTCACCCACAAGAATTGGCCTGATTTTATGAATTCCTAAATAACATAGTAGACAAGAACGTTATAGACCCATGAGAAACAAGGTTGGTGTCTATCTTGTACAAAAGGGCCTGCCTTGTACCACTCCTACATGAAAACAGGATTACCTGAGGTATACACATTCATCCTCCAATCCTGTATTTGCTAGTGTGGTACCTAACTGCACTGTTCATTCCAGAAAAAGGTTTAGGCTCACGATCCCTATTTCTGCATAGTGATTAGGTACAGAAAGCAAATGAAAAACTTGCTTTGAATCTGCTCTTATTTAAAACAACACCCTAAGTTTCCTAGGCTAGGGCTCAGGGTGAAGACATCTACTGAAGCCACAGAAACTTAACAGCTAGCAACCAAATATACAACAACAAAGTTCCATTTGGGGGTACAGCAACACTTCTAAATTTTCAGATTGCTTTTACTTACTACAAGAGTTAAAAAGTTAAAATGCAGTTTTAAAAGTTGAGGGAAAATCCCCTCCCACCACCCAGTTAACACGTATGCTATCTCTCGTGCACCAGACACGATAAGCCAGACTTTATCTGAGAAATGCTGGTATAAGGTGCATTAACAGGAGCATACGGAATTGACACCAGCAGGTCTAAGAACAGAATCTGGTTGTTTGTCTTGATATGACCAAACTGTTTATCAGCCAAGCTCTTCTGTTGCCACAATGGGCTCTGCTCAAATGAGCTATAAATCTGTTTAAACGTCTCCTTATATACAAGCCGATGACATGATCATTAAGCATGCGCACAGGGTTAAGCTTGCAATTGCATAAGTGTTTTCTCTAAGATTCTTTCATGAATAATGAAAGAATCTTCACTTGGATGAAGTTGGTTTTGTTTGTGATTTTTGTCCTTTGCTCATGACAGGGACAGAAAGGACTTGACACACCTTGAGGGGTTTTTGATGAAACAGCTCTAAGAGTTGCATCCTCTAAATGGATATCCTTGATTACACTGAGCCAGCGTATGCTACAGTCCAAAGGTCTTGAACCCATGAAAACATACCCAATCTTAAATTAAACAACCTATCCCCAGAATGTACTAACGTACAGCCTCAAGCAACAGCATTGGTCATACATCATTTGCAGAGGTATTTTTGAGGGTCCTGGACGGCAGCCTATGCTGCTGTACACCCAGCACTGGTTACTGAGCTAATTAATGCTGCTCACACTGCTGTTTCAAGTTTCTGTTAAGCCTTTTATGAAGCAGAGCTGTTCCTCATCTAGCATCTTTCAGAAGCATGAGGTTTATGGTACAGCCAGAAAGCCGGGAATTTTGGAACTTTCTCTGTTCCTCAGACCTTAGGACACCATGCAAATGCCAGGCAGCTGAAGCCAAACCATGAGGTTTTGGGCTTTACAACTTTATTAAACTTTACCGATGGCATACTTGTTGCATGGATTTATGTCTGTAACTGGCATCACTCACGAAGCTGCCAGTGAGAAATCCTCACAAAACAGAGGATTTTTGCCAGCTATTCACCAGATCAGCAGTAGAATGAGTGCTGTTTGCTGCAAAAAGAGCTGAAACAACTCTAAAATCATCCCTTTGAAAGCAGATAGAAGATAGACCAATAAATGCAATAAACAATTACCAGGTAATAATAAAATAGGATAAAATAAATGAACACAAAACCAAGGTTGGATCTGGACACAATTCCTACATACTAAGACACAAAATAGATGGCCTCTATCCGTGCCGAGTCTGGAAAGATTTTTAGGTATCAGAGTAAAGGAGCTCCCACTGTGATGAAGCCAGTTTACTGTTTTAACTATATCAACAGGTGAGTACTAAAGAGAAGTGGGGAGCAGATAATACCTTTGCCCAGGTATTTTAGGGCTGGTTGTAATGCTGTGTAACGTTTTGTTTTCCATACTACTAAAATTATGTTGAGAAAGGAGGTAAGGTACAAAAAAGGATTCTCTAACATATTTTGAAGACTGTAGAAATCTTTCAAATAAAAACTTAGAGAACTCTAATTGTTTAGTGTATCAAAACAACGAAGAATTGTCTTGACTAAAATAAAAAGATCTTCACAGGGAAAACCACAGTACTGAAAGCCTTTGCAATCTAACAAGACAACGTTCAGGTAAGTAAAAAGACCTTATTTACCACAACGATGATAAATCTGTGGAGACCAGTGGCGGTCTTGAGACAGCAAAGTTTTAAACTGAGATGGGCTCTTTGTCATCTGTGGATGATATACTTTGGTTGAACGTTAAACTGAGCACTTGTCAAATGTCAAAATGCAATTGGGATTGGAGGGATGAATGTGAAATTCAGTGTGCACATCTGGGATCAGACCGGATAGTCTCCTTTTGGTGAGCACTCACATAGGCAGTCCATTGACCTCAGGCCTGCAGAAGAGGGGGCCAAGAAGACTGGGGAGGCTGGAGGTGGTTATGCACCGTTTTGCTATAGCCCCTAAACAAACCGGGGAAAGAAAGACTGAAAGACATCTCTTTTTTTAATCACTTATTTCAGCTTTTCCAAGTGTACTTTTGTCAATTTTAAGCTTAAATCTAAGGCTGAACCATGAAAAACCTGAACTGCTACAGGGCTGGTATGAAAGGATGCTAGTTTTTTCTTCCCTTAACTGTGCATTTCATACCAGTTCTGCAGAACCAATCCCACAAGAAAATTAATGGGCTGCTTTTACAGTATTGCAGCCTCTCAGGTAACAAATGCACGATGGCTATTTAGCCAATACCTGGGTAGCCAACCAGTAAGGGTGGCATTAATGATTTTGCACAAAGTTAACTAAGTACATCTATCACATTGTCACGTAGCTTAAAAGAAAGCATCGGTCAAAGAATAAGAGGGGAGCAGTTAATGCTTCCTTTTTTAGGTCTTGGTGAAATCTGTTCTAAGAATCAATACAACGGAGTAGTGAACTACACTCTAGCTGACTAAATCGAAAAGGAAATGAAAGAGGAGCAGGGCCAGCAACCAGCTTGTCAGTAAACAGAAGGAAGCGTATTATGGGCCAGCAAAACACCAGAGGGTTCCTAAAAGGCTGCCCAATGATTGTGCCCTAAAAGTCTGCTCCAGGGTCTTAGCCATTCCTGTTATTTTTAACTGAGTGATTCACCTTGACCAGGGCCAACCTTTGAGAATCCTTCTCTCCACACACCAGCCACACTCCCACAACCAGGTATCTCCAGTACTGAGTTTACAGGACTTGGGGTTTGAACTCTGACTTTTACAGCTCCTCATTGATTCCTCTCCTTCTTCCCTTGAAAAACAGGCATTATCTTTTTTTTTTTTTTTTTTTTTTTAAATCGTTTTCCTATTTACTAGGCTTCAAGGGAGATCCTAGCATCTAAACAGCTTTCTGGTCCTTTTTCATTCTTAAGACAACATTTCTATGTTGAAGTCTCATCTTTCTGATCTGGTCTGTAGAACACTTCTATCCAAAACTGAAACTGGATCTGGCTGACATGCTTCCATTTAAAGTTGTGTTTAAAAGGGAGTTGTTGCTATTCTTTTTTCTAATTAATAATAATAATAATAATCTTTACAGATTTTAGGATTTTTTTTTTGTTTTTAATTTCTATTTCCTTAAAAGGAAGAAAAGTAACAGAGGAAAGTAAAAGTAAAGAACAAAAAACAAAAAGCAAGAAAGTCAGAATATTGTGTCAGAAAGATTCTAAGTTAAAAGTAAATCTTGCCAGTTGTAATTGTGTTAGTAGGATATACTCTGAAACATGTTTCAAAAGCACAATGCTCTGTAAATAGTCTATAAAGATCATCTGCTCCTAGTTTTTAATTATTTTAGAAGGATGTATGGTTTTGTTTTTCCAGGTGTGAAAACAGAAGATAGATATCCCCACTGTATCTTCCGAGAGCTTAAGTCATCTTTTTTTCCATTGTTGTTAGCAATTCTCTCCTTCTTCAGAGTACCATATTTCTCTTTATGTAGGCAAACTCATTACTTTATAATGAATTAATTGCTTGGGAAACAGCTTGCGTCAGTCTGAGTGGCAGGCAGGAAGAGGTTGCTCTGGTAGCAGAGGGCAGGAGAGGCAGCCGACTGCCGCCAGCTAAACCTAACAGGTTGCCAGTTCCACCCTTACAACCAGGGAGATGTACATGTGTGGTGCCACAGCCTGCGCCTGATGTCTAATGAGCGATTCAGAGGTGCTCAGTGGGGCCTCGCCTCTCACCATCAGGAAAATCAGCTCCAGAGGGGCACGAGGGAACTCGGACAGCGCTGAAGGGCACTCGTTTTGCAATAGCAATGTTGTTGCTGTGGGAATAAACAGGTAGGGGAGGAAAAATAACAACAATTTCATACTGTGCACTGTATCTCTACATTGGTGATTTTGGCATGAGTCCCTAAGTCATTAGCAATTAAGTTAAAATACTTAAAATTAAGAAAAGCTGCAAGGATTTGCATGTGTAGGAGCCTAAGCCCCAAGGACCACAGGTCTTTTGGCTCACATTGCCAGCCCCGTAAGTAGGGCCTGCACAGGACTTTCCAACCAGCTGCAAGCTCAGGCCCTGCTCCAGCACAACATTTAGTCACAGTGCCCTAAGTGACTCCAGTGGGATTATTTACTTGCTTATAGTTAAATGCACACTTAAGATGTTTTGCTGGGTGAAGAGCTAAATGACTTCGAGTCCACACTGCTTGGGGCACTCCAAAAAGGAAAGAAATAATGACATTTCACACTGCTCGTTCAGCTTGTGCTCAGTGGTTTTCTGCTTTCGTTGTGCCAGACAGAGAGGGACAATTACCGCCTGATGCCGCAGCATGTGTTGAGGGTCATGCCATCCCCAGAGGAGCCGGGGGAAGCTGCCTCCAACCCTGTGCAGCTGCCCTCCTGCTGCACCCTCATTACTGGCAAGTGCGGCTGCTCCACGGCCACGGCATCAAGCAGGGCTGAAGGCTATCTTACAAGAGGACTGGTCTTTAGCTTTTGGCTGCTGCAGTCATATTTTCCTTCTGCGTGGTGTGCAACATGCTTTGCAAAGATGCTTTGTCCACTTGTCTGCTAAGAGTAGTAGGTTGGGTTGTTTTCAGCAAAAACTCCAGGAATCCAAAATCTGCTCTCGTAAGAGTGGGGCAAGACAACAGGATCTCACACCACTTTTTTGGTTTATTAGTCATCAGTATGAGTTTCACAAGGTACATCCCACCTTAAACAAGTAGGGGACTGCCCCATGGCTGCTTTCCCCTCTCTTCCCTGTACATCTTAAATAAATATGATTCCTCCCCTGACCAAAAGTGCAAAGGAGTCTGCCTTAGTGATACGCATGTGGGCTACATACGTGACAGAGCGTTTTAAGCCTTTGCATTAGGAGTAACAGAGTCAAAACATTTAACATAATGGTGTAGCTCTATGCCCATAGGAAACAGACCATGTGGACCACAGGTGCATTGAGGGACATTTGGTAAAGTGTTCGTGTGTTACTCAAGTGTCTATTACCACTATTCTTTAGCCCGGATCTACCAACATGAAGAAAGACTAGGGGTTCATAAAAGGCACTTGAGCTGGGAAAAGAAGAAAACACTGTACTTAAAGTGGTGTCCTCCTGATCCAAGATTAGTTTTTACTTTTCCACACATAGGTAGCAAATTCTTCAGCAATGCACTAGGTTCCCTCTCTCCCTCCTTAGCTATAGACCGTGCTTACCTATCTCATAGAAACTCTGTGAGGAAAAGGTATGAAGAACTGTGAGGTGCTAACATATCAAAATAGGAGTAGATTTATAAGTAATTTAGATAAGGCAAGTATTAGTTTACAGTGAAGGAGACCTGAGGGTTTATCAACCTAAAAATGTTACATGTTCAGCTGAAAGGTTGCAGCCAGGGTTTGTGCAGCCCTTCACCTCCACTGCCTCCACCCATCTCATTCATTACAAAACATTACCTCGTGTTAACATGTCTCTAGCTACCAACCAAAAAAAAAAAAAAAAAAAAAAAAAAAAAAGCTGTACCATTGTCTCTGAAATTTCCACAGGTTTGATTACCTACAGGAACAGCTCTTGTTGGGTTTGATGGGAAATTGTGACACGGGAGAGCTATCCATACGGTCCTGGGGTGAATCCAACATCTACTAGCACACAACTTCAGGTGCTCAGGTCTCAGTTGTTGTTCTTGGAGAAATTGCCCCTTCCTGGGAGCATGCAAGGGTGTGAAAGTGCAACCCTCTCCTCTGCCAAGGTGCATACCAGCCTGAATGTCAATGAGAAACTGGCCAAGTGATATTCCTCTACCAAATTATGGAAAGAAAGAATAAATAAAGACACCACTAGCATACCTCATCACCAAACAAATCACTGCACAGACCAGCAGAAAACCCACAGACTTTCAGATATCCTATATTTTTTTTTTTCTGAGGAATAGCCTGCTTTAAAGCCTTCCTGCTTCCTACCTTCCCACTTCTCTGCACAGATCTGCAGATATTTCCAGAACAAAAAAGCATTTTCATCAGAGTGGCTTTCTTCTTTGCCTTTTTAGAATGATGTATTTCTTGTTCATTTTATGTGAATACTGAATATTTGGAGGCCTAATACATGCATCTCTAAGGGATCCAAGATTTCTTGTGTAATCACAAAGGGAAAATATACTGACCCAATCACTTTGGTACTGCATCACAGGGCACTGAAGAAAAAAGTCAATAAAAAGCATCAGAGCACAAAAAGGCAAGCTGTAATCAATATCTGATCTTGATATAGGCTGTCTGATAAAAAAATCATTTAAGACTTAAATTTACTTCCTTGCGCACTCTGCTTAGATAGTGAAAAAATTGAGGGGCTATATCCTACTTCATTCATTTATCCTACCTTTTTTTTTCTCCATTTTTATCCAAGAAAAGCAAGATAATATTTTGATACTGAGTCAATTAACAGGATTCCAGAATTTGGCAAGAACACAGCAGTCAGTACTAAGTCTTCCATCTTTCTGCGAGTCAAATGCTGTTATGCCCAAGTCACCTGCCTGCCAGCTATTCAAGGGTAAACAAAGTCACCACGATGAAAAATTGCTTGTGCTCTGATAAAGGATAAATCACCTCAGACCATCATTCTTAGCAGTTGCCTCCTTATCCAGACTAAATATTATAAAGTAGCTACAGGTGTGTAAAAAATAAAGTAATAATAATAGGGGGAAAAATGCCCTTACAGCATTTATTCTTTTAAATTAAACAACTATTCTTCTAATTAAATTAATTAAGCAAACAGTATAATGCTTGGCTAAGTGCAGACCTCCCTGGCAATTTCTTCTTGGAGATTCATCCTAACACAGGATAATCACTCTGAGAAAAATCCATCATTCGGGGAATTTAGAAAGAACCTAAGCAATAAGCTTAAACCTGGCACCTAACTATCAGGCAGTGGGAAGCCTGACACCAAGGGTCTGGAAGCACATGCTTTGTTATTAATGGCTCTGTTGAACTGAAGTTTGACCCTACTTTTTATCCATCGTTCAGTGTTTTTAAAACTTAACTTCACTCCCATGACATATTTTAAATTTAACAATGACTTTTGTTAGAACTGACACTCTTCTGCATTTTAATGCCTTTGTCTTTTGCCATTTTAGTTGTTTACAATCACAGCTAAACATACATTTGGCAAATGCTTTCAAGTCTTCCTTTATACATTTTTAAATATTCAAATTTCACTTGACCCACAGTTTTTAAACCCTGGCTGTTTACTTTCTCACTCCAGCATACGTTCCTTGGCTGCACTCCCTCAGAATGCAGTTGTGTTAAGTGGCCACAAAAAGATGTGAAGGTTTCATTCTGTATATGAATAGGTAGACTGCAATAGCATCAAGCAGTTTTAATCCAAGCATAAGGTGCTATACAACGGTAACCAAATAAATACCTGGGCACCTAATGAGAATATCTGCCTTTCTAGACAAAAAGCAGAAATATTTCAAGTGAAAACATAAAGAATATAAATGAAAAATTATCAATAGCAAAAAACATTCAATACTCTTCCAATGTGGCTTTATCACAAATTTTTTGTCCGTGTTAAGGTCTACAAGCCATTTTAGATATGTTAATGCCACAAATTAGAAATAATTTTCAAAATATTAAACAATATATATAACCTTCACAAAAAGTAACAACTGATTCTCACCCCCCAAATTATGAAACATTTGGGGAATACTTCAGCAAACATCTAAATGCCTAGCTAAGAGTGTTACCAGAAGTTTGCTAGACAGTGAGAGACTCACAGAAACACAGCATGGAAAAGAGCTATTAGGCCATTGCCCTTACAGTTGCAGACTGTCCTCTTCTGTGTGTTGTCCTGTCCGGTCACTACTAGCTTATGAGGCTTCCCTTGGGTCTCTTGAAGAGACCAGCCTACTGCCGGAAAAGCATCACGGAGATGCACAGCAGGGACGTGACTAAGAAAGAGTCAAGAAAATCATTAGGGCTAAACTTGGGGATACTGCTGATCATTAAGGTTGCCTGACACATAGCAGCACAGAACTGCTTTTGGTTGTGAGTTAACAAACAAGTTTAAAGTCTCATGAGCACTTCCCTTTTTGAAGAAGGAGCCCCTGCCTCTTGCCAAACATTGCCCTCACTGAGAGCCGTCAAGTCACCAGCTGACTGCTAAGGACCAGGGGTGCTAAGGTCCAGGGGTGCTGCCAGTCCCGTACAGACTCACCTGAGAATACACACACCTTTTGGTTTTGTTTTGGTATGTGCCAGTTAAGCAGAACCAGACACAAAATGCAGCTTTTTTCTGAGCCAGTAGACCAGAGCCAGCAAGCTGCTGAGGCTGCTGAGCCTTAGCCAGGCACATGTCACACACTGGCTTGCAGGGCCTGCTCTTCCTGCTCCTCAGCCCACAAGGTCCCCACAGGTTTCTGCCTCTGGTCCTATCTCTACAACTGCGGGCAAAACATCCATTTTGCTCTTTATAAAACTTGGGAAACAAAACTCTACATTAAAAGTACATTAGGTTCACAAAGAACAAATATTAAAAAGTTAACACATACTAGAATTACAAGCTGCCTGTGAAGCCTTGTCTCAAACCCCCTGTGCATTATGTAACGGTCTTTTAATTTCATGATTGTGTGTTATTTTTCCCATCGGGTCTTGTTATTTTCTACTGATGCTCCTTAACGTAACTAAAATTGCCTCTTCTGTGCTGGTGTTTACACCGCTAGATATTTGTGGGACTGTATCGTCATCTCCCCTATTCCACCACTGTTCCCATAATTTCAGAATTATGGTACCACACATCAGCAGGGAATACAGTCCACAGACTCTCACCAGTTCTTTTGTACTTGTAGTCTGGCCATAACATAGTCATTAATCTGATCTCATCATCCAAAATTTTCCCTCTAGATCCTTAATAATTTTAGTTGTTTGGCTGTGAAACCTACCACAAAAACAAATCCAAACTATGCCAAGCGGGCTCTTATCTCTCTGCTGCACAGGATCATGCCTGACACGCTTGATACCCTGATCTGAAAACTGGGTCCCTACGTATCAGTCCAGCATTATCAGCCCAGACAACCAGCCCTACAGCACCAGACTGAGAGCACCTAGTCCCACATCTTGCTTCTGACAGTGGCTAAAAGGGAAGAGTGTAAGAACAGTGCTGCTGCCTCACCAAGCCCTCCAAGCTCCTGGAAATCTACAGCTCAGTAACTTCTCAGTTAGAGGTGGTATCTCTGCACTTAATCCATAAATGACTCATCGCCTGTGAATTTGTACCATCGGTTTTTGAAACCATCCAAAGATTTTGCATCAACAGACTCTTGAAGCAACATATTCCACAGTTTAGTCACATGTTCTCTGAAAAAACACCTTTCCATCATTATTGTTTTGAATTAGTACCCAATATCTTAATGTCTCTTAATGCTTCTGTGATGAGAGATAGTAAATATCCCCATTCATCTTGTCTGTGCTTACTTACACCATTACTGGTCTGTATCTTTTTCCTCCCTGGTCTCAGTGAGTGTGCCTACATGGTCCTTTCCCATACTAAAAGTCATTCCATACCTTTGCTCATCTTTTCCGCTCTTCTCTGCACATTTTGCAGCTCTTGATCATAGTCTTCAAGGTGGGGGTGCTACACAGTTAGAAAATACTGATGTTCTCATTCTCTCAGTTCTTTCCTTGTAATTCCTTATTTTCAGCTTGCACACTTGCCTGTTATTGAAACCAAAACTTGATACTTTGCACAGAACCATATCCATTATGAGATCTCATTGTTAGGTAGGGTTTTGAGTCCATTGGTACATAAATGAAGTTGAGATTATCTTTCCACAAATGCATTTTACACATCCACGGTAAAATTCAGCAGACATTCTAGAGTCAATACTGCGAGGCCTTTCTGCATTCATTTTTATTACCCCAAGAATCTCAATGTCATCACCCAACTTTGTCTTCATCCCTTTTCTCCATTTGTTTTGTTTAGGGGAGGTTTAGGTTGGATATTAGGAAAAATTTCTTTACTGAAAGGGTTGTTAGTCTGAATAGGCTGCCCCGGGAAGTGGTTGAGTCACCATCCCTGGAGGTCTTTAAAAGAAGTCTAGATGTAGAGCTTAGGGATATGGTTTAGTGGAGGACTTGTTAGTTAGGTCGGAGGTTGGACTCTGTGATCTTAGAGGTCTCTTCCAACCTAGACTATTCTGTGATTCTGTTTTTTTGTTTGTTTGGTTTTGTTTTTAAATACACCAAACAGCACAAAACCGCATATGTCTCCAGTAGCAGCAGGCCTCTACTGAGGAAAACCAACCTTTATGTCTACTTAATTTCCTGTTCTAAGTTCACTTTATTTACCATAATATTGAAGTTATATATTGGAGGTCATTAGTGTTCCCATTATGCCCTGTGCAACCTCTTGTAACAGCATGTTGAACACTACAGTAACAATCTTAACCCCCTTCTTATGGGTTAGGGATCCTTCTTTCCACTTCCATTCCACATGGCACTGTAGAGATCCACTTTCTGCCACACTGTGAAATGCCTTTGCATTCAATGTAATATCCATTCTTCTCAGTTAATTTTATAGTTCTGTGGAAGGAACGTTATTTCTATAAACTCAGTCTGTTTATTTCACATGAATTGGTTGCCTTGTATGATATTAGCTCCGCTGTCCTGCCACATGGAGAGAAGAGAGAGCTAAAAAATATATCCCGCTTTGTAAATGTTAAGTGCATTGCCCTTTAGGTTTAAATTAAGGAAAACAAAATTGTTATGCACGTTGCTACCAGATTTCTTTCCCACTGGATTACTGTTAGCAGTCTCTCCCTGACATACACACGCACAAAAAAAAAAAAAAAAAAAAAAAAAAAAACACCACGTAAGGAAAACACCTCAATCTACTGCACACCTGCAACATCTAAAATGCAACTGCTATTTGCAATATATATTTACATCAACGTGTCACTATTGGTACAGTAAAATAGTTTTTATATGCCAAGAAAATTCATCCTTGCAAGGTTGAAGCCAAACCTTCTCTTAGAAGTAATGGAACTCATCCAGACTTCTACCAGAAACAAGGCTTTGAGCCAGTTACACTGTCCAGATTTTTCACTCTACAGCCTTTTCTTTTTCCTTAAGTTAAAACTTCCTTTGTGAATATTTTTGAGTAGCACAAGCTAAAACAATCAAAGGCACCTATGTGGCCTGAAAGAACAGTTCTCACATTAAAAATGACAGGCACACAGACGTCTAACCATCACTGCCTTTCGGTGAAATTGGAGGAGTTTCAAGATAAGTGTGCTAACCTTTTGAAAAGGAGTTGCATGCTTCTAAATCTCTTCCATCTCCTTTTAAAAACAAGTCAAACATGCTATAGCTGTAGTCTCACTCCTTTGTGCATGAAGTCACCTCTGGGGAAATGTACTTATCAGAGCCAGGGCATAAACCACCGTAAATAAATTTTATAAGACTGGTTCTGTAAACACCTGGAGTGCTGTGTCCAGTTCTGGGCTCCCCAGTACAAAAGGGACATGGAGCTCCAAGAACAAGTCCAGAAGAGGGCTACTAAAATGATGAGAGGACTAGAGGGTGTAATAAGGATGAAGCCAGGATATTTTTGGTGGTGCCCAGTGAGAGAACAAGAGGCAAATGGCACAGACTGCAACACAGGAAGTTCCAGCTGAACACAAGAAAACATTTATTTTCTGGGGGTTGACAGCGCACTGGAACAGGTTGCCCAGAGAGGTTGCGGAGTCTCCTTCCGTGGAGATATACAAAACCCACCTGAACGCCATCCTGAGCAGTGTGCTTTAGGTGACCCTGCCTGGCAGGGGTTGGACGAGATGATCTCCAGAGGTCCCTTCCAAACTCAGCCTGTGGCATTTATAATTCTGTGGCATTATTCCTCTTGATGGGGGGAACAGATGGAGGGGTGCAGCAGAAAATTTAACTTCAGGCAATATAATCCCAAACTAATAGATTTGGTACCAAGTACTGAACTGATAGACTTAGCTCATACCACCTGTTCTCTGACTTCACTCGTTCAGAAAGAAATGAAGTGGAGGTATAAAGCATATCAGAGCAAATAATCCCTGAATACTTTTAACTACCTCATTGGAACAGATTGAAAGAAAATGTTCAATTACTACACAGCTGAGGAGCATTTTTAAAAACAGAGAGAAAAGCAGAGGATAAAAAGGAAGGGAAAAAATGAAAAAGAAAAAAGATGAAAACACATCCATATACCTTGTCTGTAATCACTGAGTACCAAAGAACTTCAGTTGCACAATTTTTAGAGGGGAAATTGCCATAGAAATGACAGCAGATGGAGAAGGAATTTAATCTTATATAGCATTTCAGTATTGGTTGCTTACTGTTAAAAAAAAATATATGAATTTATTCATTCTTGGGATTCCTTTAGTGCATTTGTTTAGGTAAGTATCAGTGTATGAGACTAACCCAAGGGCAAATGGGAATTAGATAACACAAATATACCTAACGTTCATATTTCTTTTTGGGGCAGTTGAACAATGGTCCAACAATGGTTTGTCAGCAAGTCATAGAAGTCTGACCACCAATTTGTCATTTTCCTAATGCACATCTGCTAGCTCTTACAACTGTACCTTATCATATCATCAACAACACTGCAACAGTAGAACCTAAAGGTAGAATTAGCAGCAGCAGTACATTAATAAATGGTTAATTAAGCTTAGCATAATTTATAAGTGTTTCAATAATTGATTATTAATATTGAACCTATAACTAAATCTAATGTGCTTATAAGCTGTAAGAAATTGTATGTCTAAGATACCAGTAGATGCTAATTACCACTCATTAACTCTGGAAACTCAGCTGTTTACAGATGATTTAAGCAGATATATTGAGGAGTTTCAGATCATTAGCATACATGACATGTTTTAAAAGGGAATTCTTCATTCTAAACAGGCTTGGAAAGGTGCTAAATTGCTAAACTATGACTCCCAACATTAAGGCTTTGCAATAGAGCACAACACAGAGAAGAATTTTCAGGATCTTTGTGAAAATCAATATAATTCATCAAAAGATACTTGTTTGCCAGATATTATGACATCTATGACAAATTTTCTTTGGTTTGTGGGAAGGAAAGCTCTGTCTACACTGCATTAAAAACTCACTTGTCTTGAATCAAGCCTGTCTTGGGCTCCAAAGATCTGACATGATGCAGAGGAAAATAAACTCTGTATTGCTTTAGCTTTCTAGTAGACACACGACAACGTAAAAGAAAAATGCCAAAGATACCTGTCTACCAGTCTGCCTAGGAGTACTGACAAGATGTGTCTGTTGGAAGTCGAGCACCTAGATTTGCACCACCCAGAGAGAGGATTTCAGTGTTTTTTTCCAATGTCACTGACAGAAAATTAGCAGAGCACCACTTAATCCCTTCTGTTTTTTGGGATTAGAGACTGATCTTTTGTTGTAAAATCCTGGTTTTTGTTCCACAAGTGGAAAAAGAGCCCTCTAAAGGACAGGTATGTCTGTACCTCAGCACTTCTCCTGTACATGAAGCTAATGATAACGTTGCCCTTTGGCTTCAAAGAGCTTTGAGCTGTGCAAACAGAAGTGTATTTTGCAAAACCAGGGGACAAATCATGATAGCCTCCAAAGTTGTCTGTGTCATTCCTATCCATAAAGCCAAACAACCAGAGAGCCTATAAAAAAAAAAAAAAAGACACAAAAAGATGATTTCTTCCTTGTGCATCTCTTGTTGCAGAAGTAATGATTTTGCTGCCTGTCAGCAGAACCCCAAACTGTACTAAAACCGTTTTCATACATCTTTTCCTTTCCATTTTTTTCTTCCAGTTTGAAAAACAGGCAGTAAATATAAATTAGCATTGGTTAGGCTCAGAAACAATGCCTGTGGGCATATGGAAGAAATGACAGTAGCAATCTGTTGGTAGTGTCTGTCAGTTTGCAACTTTCTCCGTGTCTCATTATTGGGCAAGATGGGAATCACTACAGATTCAAGTAAGCAATTTAAGCAGAGATAGATGGAACAGCAATCTCAACTCTTTGTGATTTTCTTCTGCTTGAAAGCTAAAAAGTCTTCAATTATAACCTTACAAAACTTCATATTCAGCAGATAGCCTCTGCAAATAAGACATGCTTTCAAGAACACCGGGTATACCCAGTAATTATGGAGCAACTGGCAGGTAAACCCAACCTCCCAGCCTACTTCCTCATGAAAAGCTATGGTTTAATAAATGGGGGCTCAAAAATTTTGGAGAATCTGTCTGGGAAGATTTGGACAAACGAAAGCTATTTGGTTCAGCAATATTCATAACTTGTGTTCACAGCTTGTGAGCATGCAGCTGGATGAAGTTTTACTCACAGTAACATTTGGGAAAAAAATTATATTATTGCTAGTGTGTATGCTTGCACATAAATCTGCATGCTCACATAAGGACGCATTTGCAAGACAATCTGTTGCCTTTTCCCAAAGAGAGAACAGAAGTAACGTAAAATAATTTCAGTGACCAAATACACAGCTTGAAGATCATGCCAGAAATACCATTCATGTACAATCCACAGAAGAAAATACAGCAGCTCTCAGAAGTTTGGAGGCACAGTGCTGTCCAGTAGAAAACCCTGGTGTAGTCAGTTACTGCTATGAAGACAGGGAGCTGTAACCATGGCAGAGGACAGGAGCAAAGACAGACTGACAGAATAATTATCTGAAGAGTACAAGCAAAAGCTATGGAGAGCATAAGATCTGAAAGAGAAAATTCACATGCATCTCTGGATCTGCAGTAGCAGAGATCCAACATGCCATCCTCTGCATTTCAAACACCCAACTTGTGATTGACTAAACAAAAGATCAGTTCTGGTAACTAGGCTGCAGTTTTAGTTCCTTTCTTTGGATGTGCCCCTAACTAGAAGAGCTAAAAAGAAAAACAAAATATACAAACAAACAAATTTGATATACAGATCCACCATAAGTACCTGCCCCTATTTCTGTCAATCAGCACAGCACATGTTAACTGAGCCAGGAGGCACCATGGGTAAGTCATTTGGTACCGGGCTTGGCATTGCTTTCCACTGCTCTTTTTCACTGCAGGATACTGCCCATGTTCCGTCATAAAGATATTTGTGGGTGGCTCCTCAATAAGAAAACTTTGTTTTTGCAGTGTGAACCACCACTTCAGAAAAAAAAAAAAAAAAAAAAAAAAAAATCGTACCACTATTATATGTACCACTGGATGCTTTCCACAACGTAACACAGCACAGACACCAGAAATAGTTTCTGCAAGCTAAGCAAAAGTCTACATGGCTGCTTCACAGCAACTCTTCCTGTAGTAATATAAACATGCTTGAAACATGCTTGTTTCATGCTCAGCAAGGGCCACCTGCAACAAGCTGGTCTATAAGCAGAGGTGGGGATGCATAAGCAATTCATTGCACTGTTGGTCAGTCATGATGATGACATTCCCAAAGGGACTCTGTTGGCATTCCCTTTGCAACATCTCTGACCTGAGAAGAGGTATACTGCAGTGAAGGAAGTATGGCAAAATGAGAAACATCCATGACTTCAAAAGTGATCTTCAGGCAACTACTGTTTAGAGGTGCTGGTTGTTGTGAGGCCCCATGCTCCTCCTCCACAGTTGACTGGTCATAAATCTTGTAGTCTTCATCTTCACCAGCAGAAATGACCTAGCCTCATACAAAAATGGTGCCCCGGATCTTCATATAGAGGATACCATATATAAGTAGGGATTAGACTTGTGTAGTAGCTGAGAAATTAGCCTCCGCCATGAATAAGAAACCATCCCATTCACTGTAGTCTCTGGCTTCCTTGCATCTTCACCTCAGACACTTGATACTGTTTTACAATTATCAAAGTCAGTAGGGTATCTGAACACATACGCTTGGTGTGGCATTCTCCATTAAGCTTCTTGTCCTTTAAATTTGTTCAGCTTAAAGGAAGCTGAAGGAAAAACTTCATGGTGGCCTGCAGCTCCCTCACGAGGGGAGCGGAGGGGCAGGCGCTGAGCTCTGCTCTCTGGGGACAGCAACAGGACCCAAGGGAACAGCATGGAGCTGGGACAGGAGAGGGTCAGGCTGGGGGTTAGGGAAAGGTTCTGCACCCAGAGGGTGGTCGGGCACTGGGACAGGCTCCCCAGGGAAGCGGTCATGGCACCGAGCCTGACAGAGTTCAAGAAGCGTTTGGAAAGCACTCATATATTTGGGTTATCTCTTAGGTGGTCCTGTGTTGAGCCCAGAGTTGGATGCAGTGATATTCATGGGTCCCTTCCAACTCAGGATATTTTACAATTCCCAAGAGGCACTCCCCCCCCTCCCCCCATAACCATTCCACAGCCAGTGGAATCCCCACAGCCCCAGCCCACCCCGGGTGAGAGTCACAGAGCAGAAGAAACGTGATTGCCAAGTCCTTCTGTGGGGTGTTCTGGCTCCGGCTCAGGCACTGGTGCTGCTTGCAGTGACTGTGGCTGACTGACAGGCTGTGGCATGCTGTAGTTCAATGTGCATGAGTCAAGTTATCAGGTATTGAGACAGGCCAAAAGAAAGATTAAAATCCAACAAGCATTCAGATGACAGACAGACTGCCTTGTGCTTATATAAGGATGGCAGCATCTGGAATAAATCCAGGTATCATGATCTTCGAGCACTGGGATTTGAAATGGAGACAGAAAAGTCCATGGAGAACTTTCAGGCAGATAAATCCATAGACAATCGATCTAATAGATTTCTTATAAGAGATCCAGTTATCCAAAGGGGACAGGAGCAGGCTATTCAGTCTAGCCAGAAATTCAAAATGAATGCCTCCCTTTCAGAATTTGTTGAAAGCCACAAGCTGGCTTTGTTCTGACCCAGCATTTTTCTACTTCAGATTGCAGATTTTTTGATCTAGCATGAAACACCCTTGGATCAGCCTGACACAGATCTCAGGCCACTGGTCTCAAAGACAGAGCATACACAGGGGCCAGCAAGCAGAGGAGCTTCTCAGCAGAGCAGGCCTCCAGGGCCCTCTGTGCATCTGACAGACCGCAGAGGGAAAGCAGAAAAACTACAGTGTGCCACACTAAGCTGAACAAAGTGTTAGCATGATTTGTGTGCAGACTGGGAACAAAAGGATTTCTATCCCTGTAAAGATACACATGGGGAGTTGTTCATAACCAATACAAAAGGAATCATCTGCCACCATGGTGAAGGAAGAAATTATTATATCTGATGTTGGGAGAGATATATGAGTGTAATATGAAGCTGGATTTTGTTTCATTTTTCCAGTCTATTATTATTCTATATTACTACATTCACATAAATCTAAGGTAGGTCAAGAAATGACGTATATTATGGGCTAGCTATGCACAGCCTCCAATGGCTAATGAAGAACGAGACTGTGGAAGCCTAAATCAGCAGGAAATATGGTCTTTTAACATCCCTTAGCCATGGTCAGACTAGACAGAGCACTCTCCAGTAGGAGTCCTAAAGAAACCTCTCCCTCTCCATTGGTCCATCTCAGTAGACTAAGTTAAGCAGTCAGTAATTTCATCTGCATTATGGCTATGAACAACACCATCCATACACAAAACAGCATTTTTGCCCCAGTTAGAAAGAACACATCGCCTTGCTTGCTGAAGCACAGAAAGTGCAGGAAACTGTAAAGTGACTTTAGCAGCTAACACAGTATTTCTGAACTTCAGGGTCTTTCTGATACCTCTTTCTTAACTTTTTATTCATGGCACTATTTCTCCTCCCAGTCCAACGGAGACCATCAACAGAATTTTCTAAAAGGCTTCAAAAATAAGAATGAAGTAGTACTCTATTTTTAATACACTTAGAATTACAGCACAATACACAAGTTTTATTTTCCTTTATACATAAACCATTTTTGTTTATATCCGTTATATCATACTCTGAGTGTTTTATTACTCTCCTTTTCCTTACAGTTTCAAGCAATTTACTGTGTGCTAAAGGAAGACAGGGTCATGGTCTGTAAATTCCAAAATCATTACCAGTACTTTTTTAAAACATAAGCGTGGTATTTGCTATTCATCAGTACTGCACAATAATAGCTGCTTTAAAGCTAAGACATTTCATTCATGCTAAAATGAAAAATATAACAAAAATTTAACCAGGCTTCCTTTGTTTTTCAAATGTGGTTATTCTGTCATTTAATCTTAGGACTGGATAATGTATTTATGTTGGGTTTTCTTATTTTCTTTCACTCAACTTGCCCAACCACCAATATATTATAATAAATTTCCATATAAACATCTTCAAGTCCAGGCACTTTGAATAATCTCACTTTGAGTGTTGTACTTGTAACCTCAGCCTAAGCCACTTTTTCATTTTTTCTTTCCTTTTCCTTTCTATTTAGGTGGACTGTTTAACATTTACTTTAAGTTTAAATATGTTTGTCTAGTTTAAACCATACTTCTGCTTCATTTTAGGGATGGAAAAAAACATTCTCTAAAAGCTATTCTGACACAAGCAAGCTATAAATTGTATACTTATTGCATTTTTTCTTTAAATTCCCTCACCCATTACACAATAGTTCTTCATTTGCGTTTCTCTTTGTTCTCTCTGTGCTGCCTTTTCCTTCTCTCTCCAAAGTGAAATGTTACTAATATAGCAGCAGTGTCTGAGGCAGAGTCAAACCCATGCTGAGTGGGTTTGAAGCTAAACAAAATAAGTATGCACAGAGCAGGCTATAGAAATAGCACCTTCCTACCTGATAGACCTCCTTCCTAGGCATGCTCAGTCACAGCTGTGCCATTTAGCTACTACATATCAGGCTTTATTGCTTTCCACTCCACATCTCGCTGACAAGCCTCTCTCATGAGCCTCTTCTGACTGAAAAGGAAAAAAATGAAAGTGTCTATTCTTTCTTGCAGATCACCCGCAGAGCTGTGTGCCCCATGACAGCTCAGCCACACCTGTGCAAAGGTGCTAGGAACAGAAAGGTTTGCCCAGGTACCCTTGCTTGCCCAGCTGGGTTATTTTGGGCAAAGGAGGGAAAAGGAAAGGAGTCAGTGCGACACCCGTGTCGTGGCTGTGGAGGCTAGCACCAAAGCAGACAGTGGATGTTCGTTTATAAACTGAGAACACTTTACAAGGGAATATGGAAAAGACTTTGAAACAGCAACTGCATTGGAAAACTACATCATTCCTACAACTGCTTTAACATTTTTAACATATCCTTCAGCGTTGGATTGGTTTGTAAAAATACAATGGTCTGTGCTCTAGCATTTCTTATTTTTTTGACATAGCTTTCTCCAAATAAACAATGCTGATATAATCCCCGCTGGTACAATAGCACCACGTGTTGCTAAACCCATTAATTTTTTTTAATCATTGCCAAATTTCAACAAAATCTGAAATATACACAAAGGATTCAAAAACTATTCTGTTCCTCCAGGTTTCACAGAAAGTCATGGAGGAGAGCGTCCTGGAAGAGGACGCCAGCTTAGAGCAGAAGCTCGGGTACTGCAGCACCCTGTGGACTCCGCACAAGATAAAGTGAACAGTTTGAATGAAGTGAAGTTTCACAGGCTGTGCATATACCCGTAAGATGGAAATTTTCACAAACTTATGGCCAAAAAGTGCATGTTATTACTTCACCAATTACGGTATCCATCCTCAACATGAAAAATTTTAATATTATAACAAAATCAAACAGCCTTAAGCAGGGGCCAGTTTGATCATCTTAATTTTATGACCAGATTTCTGACCCGTCAGGAAAACCTCTAACCACCTTTTTTTCTGTTAGTACAAAAAAAAAAAAAAAAAAAAGATTCCCACAAAACAGTGACAGAGAAAAGAGAGTTTAAACTTTATTCTAAGTGTAGGGTCTATTACACAGCAGTATAGCATACCTGTGGTTAGGCTGTTATGAGAACACCGCGCTCCACTGCCTGCATATCTTCATATTTATTTAAGGGATAATCTTTATTTCTTAGTGCTGTACTATACAATGCCATAAACAGCTGCTGAGATTAATAACTGAAGTTAAATCAACCTCCAGAGCTGTATATAGAGAGCATACTACAGTGCCACCGAGGGAACCTAATTGTATTTTAAAGCAAACCATAGCATTATAAGAGAGAGCAGTATTTTTCTCTACTTGGGAGAGCGCGGATCTGAACTCGTTCTTGAGCTTTCCCGCGCCACACGGTTGCACTAGACATGGGTAGGATGCATACAGCCTGCGCTGATTAAGGGACTCAGGGAATGGAAAGACTAATTAAAGACTGGTGCAAAGTGAAAGCACATTAGCTAAAGCTCATTAGATTCCCGTACGGGTACTTTACTGCTGAATGACAAGGTCCGCGCAGAGCTGAATGCACTTCAGCTAATGGGATTTTACGTCACACTTCAGCTTATTACATCTTGACTCTGCTGGACACATGCTTTAAAACTCCTAATGCTTCCATAGCAAGCTAAAACAGACATCGGGCCCCAAGTGCCAGATTTCGACAGGCAGTGAGGACCCTTACAAGACAAGAAGAAACCCCACGGAAGCTCCTACAGCCAGTCAGTCACTGCCAAGGCCCGCCGTGGTGGTGGCGGCTGCAGCTGCCTGTTTGCCCCATCCTTTGCTCTGCTCTTTCTGGCACAACAGAGGCTGTAGAACTGGCAACACACCCTCACCCCAAACACAGCCCTGCACAGTAAGACAGAATTGAAGCAACGACCGTCCCAGCAAACACGCCGTGCTGCAGCTGAAGCTGCATGGCTCTTGGTGCCGGGTCCCCGTTTGTGGGGGTGAAGCTGCCAGCACGGGGGCAAGAAACCCCCAGAGGACTCAGAGACCAGCATGAGGCACTTCCCACTGCAATCATCTTCAGCAATAGGTTCAGACAACACAATGGGAACCTGACATTTTTGAAAGAGGGATGCCTTTCTCTGGAAGGGCCACGGCCATTCCTCCCATCTTCAAATGCTTCCCCTTAAATCCCATGTAATGTCTTTAAATGGCAGCAGCTTACAGGAGCATCAGCGGCCTTTTGCACCCAGAGGTATTTCGTGAAGGCTTAGCATCTTATTTTTGCCAGATTAATGTGTCCTTGTTCTAATTATATCTCACTGCTTTAGCATCCCTTAAAGTTATGCACATTCATAAATGTTTAACTGTGACCAGAAGCTGTAAGATATGACACGGTTTCAAACTTTTATCGCATCTAGAGCACCCCAGTGACATTTCTCAGGGTGAGAGAAAAAGAACCAAAAGCAGCAAGCAGAGGAAAACTCTGAACAGGAGGGGAAAAAAATGCACTTAAAAATATGGGGGAGAAAATGCACATGATGAAAAGCCAGAAACTGATCTAAGAAGGAAAAGAAAATCCTTTATAAATCTATTTATAAAAGTAAGGAAATTGACCTAACCTAAAACAAGTGTGGCATAAAACTGCTCACTCAGCCTCTGGCTCAAGCCCTCCACGTGGGGTGAGGAACCCCAAGGAGATGTGCAGCATACACAGCCTCTACCAAGAGCACAAGTCCTGAGGAAACACCCTGCGCTTCAGCAGGGCTGTGCTGGTCCGTTTTCTTCTCAAGAAGTGATGAACTGAAACCATCCGAAAAAACAACCAAGCAAACAAAAGCCCTGTAGTCCTCTGCAAATATTTCTACCGTGATGAAATCCCATCCCACTAATATCAGCGATGATCAATGCGATTGTCCATCCTGCGTAAAGCTGAACACGTAATTCAACGTTGGAGTTTAAAAGAGTGTTAATAAATAGCACAGCTGTGGCTTAGAGTTGGCACTTGATGAATTATCATAGTATGAGCTCTAGAAAAAGCGACCAGCTCATAGTATGAGCTCTAACATCACAACTTTAGAAAAAATAAAGAAAACACACACACACCTTGGAGGTTTAAAACTGATACCTGATATAGCTCCTTCTTTCTCACATTCACTTGAGAAAAAGTTCCTGCACCTTCAGAAATCCTCCTGCTTCTCCTCAACCTTCAGTTCTCCTTTAACCCACTAAATCTCACCTCTAACAAAGCACTTTGTGCAAACACATTTATGAGCTGGAGGCATTCTTGTAAAGGCCTCCAGGATTTAGGGGCTGGTATTGACTTTAAGATGCAAGGTCCAATCCTGTAAAGATTTCAGTGTCCTCTAAAACATGAGCACTTCCTTTTTACTCTTGATTCAATTTATGCAAATTTAAATGCTTTCCAGTAACGTGGTCCTACCAAATTCATTACTTAGGATCCTTTTCCATTAAGTTGGAGCCTTTAAGACCACAGACCGACCTGGTATTAAATATCGATTTGTTTCACTTTACTAGAGCATTTATGCAGTGGTGTATTTTCAGGTTTGAACTCTGGATTTGTATTAGGATAGCACTTTCCTTTGCCTTTTTTTTTTTTTTTAAATAACTAAATTTTGTGACAATATCACAGTCAATATCCAACATTCTTCCACATCTGAAGAAAAGGATTTTAATGGGAAAAGCAGCTTAATCAAAAAAAAAAAAAAAAAAAAAAAAAAAAAAAGTTTTATGCCATTTAAGAGAGTCATCTTGTCAAATACAGCTATGAGGTAAATACAATAATCTATGCTGGCTATATTAATAAATCAATAACGTTTTTAGCAATTCAGCAATCAACATGGCATTGCATTAATTTATTTTGGAAAAAAGTGTACATCTCCGAGTGAGTAGCGAATCCTTCACTTCTAATTCTCCATAACATTTAACAGTTGTTTTTTAATTCAATCACCTCTTTAAAAATATAAACACTCACGGAAAGAAGTTTCTGCTATGAACCATGCTAGTAACTTTACAGAGAAAAAGAGTAATAAAATAATTCTAACAGTCTAGGTGGCAGAGTAAAATATACAAAGGACTCCAGAGAAGAGATTTAGGATGATTTTAAACCTGAACAAAAAGTACATCTGTACTTTGCCCTTTCAATTTCGCAGGGCCAGTTCTCCATCACAAAAGCCAGTTCTCCATTAATCCTGAGAAGACTCTGCAAACCACTGATTCCTTTGTGTGGTAATTGTCCCATTTGCCAAAATGGGATGAGAAAATTATCTGATTACACACCTGTAAGTACACAACTGTCCATCAAGTTGGCAGCAGTATATACCAATTACTCAGATTAGCCTTGGCATTGCGCGCATGGATCATCGGGACACCTGCATCGTCAGGCTGCGTTGGTCTTACTCCTGGAAAACTATTCCAGAAATGACAATGAATAACCAAGGCCAGAGAGCACAGGTGGGATAAAGGGCATTATGTACTGAGCGATGCTCCTATCTTGACAACTTCTGTGTGCACCGTAGGGAAAAATCAATTCTTCTTTGTTTTCCTCAGACTACAACACTACTGAAGAAGCTGAGTCAGAGATTTGGAGCCAGAGCTCTGTTTCCCAGCAATCATCCTTCAAGCCTTTTGAGAACGTGAGGCTTCTAAAAACAATCATGCTGACTATCTAGATTAGAGGAAGAAAATGAAATCTGGAAGGACAGTAACAAAAAAAATAGTTTTCTTTAATCAGTAAAACAGTCTTCCTATGAGGATAAAGTGGACAAGGAATGCCTCTGCAGTACCAGCAGCCACCCATAATAAATGAACCTCAGCTCTTATTGCTGCATTTGTCTTTTTAAGGAGAAATAGCTGAACCCCACCAGGAGCTCCTCCTCCCAGCACGGGCAGGAGAGCCTAGGCTGCTCTGCACCCAGCACAACCAGGTGCTGCTGATCGTGTCACCAAATCGACTTGCTGCTCATTACAGCCTTGACCTGGTGCAAAAAGCAGGCACAGAGTCAGTGGCTGCACAAGTTGAATTTTTCATTCACCTCCTACACTACACTTGATTCTTAGAGCTGTTAGGGGTAGGAGCTGGAGAAAGTTACACTACACCTGAGTACATGAAGTCAATTAGGAAGTGCAGCACAGGATGCTGAGACTGTGCAGACTGCTCCCGGGCTCCGAACCACCTACCTACAGTCCGTACCGGAGGGTGTCTCCTCCAGGAGTGGGATACCATTCCCCAGTGCCCTTCTGGAATGGCAAGAATTGCCACCCTATGGAAATCACAGTTTTCTACAACCAGTTCTTACAGGTTAAAAGTGATTTCCTCATACAAAGCACATATTTATGGCCAACGTAGCCAAATCACAGAAAGGAGTAATAAGCACCAGTCCCAAAACCAATGCCACAGCTGGCATCACAGAGGCTTCCAGATCAAAAGGGTCTTCTTCACTTGCAGTAACTGTGCATCTTGCTCTACTTTAACTTCTCTTTTATATGGCAATCTATGACTGAGGAGGGATACAAATCCTTTCTGACTGCTTTTTGTCAGCCAAGTTCATTTCCTGTGAAGCAGAATCATTGGCTTCCCAGTCCCTCCATGCCTGCCCATGATAAACAACAATCTGCAGCAGAATATCTGATCTCCATCTTCCACAAGAGTAGTGTTATTGATATCTATCAGCCACCCAAATACAATGATGGAAATATTATTGTCTAAAAAATCAGCCAAAAAAACCATATGACCTTAAGTTCCATATACAGAGACAAGGAATACATGTTTTAACCTTTATTGCATATATGAGACGCTTTAACAGAGGATATCAAATACAACAGATGACTGCCTGACCTTTCAGGGACTTGGAAAAAAGATCAAACAACTGGATACTTTTTCTGCACTCAGTGGCCCATAATGACCTTTCGAGATTTTAATTCAAGTGGAAATGAGAAATTAAGGCCCCATCCCTCAAAAAATAAAATTAAAAAAAAAAAAAAATAAGAGACATGAAGACTCACTTCATTCTTTTTAGAAAAGGGGAGTGTGCTAGTCTACACCTGTCTGTCAACCTCTATACCTCTCCCACTACCTTGTTTCCCCATCAAACATTTCTAATCCCTAAGCAGTCTCAAAATGTTCTCATCTAAACAAGCAAAACCATTGAAAACACTGGTTCACCTTGCTTGCAATTTCAGTTATGTTCCACAGGATCAGGGCCAGCAGTAATAGGCCAAAGTCATATTTAAAGTCATAACTTGTGATACTAAGATTTCGTGCTGGATGAAATTGGCAGAATCCTAAAGAACATCCCTTCTGGTCAGGTGGTTTTTTGTTTGTTTGTTGTTTGTTTTAAATAGCCTTTCATATTTCAAAAAAATATATATATAAACCATATGGGTGCTCAAGGTACATTGGGGTCCAAAAACAAGAGAAATAACCTTTACTAATGGAGAAGATAGAGAGTGTATTAACAAGAACTTAAACTTCATTTAACTATGTGGCTTAAATATATATATGTGTGCGTATGATAATCAAGTAAATTAAGTTCTGTTAACTGTTAATGTAACTAAGGAAAAATTAAATCATTCATGTTTCTGTCACTTTGGGTTTATTTGTTCTGATTTATTTCTAAGTAGCATGGTGAACACAATTTAACAGCAAGAGGATTTGTATGGTCTTGGTATTTGTAAATTGCTAAAGCTAAAAGTATTTGCATGCTCATGCAAGTCGAAGAGGAGATTATGTTGTCATGTGATTTAATTTAACCAAGCATGACAACAATATAGATGGTTTGCTAAAGATATCAGATATTTAGAGCAAACTCTAAAGTGCTAGGACGGATATAAATCTGGCTATAAAGAAAAAAACACTTAGTGCAAATTAGAAATATACTTGATTAAAAGGTGATCCTTTCATGGATATATTACATTAAAAATGCATTAACTTTTCAGAAATATTTTTATTTACAAATTAGGCACTTCTACTGCAATAAATCAGGAAATGCCACAACCAAGGTGGCACGGGTAACCTTCCTGTGCATCCGTGGGCAGGCACAGCAATGTAACTTTTTTTTTTTTTTAAAACAACCCCCTCCAAAAAAAGCAATTTTGCTTAGCTGTTTGAAATTCAGAAATCACATCTCAAAAGGATTAGGACCACCAGCGTTTGGTGTTTCCTTGGCTCCACCCACCCAGTCCACCTGCCCTCACTCAGACAGCAAGAAGAACTGACTTGTTCAGAAATGCGAGAACTCGGTGCCCATCCCTCCTCTGAGCACCGAAGACGAGGCGATGCGCTCCTTTCAGGCTGAGTGGCTGCACAGTAAGCCTCCTAAAATTAACAAGCTGCAAAGTTGTCTAAGCATTTACTAAGCATAATTCCAGGGCAACGTAGCCCAATATTGCTGCATTTTTACAGCTTCTTTAACCTGTGCTTTGTCTTTCTACATTGCTTATTTTCTAATAGCGTCTCACTTAAACAAACGGTGGTAAGGGCTTTTTAATGACAAGAGATTAATGTGCAGTTTTCCCACATTCTCTCCATTTCCTGAGTAGGAATAGATCAGCATGCTGTCATTGCCCTGCCGCTTTCCTATCTCTAGATGTTGCCATTACGCCTACCTATTGTCAGAGATATGTATCACCTTAGTAAGTACCTCATCACACAGATATCAGCTTTTGCCTTTGATGCTGGAGCAGGCTGTGCTGATTTCTACATATGTACAGCATTACCATAAAGACTTAGCACAAGATAGCTACTACCTCACAAAAAAGCCCCGTGGTTATGTGAAGTTTAAGCTAGAAACAGTCAAGAAGCTGACGGCATCTTCCTCGGGAAAACAGCAAAGAGGATTTACTCAGCCAATCTTCCCCCTGAGAGACTCCAAATTGTTTGAAGCAAGTGTATCTATGTTAAATAGATTGGCATAAATAATAAAAAAGAGATTAGAAGGCACTTTAATTTATCAGAAACTTCACGGCATAGATGCCGAGCTAATCTCTTTCCCAGGTAACAGCCTGTGCTGCAGCACGTGTAGTTGTAGGAAGGCAGAGAGCCGCTCCTCCTTCCCCTCCTGCATTTAAGCTCTCGCTTATCTCTGCCTGCCCTCGCACGAGCTCTGGAGGCAGCGTGCAGCTGGAGATCCTGACTTCTGCATGTGCCATAGCTGGTTTTGCTTCCCCTAACCAAACAAGTCCTAAGCACCTGAGCCAGGGATACAAGAGCAGTTGCTTTTTCCCCAGACAAACAACGAAAATAATAACCCTCCCCCCCCCCCCCCCCTTGTTTCGTCATATACGTGGCTGTACAGAGCAAAACAGAGCACAGAGCAACCACCTGCCCTTCTGACAGGAGCTTTTCAGTTCAGAAACACTTCACTAGGTTGCCTTAAAACCCCTCTTTCCTTAGCCAGTGGTAATAAGCTTCTGGAACCTGCTGCAACAAATCTTGTGGATACAGCCAGCACCAGCAGTCCCAAAAACTGATGAGACAGACTTACGGACCAGCCAAAAAATGACTCCCAGGAGGGCTGGGCAGGGAGGTACGCTGCTATCCTAAAGCTCTGCCAGGTGCTGAGGGAGTGCAAGAGGAGAGGGATGCAGAAGCAGAACAACCACATGCGATATCCCTAAAAAGAATTTTGTACATTCATGTTTCACTACGTTTCATTTTGGCACTTACTAAATTTTTACAATCTCATGGCTACAGTTTTTCAGGTTTTTTTCCAGGGTAAATTAATGAGTATTTCCAACAGCAAAACTCTGGATTGAATTTAAAACTATAAAACTTTCAAACTGGAGAATTTTGGAAAACCAAAGTCCCCCATAAAGTTTATGTTTTGTCAAGCAGGCATCTTCCAACTGGAAACAAACACATCGGCAAGCTCCTGAGCAGCTCTACTGTCCTGCCCTATGCTGGTGAGTGAGTTATAATGTGATGGTATCAGTGGTAAAACTGCAAGACAGAAGAAGTAGAGGTGGCAGCTGTCACATTAAGCATGCAGGTTTACCTTGCACACTGGTAGAACATCAAAAATGAGATGCCAATATATTGTGTGCTTTGGTGCCTGCCTTCCGCACAACGACAAGTAAGACAGAGTGTGTTGATCAACAGGAGAAATTCGCAAGTTTTTGTAAGACTGCAAAGCCTGCCTGGCTTGCACAGCACTATGTGCATTTCTGGGCCAGCTGTAGCAGCATAGGCTGTAGCCACATGCATCCAGGTCAGATCCTGCCTGCTGGCACAGGGCTCTCTTGTCTTCTGTCTTTCCTAATTTTGCCTGTAAGCAGGGAAGACCGTTCACACTGAAAACACACAGCTGCTCTGTGGGCACTGCCAGTTTCCAAGCGATGCTCGCACTGGCCAACTCACTTGTCGGCTCCCAGCCAAAGGACAGAGCACGTTGCAGTTGTCTTTGTGATGGCACCTGGAGACCCTGTAATTTCCAGCCCTTTTCCCCTCTCCAGGATATTTTTTTTTTTTCTTTCTTTCAGTGACTTCCCATTCCTATGCTTGGCAAAAGAGAAAGTTTCAAAACACAGATTTGTAGGACATTTTAGAAGACAAGAGATTAGCTATGTGTTTTTGAAAAGATTCCTCCAACCTTGCCACTTTTGGCACACTACTTCTCTCCTGATTTGTGAACTGGATTTGCTAAATACCTTCCTTGGCAGGACAGTTAATCTGAGGAGAGCCACCCTACTATCTGTATCTTGCTTCGCTTTTTTTAAACTCGGCCAAATGCATCCTCAGGTCACTCAGTCATGCCACAAACCTGCTCTTTGACTCACACACAAAGTCCGCGAGCTTTCAAAGCAGATTTGCTTTTCACTTCCTTGAGCTCTCAGTACTAATCAGCCTGAGCCTCGATGCCACGTTGGGTTTGCCCAGTTTCCCTTTGCTTCCACTGTTAGCCCACAGCACTGCTGAACTGCCACTCTATTGGCAGAGCCTTAGCAAAGGAGCAGCTGTTCCCAGAAACTGGATTTGCCATTTCACTACGGGAAAAATATCCACATGGCTCTCCCTGGCCTATGCAGAGCTGTTGTGCAAGTCTGTGCGTACTCCCTAACCTCTACATCTAGGTTTTCTTAACTGACAATTTAAAACGTTAAGAATAGATTAAAAAATTTTAATAGTCCATGAAGAAATCATTGTTTCCTTGCTTCTGTCTTTATCCCGCTGACACACGTACAAAACCCTGCACTTGGTTCCACCACACAGAAATAGCTAGTATGAGTTTTCTTAACTCTCTCATATTTCTTTGTATTTTTCCAGATCTAGGAAGTGGTAAAAGTAAGAGGGATAAGGAAAATAGTGGATTATGTTGCTACTTTTCCAATTATAAGTATCACTTGTTGAAAAACAGTCACACTAATGCCTCATGTGTCGATACCAGGGTTTAGCCCACTGCCCTACGCTGCTAATGTTCTAGTGACCTGTGTGAAACTATTCTCTAACTGCAACCAGAAATGAGATCCATCACATGAACGTACCAGCTATATTACACATTTTCTCACAACCATGGGACTGAGCTCACAGTTTATGCTGCTGAAAGCAGGTTTTTATTCTTCCTCTTAACAGCCCTGCTCTTCTTTCCTTCTGGCGGGGCTCTTTCTCTCAGTATTCCCCAATGACTCAGATCAGCCTTCCCAGACCACTGCCATGCTGGCATTAAAAGTATTTTCTTTTTTTTTTCCATGCCAGATTACTTTTTTTTTGCTGATTTAGCAAGTTCCACTGGCTTAATACGCAATTAGATAACTGACGGAGCTGGCAAAAGATAAGTTACCCATGGCACATAGTCTGGAGAGAGGAAAATAAGATGTTAGCGATAGGCAACAACAATCTGTTAATTTGGATCAAACCCCAGCACAAAACTACAGCCTTGCAGCTTCCAGTCTTCAGCCGAGATGGTGTTTCCGCCATGCTCAGTAACCTGCCTTACAGACTCCTGATAGCCTCTGCCCCTAAAAGACTGCACTCTGAATAGATACGGCAGGCGGCAGGCCGAGAAACAATTCAAAACTCATCCAACGCTTCAGCTGCGGGGTCAAGAGGAGGAGCTGACACCTTTATTCTCAGATCAGTATCGAGTTCTCACCACACTCAGATCTGAAACTTCTGGGGCCTTCTGATGAGAATTTTGCCTTTACAGGGGTCCTGGCAGTGTGTTGGACTGGTTTTATTCCAGCAGCATGCAAATCTTCAACTAAAGGTCTGAAAAACTACATAAACAACATCAAGTCACAAATAGCAGTATGCTTTCTGTACCACTATTGCCTGATCAGGTTGGTATTAGGAAAAAGATGGATCACAACAGAATACATTCCAGAAAAAAAAAAATAATAATGCCAGATGTTCATAAAAATATTTATAAGAATGTATCTTATTAGTGCATGAAGATGTAGGGAAACAAGCAGCCTGGTTCATAAAAATTGAAATCAAAAGGTAATTTTCAGTCACGGATCATCCTGCTAGAACAAGGTCAATATGCAGAATAATAAATTTAAGGCATGCAAAAATAAGGAATATTTTTCCTGTTTGCTTTCTGTTTCATACATTTTACACTAAGAAAAGCAAAATATTTAATCAAAGAATATAAAGATGCTATAATTCCTGTAGTATAAAACATTTGCATTGCTACCCAGCCACTAATATGAATGGAAGTTTTACAATACAGCAGAGCGCTGCCACAACACACAAACTGTTCTGAAACACGACTGTTGCAAGCAGGAAAGCACAGAAGCCCATTCATATCTTATAAACTTAAGCAAAAGATATATTAAAAAAAAAAAGAAAAAATGATGAGCCGCTCCTGAGAACTTGGAGATATTGGTTCCACCACCTCAGGGAGCAATTCTTTTATTTAACAAAATAAATAAAAATAAAGGCCTTAAAAGAACAGTAACATCATAGCTCAGCCCCCCTTGGTGAAGACCGAGTGAACTCAGCAGGTTTATTGGCTGAGGGGATGAGGAGCTCGGAGCTCAGCCTGAACACTGCAACACATCAGTATCCTTGGGGGACACTGAAGAATTCTCGTATCTATTTTGCCGGCTTGTTTGAGAAAGAATTTCCCTTTATTTTTCTCCTATGCTCAGAACCAAATACATCTGGCCGTGACCACAGACCTAGCTGCTCAGGCCCTGCCCAGCCCACCAGTAAGCCCCAGTTTGGCCAACCACCCTAATGCCACGACGCTGCCTATCCCACCACTTCGCTCCCCACCAGCCACAGTCCCAGCCCTCGCTCAGAGCAGGAGGCAGCACCGTGCTGCAGGATGCTCCTCCTGCAGCCCATCCAAACCCAGACCTACCCAAACCTACAGAAGCCTGTCCTCGGTGCCGGCAGCAGCAGCTCCTGCCAGAGCAGAAGTAGGCAGCACGAGATGGTCCTTTTGGAAACAACCCCAACAGTAACTAATTGACCTGTTCAAAATCAAGAAGCGATCCAAATGTATGCATTTATGCCAGATGAAAACCCGTCCTAGACCGATGAGCTTTGCCAGACAGGATTAAGCATAACTGGAATTCCTAATGTCACCAGTTATAGCACAATCCATTAGAGCTGTCTGTAAATACGAGCAGCAATTCAGAATTAAATCTGGAAACCCTATAGAAACACATCCTCATTACTAAAGTAATAAAAACTTCAGGCAAGATCTGTACACCCAACCAACCTGTCTGCACTTTTGTTTATGCTTTTATTTTTAGAAATAAACCTGAAACACTAGAACTTGAAAATTTAAATCTTGATGCTAAACCCCTTGTTGCCTTTGAATGAATTTCTTGGTCTTTGTTAGCTCCCAGAAAGCACTATATTTCTGTTTTAAAAAGGGAATTTATAACTACTCCAATAGAATGAAAATGTGAACTCTAAACATCGAAGCAGCCTCATTAAAAATATTGGCCATCAAGAAACACCACCACAAGTGAAAGATGTACAACACCCTCAGAATAACATTTCTGCCCCCCCCCAGCGGGCCCCCCCCATTTTAAACCCTTGCTTTTAACCAACAGAATATCTTCCCTGATGGACACACGCAGAATAAGAAGTGAGAGTCCACAGCCTATCCTTATGTAGCCCTCCTCTCATTAGGCTTTTGAGATCAGTGTATTTCTATTAATGTATATCATTTCTTTTATAAAAACTTTTAGATTCTTCGTTTACTAGATGATCACGATGTATATATGAATCTTTCCAGCTTGTTAAATAAAAAACAATAAAATAATAATAAAGCCAGGAATAGAATTCCAGCTGCAGAATAAACCTGAGGTAGGAAAAAATAAAAAAAAAAAATAAAAAGGCAGTGATTACCTTCCTCTCTGTAGCCTATTTTTATATATTTGTACATAACAACCTGCATGCAAATACTGAACCCTTTAATATTCTTCTTCTGCTGAGAAAAAGCATACATTTCTCTCCTAATTGGATTAATAGGTTCATATTACTAAATTTGCTGTCAGCAATGCATTACTATCATAAAGTAGTAATTTCAGAGACCTACAAAAACCTGTTGTGAATAATTGTATTTTTTCTCCATTTAGAACACAAAGAAATCCATTTTGCCAACCTAATGTCAGATGAAAGAAAAATTCTCCACTCAGAACAGTCTCCTTCAGTTTCTTTTGCTATGCTTTTGACAACTAGAACTAATTGCTGAGAATAAGTTATTCCAGGGTTTACCTATTTGTTCTTTGTAAATTCCACATCACCAAATTGCAATTACAGTTCTCACTGGTAAGTCTTCCATGGAGAGTTTTATGAACACTCTTGCAACTGATTTTGTGTCACATGAAATTTCCTTTAAGTCCTTGGCACATCATCTCAATCATATCCTATTATTCTTGACTTCTGATTAGATGACTTCACTTCATGGCACTCTGTTTTCATTCGTTATAATTTTTTCATTAAAAAACAGATTTTATTTCTCACTCTAGCAAATTTCATACAATAAAATGCAATACACAGGTGCTCTGTATAATAGATAATTTTGCACTTGCCCAAGTTCCCATGATCTGTGAATGACAGAGAAGCACAAATAGACTGAGCCTTGCTTTCAATTCAATGAACAGTTCATGACATCCTTATGCTGCTGATCAGCCATATTTCTGCATTTACTGTCATGGGTTCTGCTACAGAGCTGGCTGTAGTCACAACATTTCCAAGCTGTATTTTGGTTTAAATCCTGAAATGTTCAATGGAAGAGAAAATCTAAAGAACAGCAGCATAAAGCTGCTAAAGTGTCACTTTCCAAGAGAACTAAATCTCTACAACTTTCACAGAATTACATTAGTGTATTTTGGTTCACGCAGCCAGGGTCAGGTGCAGATTGCTGACAGTTCTTTTCAATCCATTCTCTGTGAAACTGTATTCTTGTTCTCTCCACTTGGGATAGAAAATCCTTTTTATCACAGCATTGGAATAGTAGCCTCTATCTCCGCTGTGTACAGAGTCACGTGAAACCCGCAATTACAATGTCATGGCCATCATCACAGAAGGCAGAGTTCATCAGGCTGGTTGGCCACTAGAAGGGATCAGGATCACAGAATCACAGAATTTCTAGGTTGGAAGAGACCTCAAGATCATCGAGTCCAACCTCTGACCTAACACTAACAGTCCCCACTAAATCATATCGCTAAGCTCTACATCTAAACGTCTTTAAAGACCTCCAGGGATGGTGACTCCACCACTTCCCTAGGCAGCCCGTTCCAATGTCTAACAACCCTTTCGGTAAGGAAGTTCTTCCTAACATCCAACCTAAACCTCCCCTGGCGCAACTTAAGCCCATTCCCCCTTGTCCTGTCACCAGGCACGTGGGAGAACAGACCAACCCCCACCTCGCTACAGCCTCCTTTGAGGTACCTGTAGAGAGCGATAAGGTCGCCCCTGAGCCTCCTCTTCTCCAGGCTGAACAAGCCCAGTTCCTTCAGCCGCTCCTCGTAGGACTTGTTCTCCAGGCCCCTCACCAGCTTCGTCGCCCTTCTCTGGACTCGCTCAAGCACCTCAATGTCCTTCCTGTAGCGAGGAATGTCAAAGAAAAGTGCAGCTGATAGCTTTATTTTACTTATTTAAAACATTCAGCTAAATTGCCTACTCCCATTTGGATCAAATAGAAGTGAAAATACCCACCTCAAATTCTATTAACTAAATTTGAAATTATGAGTTGAAAAGACCTCCAAGATTTGTCCTGCTAAATATTTCAATTTTGGAGGGATTGAGTTTTTCATCTGAAAAATCTTTTAGTGTAAAAAATTTCTAACTGGCTGCATTTCTTTATTTCTCAATTCTTCTACTTACATTTCATTGCAGGATATCTCATCATAGTCTTTTTTCCCCCCTGAATTTGTCTATGCTCTTTTTCAGTCTCTGCAATTTTAGCATTTTTCTAAGGATAAAGGTTTCAAAATTCCTTGCTTAATGATCAAATCTCCTCATGTAGAATCTGGGGTTATGCTTCTAACAATATTTTCAGATGTTGTTGTAAAAAATTACTCTTTCATATTGCACCTGTTTAAGAGTAATGCTTTGGGTTTTTTTCTGCCAGTGCTTGAAGATGAACTGCTTTTCACTACTTCTGCACACACTCTTCATTTTCCCTCATTTTCATTCTATCTAACATCGATGTGAATTTAATCCTGAGATCGCTGGAATTAGTACCACAAAGTACTACATACTCCAAAACATTATCTTTTAAGTAGACAATGCAAAGCACAGCAAAAGCATGTCTGAAGAAATTGAGTGAGTTGACTAGAGTTCCACATTATCTGCTTATTGTCTTTTTTCCTCATATTCCCAGAGCCTGCAAAATATTTATAGCACTTTTTACTGAAACTTTTTTTGATCCTGGATGGGGAGTGGAAAGGCTGGAATTTATTGTTGCTCTTCAACCTAATAGAAACTCTAAAAAAAAAAAAATCCCACTATGATTAACTATTGTAATTATATGTCTATTGCTCAATCCTCAAATCTTCTCGGGCATGAAATTAAACAATTCTGTAGTATCTATGTCTTTGAAGCTCCTTGGAAGGCATCAGAGAAGACCCTCACTAAAACACTCCATCCTGCTTTTGCCTGCAGACAGAAGCGGGCAGAGTGAAAGCAGCACAGAAGAAGAACAGACAGCAGTGAATAAGAAAAAGCAATGTGAAAAGCAACTAGCTGCACTGTCCCCAAACTATACGGGTTTCATTTTAAAAAATACTTCAGCAATGGCTTCACTGGATTCAAAGCACAGGGTCAATTTAGACAATTCCTCTGCTTTCCCTACACCCAGTCCCCAGCTTCCTGCCACACTGCAGTTCACATGCCCAGGGAACCTTGCTGGCCCTCTCCAGAGAGCCACCGGTACATCCGTGGTATAAAGGCACGTTCAGCAGTGTGGATCCAAGACACTGTCCCACAGCACCTGTCAAAACTTACCAGGGACTGAAACCTTGGAGGTTAGGAAGAAATCAGATACAGGACTCAGTGAGAAAGAGGGACATCTATCTGGAAATAAAGAAATACAAAACTGAATTTTTCAAATATTTTTTCCAGTAGAAAAGGGCAGAATGGATAAACTTGCACAGGAACAGCGGGAAAGTGAACTAGAGGGAAGGACAAGCTGGTGATCCAATCATGAGGAGGGAAAGGAGCTCTTTTCTGCTGAAAGCCACAAACTGTACCTTAAAACCTAAAACAGTACAAGTAAATAACTTCATCTTTACAGACCCATAGTCAGAAAAAAAAATTAAATGCTACACTAAGGATAGAAATGGCAATGAGGGATGACTTACCAAAACCACCAGATCCATACCAAAGATCATTCATACTGCTTGAACACAGGCAATAAGGGGCATGCTACAATCCTCCTTAAAGTACGACACGTTCACATTCATCTTTTGCAATTCTGTGATCTTTCCTAGCTTCACCTTTCTCTTACAAAGGAATGTTGGTCTGCAGTGACCAGAGCTTTGGGTTCTGCTTGACATCAGATTACTGTCCTTTCACTAAGCTATATTGCAGCAGTGCCCATTTAAACAACTGACCATCCCATACCACAGCCTAAAATCTGCCCTCTCGATGCTTTCTTGGCTCTTGCCATGAAAAAACAAGAGCATTATAACCAAAAGCAACACTCACCATATTACCCTCTGAATTTAATTCACCCAGAACCATGTATTTTTCTCCTAGTAGAACACCGCACTGTGGGATTTTGAAATGAACAAACGCTACCTGAAGTGAATAAACACTAATTGCAAGCATGGAAAAGATTTGGTTCATTAAAAAAAATAATAATAATAATCAGTTTTTCAGCTCGAGTGAGTCAGAGGAATGTGCGTACACATACCACCCTAACTAAGGTCACGCTACTTCCAAAAGTCTTAGTACCATCTCACAGAGTGCAATATTCCTTTCCCAGATAGGTCTAGCCTGCAGGCAATCATTTAATCTTTTCCCCATGCTTACTTGCTCTTTCTGAAACTCACTACAAGATTTCTTAAACAAATATATGACTTTCAACCTAACAAACCATATGTTAGACCCCAAGGGAAGTTGAAGACAACAGCAGAGCTGCCTGAAAAGTTACTAGATGCTATAATTGCACAGTTGGGTTGCAGAAACCTGCAGATCATGCTAATTAAAGGGGAAAAGGGAAGAGGTTCATAACAGTCTCTAAGTAAACCTGCTACTAAGAAAGTTCCAGTTTGCACATACTAAGTTTCTAACTAAAGCTCAGGTAAAATAAATAGAAGAAATTATTTAAATGTAGTATTTGTATAGCGAAGGGATCCATTTTCCCAACTACACGTAAATGATTTTCTGTTCCCCAAGGCTATTTTTCACTTTTGATAAATTGCCAGACTATGCTTAAGGGCCACACTAGAGTTTGTCCAATGGCCCTGAATCTTATTTTGAGGATTTTAGATCAATGCCTAGGCTTCCCACTAGCTCTCCCTATCCCCCTCATACTGCCGTGGTGTGAAGGCCCCCCCTGACACTTACAGAGAACAGTGACAATACAGTTAGCACACGTCTATACTTAAGCTTCCTTTCCACAAAGTAATGAAGGTGCTTTGCTAATAAAGCTTGGAAGAGTCTTCCTAAACACAACATTTTTAATAGATTTATGTCTAAAGCTGTAAAATGTTTGTTTCTAATTTCAGCACTTGTAACAGAGATCTTCATTTGGAGATGCAAGCATCAACTAGACCTTGTGCCCTGCACATAACTGATTCAATCAAAAAGTTAAGGGAAGAGTAAAAATACTTGTGTCCTCTTTTTGCCATCTTTCTATATGATGCATGTCCAGCCACTGAAGTAATATTTCATTATCTAATGAACAACAAAAAACAACTTTCTAACTGGGATGCCTGCTCTTAGGTTACAACTAGCCTGCTGCCTGAGACCAGACACAACAGTAAGCAGCCACTTTAGGATCAGAGTATTTTGGGTGGCTTGCCCCTCGGCTTCCTCCTCATAATAGCCAATAGTTTAATTATCAGCCACACATGCTGGCACATATGCTGGCACTCACACACCTGATTCTGCAAGACCTAGCTAAAAATCCCTCAACACAAACCAACCCATCCAAATTTACATCACAAATTTCTTGTGGTTCCACTCAAATTTTGTCAGCGCACGTCAAGAAGCAAAACAAATTACCCACCTTTACTTTAGTTCTGCTTAGATCATACTTTTTGTACCAGAGTTATTTCACTTTGTGCTGAGATCTCAACACTACACTGTGGACCGCAGCACAGAAATCCCCCAGCCTGAATAACACCTACCAAATCAGGTGAGGTTTGGGTTAGAAAAGAACCGTGCTGCTTAAGTCAGTAGACAGAAAAATCACTGTATTCTTGTCCTTCTGTCATGGTGTTTGCACATACAACTTAAGGATTTACTCAGTTTTCGGTTTGAGGTTGTTTTGTTTGTTTTTTTTTGTTTGTTTGTTTTGTTTTGTTTTTTAAAACACAGAGCTGGTCAGAGTTTGCCAAAGCACTGCAACCTAGATTACTTCTATTCCTGCCATTATTTGAAAAGTGTAACTGCGAATATAAGAGTCTCGTTAGCCCAGCTTTAAAAGACAAAAAAGGACAAGAATATTCAGCCAACATCAGACTGACTACAGGGGATATTAAATAAATAAATAAATAGATGAGATAAACCAATTTTAAAAGGTGAACAGCCAACATTAAAGAAAAATAAAAAATAAAAAAATCCTGAGATGCAGAACTGTTGCTTTAAAGGAAAGAACCTCTTTCACATGTTTGAATGTTGATCATACTTAAAGCATTTTTTGGTGGGCAGTCCCACAGGTTACATTATTGCAAGTAAGGTTACACGAACATGGCAAGAGGCACTGAACACCATGTATGTTCAAAAGAATGAATGAAAAAAAAACTCTAGTATAGTGTCTACAGAGATCTGAGGAACCTCATATCTGTTCTGAGTAGACGAAAAGTGCAAGCCTCATACCAGGATGCAGAAGTTAATCAAAATCCTTTTGATGAGACAGGAAAGGCTTCACTTGGTTTCAGCGAGCTTTGAAACATGCTCACGAGCCAGAAGTCCAAAGCTTCCCATTTTCAATAGTACTGAAACGGGTGCCTGCTGACCAAAGTAGATCACACTGCTCAGGAAGTAGAATGCTAGGCAGGTTGGGAGTTTTTTCCTTGTGTAAGTTTTTGTCATTACGTTCCTCCTGAGTTTAATGAATTCATGTGTTTCCATTAGCCATTATTCATTTTTTGTTTGTTTGCTGGGGGTTGGGGTGTTCTTTTTCACATCAAAAACTGTCATAATTTGGGAAAAGAAGGCAGGGAATCCCACTGCTGAAGTTGATCCTGTTTGAATTTGATCCTGTTTGTTGTCTGGGTTTTTTTTTTCTTTGCTTGTATTTTAACATAGGTCCCTGTGAAGCTCTCACACTCATATCCTTGTAAAGAAAAATTTTTCATCCTCCCCACATGTGAATAGAAAAGATGCAGTTTTGCAAAGTAATCTCATTAAAACCATGCTGAAAGACCACCCCACTAAAAATCACCCCACCTATGCCTCTGATATGTCAAACCAGGAACAGCATAGCAATCCAGCATTTGGCTGCTTGGTTCAATTTTGAGGTACACAGTACAAGGAAGACATGGACAAACTGGAAGGAGCTCAGCAGAGGGCCACCAGGATCATCAGGGCTGCAGCACTTGTCCTGTGAGAAGAATCTGGGGAAGATGGGCTTGATCACAATACAGAATGGAAGGCTTGGGGGACACCTAACAGCAGCCCCCCAGTAGCTCTGAGGAGGGAATCAAAAGGCAAAGCTGATCCTGTAATTCAGACATTGGGTTCTCGTCCTTTACTGGTTTCTCCCAACCATATTTCATTTTCCATAACAGGAGGCTGCCATTTACTTTGGAGCTGTGATTCTGTGTACTTCATGACAACTTAGGCCCTGGTACCTCAGTTTCCTTTTACAGAAAACCGTACTGCTATAGCAATTAGCAATTACTGATTACTATTAGCAATAGTAAAGCATTGAATATTCTTATCCAAACCTTGTGAATTCTTATTCACTTTTTCCAGTGTAAACACACATTAACACTCAAAACAACGTGCAAGACATTCTAAATTAAAGCAGAGTGATAGTTGGTGGAATTGTAATAGGAGGAACCTGGGTGCAAAACAATCAAGTTAATTGAAACTTCTTGTAAAAAAAATGGATTCCAGCTATGACAATCTTTGTGGGAAACACAACTTTTAGTAATACACTACCTTGAGGCAAACAGTAAGTATTTCCTTTCCTAGGTTACTAACCAGTAATTTGCCACTGGGAAGGCACAGCCCACTAACCCAAGCCAGTAATTTGTCACAAAACATCACAGACACTCTTACTAGCATGTAGTCCACTGATTTCATTATTTATGGCAGAGCCCCCACCAAGAGAAAAAAAAAATCCATGAAGACGCCACATGTCAACCATTGCCAAGGACTAAGCAGTTCCCATAGTGCCATCTTGAAGTCAGTCCAGATTTTGTCACTCTCTAGTTACAAAGTGGCACTTTTCTCCAAATTATTCCTGACTGATTTAAGTCAGCAGTGGATTCTAATAAAATGTAATTACAAGGTCCTTCTTCAGCAAATGGATGAAAGCTGAAGAGAAACTCTCCACTGAATCAAACTTTTCTCACCTTAGCACCCCAGAAAAACTCCTATTCCCGATGAAGATGACATCACCAGATATTGTTTACGTGATAAAAACAAATTACAGGAAGTTACAGGGATCTGGGATTCAGTATTCTAAAAGGAGTATCAGTTCATCCTCCCCAGTGTCAATCCTTTTGAAGCAAGGAAGACCAAGTCATCATAGGTAATTCAGTACTCAAAGGTGAAGAGAAAAGCCAGGGGGATTTTCTAAAGGCAGCTGTCTGCAATTGCCATCAACTTCAGCGTTCCTTAAAAGTGAACATATGTTTAAATCTTTGCAGGAAAGGTTCTGGAATAATCAAATAAAAATCAAAAGTAGACCCTTACCCTTATCAGTGTTTGCCCTAGACATTTAAATGATTATGAACATAAGGCTAAGCACTACTACACCTTTTCAGGATTGAGGTCATAGCTCACATTAAAATAATATCTTGTAAATTGCTTACGTTCAATGGAATACAACAAGGCTCAGGAACAAAATATAAATCGGGGTACTTGATCTTCCCCAGCTACATGCAAAAAGAAAAAAAAAATCTCAAGAATAAAATATAATCATAACATCCATCTTCATACTTTTAAATACTCCTTCCATCTGTAACTGGCAAATTAGCCTGAGCAGAAATACAAATTAATGTGAAATTACTTAAAATAACAACACTGAAATTATTCTTCAAGTATTTTTGCTCAGATGTGCTATGATACTTTTCACACACAAAATCTTGGAAAAAAAAAAATCTTTAATTCTCAGGTTGTCTATTGTACCTTTTTCATTGCTCACATATGTAGCCCTGTGTGGCAAGCAAGTTAATTAAATGTTTGCATTACTATATGTGCAACTAGAATCTAATGAATAATATTGTTGTCTGTATAGTCTGTATATAGGACATCATTCAATACCCAAATATAATGTTTCATATTTTATTGGTAGGAGCACATTCTATATACTATCATAGTACTCACATTTTTCTTCTGCTCTTTAACTATATGATTATTTTGAAACCAAAGGCTTTCTGTTGCCCTGTGCAAGTCCTCCCATTATATTGAAGGATTCAGCCAGGGTATGTGTGATCCTATTGGTTTAAGGTACTGTAGAAGGAGACTGAGTGATCTATTCACTTGCAGTGCATTCAAGCTGTCAGTAAGTCCAAAGTAAATTAGACAAGGTCATACATCAGTACTTAAGTGGAAGACATCACTTTTGATTTTTTTTCCCTGTAACATTCTGTTCTCTTCTGCTTCTGTAACTACAACATACATTTCATAGAGTCAGAGAATGAGATTGAAGGGACCCACAAGGATCATCAAGTCCAACTTCTGGCTCCAGACAGGACCTCCCAAAAGTCAGACCATGTGTCAGAGAGCGTTGTCCAAATGCTTCTTCAGAATGTCCAAACTCCACAACTATCTTGGTAAATAATCTTTCCCTAACACCCAGCCCGACCCTCCCCTGTCCCAGCTCCATGCCATTCCCTCGGGTCCTGTCGCTGTCCCCAGAGAGCAGAGCTCAGCGCCTGCCCCTCCGCTCCCCTCGTGAGGGAGCTGCAGGCTGCCATGAGGCCTCCCCTCGGCCTGCTCTGCTCTGGGCTGAGCAAACCAAAGGACCTCAGCCGCTCCTCACGTGTCTTGCTTTCCAGAGCTTCCACCATCTTTGTAGCTCTCCCTTAGACAATCTCTAATAGTTTTATGTCCTTCTGTTTTGGTGCCCAAAACTGCAGCCAGTGAGGCTGCACCAGCACAGAGCGGAGCAGGGCAATCCTGAATTGCCCGTGTAAATGATGAAATATTGAGGAGCCCAATTTGAAACTCCCAAATATCATGCAGGTCAGCTGTCATTCAGAGCAAGGAGCCATGCTGGGGTCACCTGCCCAGCTGATAAAACAGAGTGTTCCTGATCATTAGTGATTCAAACCAATGTCGCATAAAAAGATTAGAGGCCTCAATTTTTGTTGCAGGTCAGTAGGCAATCTCAGCACCAGAAAATACTGCTCATACAGACCTAGGTCCTCAGCAGTGACCTGAACAACTCTGTTCAGCAGAGGGCATTGCTGACGCTCTGAAAAACGTTCCATTTTATGAGGGAGTGCTGACTTAAAACCAGTGCAATGTGGTAGGTCTGAAAGGAAAGGGTCATTCGTTCGGGATATCTGAGTTCTTCACACATGTCATCAGCAACATTTATATTCTCTGTACACACTTCTGTTCACCCTAGCTGCAGTACAAAGTATCTTCTGTCTGTGAACAACAGCCTTCCTATGCAATGATGAGGAGAGTGGTTATTGGCCTTAGATGTTTTCCCTGTAAGCAAGTGTCCCAGCATGAAAAGGCTGAGTGAGGGAGCCCTCCATGAGCCCATACAAGAGGCTGAAGGAAGGCCTGGGCCCATAAACCCTCCTTAGCAGTCAGGTCAGCAGCAATCTCAGATTGTACGTGGCCTACCTCCAAAAGATGCTAAATCCAAGCCAAATTTACTTTCTCAAACAAAGCATCTGTCAATTTGGAGATGGCTATCTTCTGTCAAAGATGATTTTTCAAACACTAAAGTTCTGAGGCTCAGAAAACATTTTTGTTACATTTGGAAGATGGGATTTTTTTGTTTCCCAGAAAGTTGAAGTCTTAAGACTGTGTCTTACAACCCTGCAACAGAAATAAAAGTTTTGGGGATTTTCACTCTGTACTCGAGTCTTGGGACACAGGGAAGTGTGATTATTTTATTTTATTTAATTAACTAGACTTGAGTGATTTTCAAAAAGAACAAGTAAAATCAACTTAACTGAAATCAATAGGTGATGTGTTGAATGAGTGGATAGTTAGCAACATACAACATTTTTATACCTAAATGAAGTTTCTGTTTAGTAGAGAAAACGAAGAAAGATCTACTTAAATCGCAAACATATTTAATTAAAATAAGGTAATTATTGTAGTTATATTTGAGCAGACAATACAGTTGCAGCAATTATCTGCAATTATGCAGCTCCAATCACAGAATAATAGAGGTTTCAATGTCACTAAGCACAATAAGGATAATTACTCTTTCAATTGTTCTGATGGGCTTGTAATTAGCAACTTTAAGAAAAAAAATCATGGGGACGTAATAGCCAGACTTTAAGTACCAGCTGATTGAGAGTGATCAAGGTATTCAGGCTAAAAAGAAAAAGCAGCATCTTCAGTTTGTTCCAAACTCAGTTGAATTGCAATGTTCTTTCCACAGAAACAGCACTTGTTCCATGATCATAATAAAATGACTCGATCATGTTTGAATAAAATCCTCTGCTTACTGAACAGGACCTTAAGACAGCAGTATTTAATAACACATTTGAAAAAGCTTATATAAAAATCTCTCCTTCAACAGAGGATACCCAGATCCAGAACAGCAGCAAAGCTACAGGTTCATTTGAACCTGTAACTGTTTCTTAAATATTACATCCTCATTATGAGGAAAAGATTTGAGCTAAAGCATACAGTTTCTTTAAACATGTAACTGAAAACCAGGTAACGAAAGAGAGCAGAAACTACACAGTGGCAGTGCTAGCAGACTGTACTCCAGGGATAACAATTTCTCCTTGCAAATTTCTATATTCACTTTCTCCAGATTGTCAGTTTTTCTGTGGTTTAACTTCAATGCACGCAACAACAGCTGCCTTACAAGAATGCGTGCTTCTCTGCTTTCCATCCTCAGTGAGGGTGGCAGAGACTAAAAAAAATAAATATTTTTTTTTAAAAAGGAGGGTGTACCTGCGGGGTTGTCATGGCATCCATGGCATCACACTACTTCTCACCCAGCACACAGTCAAAAGCTTCAGGAAGACTGACAGATCTGTTGCTTCTCCTGAACCAAAGCCAGACTTTTTTCCTCTCTCCTAGCGCCACACCTGTGGGACACAAAAGATGCAGATACCTCCTTGCTGCTTGGGCAAGACCTCAGGAAGATACAGCTGTCTTACTGGCAAGGAACATCTCCTTTTAAACTATATAAACTATATAAAACTTGGAAGACTCAGCCATGAAAACTATTTTCAGGATTTTAAAGTAGGATTTTGAACTGACAGTTAATTCTAGAAAAGGCCCTGACAAGTTCCCAGATTCATCCCTTTTATGAGTGGCATAATCTTTTCCACTCATTTTCAGAACCAGAAGCTTATCTAAGAATCAAAACAGTCTTTCACACTTTTAGACTGTGATCTGGAATCAAGAATAACCCCCCAAAAAATATTTTTTCTCTCCCTAGAGAGAAATGATATGCAACATACAGCAAATAATTTGTTGGGGATAAAAAATAAAAATAAAAGGTGCAACGCCCTTATATATTTGCAGTTGTAAAAGCTGAAAAGATTAATGCTCCATTTTGTAGGGCTGAAAGGTTTTAGAAACCTCTTTCCATGTTTCCTTCAGTGTTTAGATTTAAAAAGAAAACTGAGGAAACATACTGCTTTCAAGATAATGGTGAGACCCACTGTTAGGTTAATGGCTTTGCCTCTGCAATATGTATTTAGATTTGAGAGCTGGCAAATAGCATGCACTTGGCCGTGAGACTCAAGTGACTGGCTCACCCCAGCCACGGTGCTCTGCCTTCTCTCCCAGCATGGGAGCTGGTCAGACCAGCGGATCAGGTCAGCCTGCGTTGCAGCCTGCTGGTGGCCAGGCACCACCAGGGACCCAAGGAACACACCTGAGGTCCCTGTTGGGTGCAGCCCTGCTGGCAGGCACGTCTCCTGCCAGCAAATTGGGCTCACCGGCAGCTGCTCCCTTGGGCGTCTGATGTGCACTCATCATGGGACCTGCATACCTGAGATCTCATGAGCTGGTGGAGAAGGCTAGGAGGAGCCGGAATTCCAAGAAGACATAAACCCTTACTATTAAACACATCTACTGCAACAGAACAAAGTGTACCAGTTTTATCACTTAATGGATCAGCCATTTTGAACTAAAGTATAGAAGTAAAACAAAATACTACCACATACTTGCCTGTCATGACTCAATCTACCTTATCTTCACTAATAAAAAGAGAAGCAGTTTGCCCATTAGGCCAATACTTGTCTGGTAACATAGGATCAAGGGAAGAACATAAACTACATCTGAGCAAGGCCCACCCAGCAAATGCTTGCTCAGTCATTGTGCCGTATAAAAGTGGCTGCAGCTTAATCAAGACTGCTGACCCCAGCAGTGATTAGACAGCATGCGGAGGGCCAGGGTCTCCCAAGGAGACAATCTGCAGTCTTGCAGGGAAAGAATGTCCTCACTATGTTTGAAAGCAAAATTGCAATGACATCTGCACGCTACTGGTCAGACTTTTCTTATTATAGTCTAAAAATGTCTTCTTGTATTAGGTTTTGTGACAACTACCAGTTGCTTGAGTGGAATACAAACATCTCCCCTGGAACCACATACCAGTTGTTGCCTTTCAGCTTGTAGTTTTTCAGTAATTGCATGTTCTTCAGAATAATGAAGAATTAGGAACTTCAGATTTTACCTATAGCAAACAGTTTACTTTTCCTCTATGCTTGTTCTTCATTTCCACTTTCTTGTTTTAATATGGTGGTGTTGTTTGTCCACATTCATCTAAGAATGAATTATTTTTCCCAGTAGTGCTTTCTGTATATCTGGGGGGGAACAAGGGGGAGAGATTGTCACAACAACTCTATTGATACACATTGTTCACTGGTACGTTAGCATTTGTCTTTCACATTTTTTTCCCCAAAAGATTACGCTGCTGCAGCGCTCTGATTTTCTTCTTTTCATTTTCTATACATTTCACTTAATTTAGTCCTGAACTTTGAACTGTTTTCATTTTAAAACAGTCTCTAGTTAGTTCTGTTATTGTTATTTGTAGGATTTGTCATAATGTTGAATAGCTTTATATTTACAGCACTTTGTACTCATTTCTATTCCACCGTGTTACATAAATGGCTTTCTATGTTAATACTGCTTTCACCTTTTCCCCTGCTTCTGGATGTGTAGTGTACATACCCTTTGGGGCAAAAATAAATAAATAACCCAACAAATTTGTATGCCCCTAAGCTGTTCTGAACACCAACAGAGAAAAATGCAACAACAGAGAGCCCTGCAGGCCCTCTCTTGCATTGCACTCGAGAACTCCCACGTACAGACTTTCACAGACACAGAATGCATGTCCTGTCTCCTCTGTACACCTGATGCACAGAAAACTTACACAACACTTCCCAGACATAAGCTGCAATTGTACGACATCCATAACTTTGCCCAGTTTTTTGTTGTGGTTTTTGTTTGTTTGAAAATGAATGAGACAGAAAAGTGGCTTGCCTGCTTGTTTTTTTGTTGGGAACAAAAGTAGACGGTGATGTTTGATGACTGCAAAGGACTGGTCATTGCATTGTTCATTCCGATTCCACAAACAACAGACCTGACTCAGTGTCTACAAAGTGAAGTGCCATCACAGCCGATTCTGAACCAGCTCTGTAGTATTCTGATTTTCCTAAATCTGGGGAAATCACAAAACCCCTTGTATTTTTCCCAAGCAGTTCATGTGTACACATTTGTAGCATCTGCTTTCATTACAATCTCTTTGATGCAAGCTTTAAATGGAAGCAGAAATACTACATCTATATAGATAAGTACTAAGACAAACTGACAAAACCCAACTCATTATTACATGCAACATGGGCATCATTAGGTAGCACTGAAATTTATCTTTTCAGAGAACTGTTGAGTCATTTGGCAGAAGGCAGGGAAAGAAGAAGAGTGAAGAAACCTGTACCACACCCATGCTCCAAGAAGAAAAACCATTCTCTTGTATGCCCTACCATCAGCCACAACTCCTTCACACAGCAAATGCAGAATAAGAACTACAACCCTCCTCCTAATACCCAAGATCAAAGGCTGAACTTGCTGTAACACTCAAAACAAACATTGGTCTGTCATGTTTTATCATGGGTCCTGAGGTTTTGTGTTTACTTCTGAACCAGAGATGTCCTTTCTAATGGGAGAAGGCCCTGAGGTGATGTATCCCAGGTCACTGACTGCCCTGGAGCACCTCTTGGGTACCATCCTCATGCCTCCAGGAGCCTCTTCCCCTGCCATTCCTGTTCCATTCAAGAGGGCTGCGGATATCCCTCTCAGCTCCCATAGCAATGCTTCCTCTGACAAACTGTTGGGACATCTCTAGCACCTGTGCAGCGCAGGGCTATGCCAAAGGACAAGAGCTTAATTACAGAACACTTTGATTTGTTCAATGTCCAGAGCCATCACGTGTATTAATCCATCTTTGCCTACAACCTCTTCTCCAATTGCTCCATGTTCTTCCAAGAAAACCTACATAGGAGTCTTACAAGAGTTTTTGTGGCACATAGAGGGTTCGTTCCTCATTTTACCATAAACAGAAGGGCATATTTCTTGAAGTCTGTCATTTTTGTCAACCTTCTAAATACCATAACCCTTTAAATACCATAGTAAAATAAAGCTGTATTCATAGCCGTCAGGATAAATAAAACCAAAAGGATCTTGCAAGAAGACCTCAACACAATAAGCAAGAAAGTTTGTAGTTTCCTGACACACTTACAGACAGGGCTTATGTATGTGGGAGAAAACACTAAAGAACCAAATTCTGGTGCCCCTCAAATCCATACTGAATGTGGGATCACACCAACATAAACTGAAAGAGAATCTTCCTATTTAACTCACATGTATGCAAATTAAATTATTTCATAACTTTATCAAGTTTCTTTGCTGCCTTCCAATTTAAACACAACACATCACTGTAGATATGGTATGCCACTTGAATCAGCAGGACAACTCTGTAATGAGAATTATTCTACTGTTATTGATTGTGTCAAGCCACACAGAGATGCAGATAAAAAATAAAACAGCTCAGGTATACAGCCACCTCAGCTAGACAGACCACACAAAACAGCATGTCTCTGCACCATCCCTGGTGCTTGAGGCAACAGCAAGATGGATGCTTCTCTTTAACCTGCCGCTCCTCATCCCTCAGCTGCCAGGGACAAGTCAGTTCACTGGGGTTCTCCTCCTCTGCAGCCTCTTTGCACTCCCAGGTCAGCTCCTAAGAGGCAGGTGGATTTTTCCCTCCCTAGCTTTAAACATCCCCATTCTTCAAAGCCTCTTTCTCTTCCTCCCTCCCTTTTCTCCAGAACACCTACTGACAGTCTCCTTCAGACACCACATCTTTCTCTTCTTAAACCTTTCCTGCATTTCCTTCTACCAGCAGCTCTCAGACTGCTAGCTCCAAAATTCACGAGGTAGGGGTTAGATTCTAAACTACCATGAAAAACCAAGTACGCAAGGCTTAAAAATAGCAGCTGTGGTTTGGGGGTGATTCCTGCTTGTTCTCAGTACGTGTGTGATGTTTGCAGCACTGTAACCCTCACACCTTGTAGTAGTAGAGAATTAGGCTGCTTTTGTAGAACCCTCAGATGAAGCCCCTGTGGAGAAATCAGATCCTATTGGGATTGATGCTACACCTATGCATAATAAAAGACAAAACTCACACTATATAGCACCCACAGGTAGGCCCTTCATTAGGTAAGAACAGCTTTGAACTGGGCAGGACAGGATTTACACTGGCAACCTACCCATGAAATACTCCAGAGTTTGCTGAGCCAGGAGCTAAGGCAGAGCACTGCAACTGGAAGTCCTGTGACCCACCATCCTCTGCTGGGCCTCACAGGGATGGAGGGGCAACAGCTTTCCTGACAGTGTGTAAAGCTTCACAGCTTTTAAGGGTCTCCAGTCCTTTTCAACACCAAACCTCATGAGCTTCCCCAGCCATTTCCATAAAGGAAGAAGGGGCTGTTCTGATCCCAAGAGCAATGTCATTGTCCAGCGGTCAGTTATGGTTTTGGTGAATTATCCATTCTGTAATGCTAAAAAGGTTGGACAACCTCATCTTCAAGTATTTAGTACTCCATACATAGAAACAAGTTGCACTTTCTGTGGGATGGTTATATAAGTCCAAATGCTCGATGCCAAAAACACCACTCCAAAACACTAACCAAAAAGTGTGGACACTTTCTCCACATATAAGCATCAGAAAAGGATTAATGAAATTAACTAAATGTGAAACAGCTTGTATGCATCTATACTAGGAAAAATGCTCAAAGGAAACAGAAAAGAAGCAGTTTTAGGTCAGTCTGATATATCTGTGTGTTTGGGAAAATAAATATTGGATTTTATAATCATAGAGATGATCATCATCAAAATTAAGGCTGATAGTTGTGCATATCTATAGGTATATATGATTCTGTTAAGGAAAAGCAATATATTTCTAGTAATTCTGAAGTCTTAATTTTCATTCTGAAATCAATTAATGAAAAATCCAAGTACTCAGATATTTAATAATCACAGTAAACAGAGTCATAGCCAAACAGAAAAAAAAATAAGACAGCTCTTTGCTGAAAATGTGTCAAGAGGAAATAAACAGCTTTCTGGATAAGGAATAATCAACATCAAACTGCAATGCCATTAGGTTTTACAAAGGACAGAGTGGAATATGTGGAAAGATTAGAAGAAAAAAAAATAAAAAAATAAAAAGGAAAGCAAGCTATAAAAAGCCCAGATCCCTGACAGAAGAATGAGAAAAGGACATGGCCCAGTGTTCTGCAAAAATGATTCAAATAAATCTGTACTTTGGCAAATAGGAAAAGGAAACAAAATATGCAGTAGAACCCAGTTATTTTCCTTGCTGTTTCATTTTACAGCAATATCTAAGGTCAACTTTCATATAAACTTACCCTAAATAGAAATATTTTGCTTCTGTTTACATTGAGAATAGGTAGTAAAGTCATTATGTTTATTCTTGTGCTGCTCTCATTTATCTTGTATAGTTCTTCACAAAGTAATATATTTTCTAACTGAAAAAAAAGCTTATACAACACCGAAGACTGTTATAGGGAGTGAAGACAGTTTTACTGGCTTATAGAAATTGAAACAGGAAGACAACCACAAAAAAAAAAAAAAAAAAAAAAAATCCATGAGACTTTGCCAATATGCTCGTATTGTTCACAGGAATACAAAACTCTCGGGCTAATAACTCCAACTCACCGTCTCTTTCTTCTACTATACTGTATTTTTGGCAAGGCCTATGAGCAACGTTTCCATCTCTCAGCACTGTGAGGTTCCCATAGCATACTGCCAGTCAGCTTTGTTGAAACAAAATAGCCTTTACAACTTTGACTATTTTTCAAAAGTTTCCATTAGGCTGCAAATAAAAATCACATAATTGAGTGCTTTTACAGGCTGCATGAAGAGTGTTTTCACAAGAGTCTTTATACACAATTTATATATATATATATATAGAGAGAGAGAGAGAGAGAGAGAGAGAGAGAGAGAGAGAGAGAGATACACATACTATTAATTTAAAAGCAGATTTTTTTCCTGAAGAAAAAGAAAACAGTAAAATTTATCAAGAGTATTATCTGGTTATGGATTTATAGTACCATTACTTGAATTATGAAATATATTAATGTTGGAAAGATCTTGAAGTAATCACCTCGAAGGTCTAACTGCAGGCATAAAATACTGTATTTGATCATTTCCATAAAGCACTCAAGAAAGTGCCCTACACCTTATGTCATCCTCTCTCTTTTTTCTATACATTCTTCCTGCCAATAATATCGACACATCGGTCATTTCAGCAGCTTCAGTGTATGTTGCCATGCTCTGTATTGTGTTAAGAGCAGGAAAGAAAGTGCACATCTCCGGCAAAAAATGTTACTTCAGACAAAAATCATATCAGCATTAGCATTTATAATGAAGTACCACAATTAGAATAAAAACAAGTCTAGGTAATTGCTTTGACAATAACTAGGGTAAGAATGTATTTAATGCCCCCCTTCACTACAAACCCATTTGGCATCCATTTTAATAGCCGGTCTATTATAAGAAAATATATATATCTCATGTGCCAGTGGATGTCATATGTGCCTTGTACTTTTATAGCACTTCTATTATAATTCAACATTAATTGCAATTCACACTAACGTACTGAATAGTGCTGCAGTATGAAATGCTCACACTTTGTAAATGAGAAAATTAAGCTCACTTTTGTCTGTTCCAATCCCGTTTTACCCTTATTAGACTCAGAACCAGAACTCCCCTCTTTTTCTGTTGTATTACCAACACCAAGACAACACAAAATGCAGCTCTCACAGAGAGACTATTTTGCTACCCTTATCTCAAAACAACAAAAAATCACTCTAATTTTCATCACTGCTATATCGTTTTAATATGCCTTCCTGATGCAGAGTTCTTACTAGGATCTTAAAAGAAAAGTAGGCAGGAAAAAGGACTAATGGGGAAGTAGATTTTGGTCATCAAAGATAGAGAAATGAAAAACATCCGTGACTGCAGAATACTGGTGAATGATTAAGAAATATGTCACTTGATGTGTACCTGACCCCTTCTCAGTTAGTATGGCATTTGCTCAGAGATGTCTAGTGTTTATTTTCCCCACGCTGCGTTTTTCAGAGGAAGATGGGATAAAAGAAAGACCAAAGAAAATAGCAGTTGGAGCTTTTTGATCTTTTAATGAGTCATAGATAGCGGCCCTTGGTAAAGTGAATATGATTTGTATAGAATAAGGAAATCTAAAAGGAATAGTAGAGATAATCATTTTTCCCCAAGTATATTTTGGGAAAGAAAAAAAAAGTATTAGTGCACTTCTTAAACTTGTTGGAACAGCCCATCACTGACATACTTCAGCAAGAGGAGTCTCCCCAATCTGGTTTGTAGGAATGTGTGTTTGACTGCACTGCATGACCACACAAGGTATTTTTGGCCTTTCTGGGGAGCCTGCGCATATGTGAAAGCCTTAGGTGCTTAGTGTGGTCAGACAGCTTGAAAACCTCAGTATGTTCTTTAAACAGTTTAGCTGAGCAGTTCTTCTGTTAAGTATTTATGCCAAATGTGACGCTTCTCAAACAAAAGCCAAAGGAACAACAGGAAGAAAGATCACCTAGGCTTTCCTAGTCCATGAAGTCATTCTCATCCTCCTTGCTGACCCTTTGAGCTAAGCTCTCCAGAGACCACCAAGCAAATGAAGCAGTCAAGTTAACGCCTCCTTTTGTTAACACTCTCACAGAATAAACACGCTGTTGGAAAACACTGTACAAGCCTTTGGTTCAAGAAAGGCTTTGGGAATATTAGATCAAAAATTTCTATGTCTTTAAGTAGTTGTTACAGCATTTGACTCACTATTGTTTTAGCATGGAACCTCATGAGATGTTGCTTGACTCTGTAGGAAAATTGCCAGCGCTAGACCAGAAGGACTGATTTCATCAGAAAAGATGGAAAAAAAAATACATTTCTAGTTGCATCCACACTGAGGAATCAAAGAATAAGACTGATGTGAGACACCAACTACAACAACCTAAGGCCACTTAGACAGAGAACACCTACGTGGGCATTCCACAGTTTTTGTTTGAGAATTCAGTTGATTCACCCCATCTCTGCTTGGGATGGAATGAGAGAAGAGGTCTTGATTATCTAGGGTCAGGTACTTAGGACCTTTAAACTAATTCACACTGACCACCTAAACACAGAGACATAAAATCCTTACTCACTTTTGAGGCTGCAGTATTGTGTTAAGCACTATCTGGGAGAAAACTAGAAAATAAAACTACAGCAGAGAATAGAAGAAGGAAAAAGACAAAAGATGAAAGGGGAAAAAAATGGTCAGGTTGAAACTAACAGAGAATTATAAGGTCTTCATTTCTGCTTTTCAAGCAAGGCAAGACACCCATACAGCAGGCTCTTCCAGAGCTAAAAGACATAGGCAACTACCTCCAGAAATGGGCTAGGCAACCATGGCTTTTCAAGCAATGCCTTCATAATCCATGTTCTTATTCAGCAGAAGTTTAGTCATGTCATTTTTCATCTGAAAAGAAGCAGCAAGGAAGGTAGCGCTGGTTTTTACACAAACACACTCCATGACGGGGTACCACATATGGTGTCAACCACAACAACTGTGATAAAAAAAATGGAGACATTTCTGGGGAAAAGACTCAGAGATATTGCATAATAGCTGTTTAACAGAAGATTTATGAAGGTAATCCAGCTGTACTACTTGGAATATTCCTTATAAATATTAGAAAGTATTAAAATGTTAATGTTGAACCTTGGGGGCTCCAATACTAATAACTCTGATAGATAGGTGTTTGTAGTTTCCAGGCCTCTTTCAAAAAGCATAATTCATAGTCTCTCAGTAAAATAAATATTTACTGCATCCAGGAAACATTATAAATAGAATAAAGTAGGTATTTTTTGGAATACTAAGCAAGCTTTCAATAAAAACCCCTAATAATTCTCCCATAGTTAGTTACACTATGGCTGGACATGTTGCTGCTACCGTATGTTTAATTTTAAGGCTTCAGTACAGGAGACATATTTCTGCAATTTAGCATACACCTATAAAAGTTTCACGTTGAATTATTAGGTTATTACTGTGATCAGAGTATGTATATAACATATTCCTAACAGGCATTCCAGAGCTTGAGAGAAGGGACAGGGCTGGAGCTCGCTATCAAACGCTTCACCACCAGTCGGCTAACGATGAGCCGGGTACCCCTGCGTATGCCAATGCTGCAGACCTGAGGCTAAGACTTGGCTGAAAAATTATACCTACAGCCTTTATTCAAAGGACTGCAAGTATCAGCATGCCACACACACACAGCAAAAACTTGTTATGCATGGATCAGCCACTGAGCGCATAAAGATTTCTTGAATATTCTCCCTCCACAGCGAGAATTTCTTCCACCATTTCAGAAGCCACGACTGTGCTTTGGACCTGTACCAATACCAAGCTTCCCCAGCGCAGCAGCCTACCCCGAGCTGTGTACACACAGACTTGCAGTATCCTGTGAAGGTCTAATGAGTCTCTTCTTCACTGCTCTTTCTGAGCCAAAAATCAGATGCTATAATAGCAATGCTCTTTACTTTGGCCAAAATGCAAATGTTAATTAATAATACAAATCACCAATACTCCATGGAGACAAAGGATACAGTACTTTCGAAAGTTGTGTTCACAGCACAACGGTGCGAGAAGAAACGTTCTTTGCCAGGAGGCTACCTTCTAGGACACCACAAAGGGATACGATATCACTCTATTAACCCACTTAAGACTTACTTGACAGATCAGTTGGGTTTCACATAGATACTACTGTTACACTAAGTAAAAATGAAAAATCACTAATACAAGACAAAATGCAAAAGTTTTCTCTTCCGACAGCTCTCACTCCTTAACCGCTTTGCATGTAATCAAAGTGGTCTTGTCAAAATTTGTCACTGAGAACTTGCAGTAAAAATTCTGGTTATGGTAATCTTTGTCCTCTATTATCTTTAATAGCATTTTCAGAGGTGCTGCCCTAGGGAGCTGCACAAGTCCTGACATTTAAAAATCAGACATTTGACATTTGGAATTACTTAGAAATACCCTAACAGCAGCTCAAAATAAAGGTTGTGTATGTGTGGGTGTGAACGCATGCAAGTGCACGGCTTTTCTTTGAGACACCTCTACCTTCCTCCCTGCCAAGTCTTTACTCTGAACCACAATATGTTTGCTACTTTAAGTTCAATAATAGCAAGTTCACATTCAAGATTTAACCTGTGTCAGTGAAAGAGGACTATTGAAATGCTAATTGCTTCGAAGTTACACTATCTGCTGGCTGTTCAACATTTGCTACAAAAACTGGTATGGGAAAGTCTGGATTGCAAGAGATCCCACGGGGACATCTCATAGACATTGCAAGGCCTGTTTGGACAAAGTACAAACAAACATCCACCAGAAATTGATCAGTTCTGGAGTTGAATTCTTTTTAGCATACGTTAAAAACAGTTTTTGAATACAGTTCAGGTCTTGCAGTGGTTTACAAGATATATATATGAAAGTATGTCCACTATACAGATCAAAAATTCAAGGCTACAATATACATGACCTGTAGAAAATCACTGAATAGCTCAGTAGGAGAATGGGAAGATAATTCGCTTCTCTTGACTCTGACCAGTATGCTAGTTATTATCTTGCCTCCTTTGAGTTGTTCCTGAATATAATGTCACTGCTTAGTATCCCAGTTTGAAGTGTGTGGTTTAGATGCATTTTATGAAACCATAAGTAATATTGAAATGAAATTAAAATAGATTTTTTGAAGACAGAACAAGCACTACACTAATCATTACTTAATGTTGCAGACAGAAGGCAGAGAGATCTGTCTAGCTTTGCATTTAGACTCCTCTTATGGGAAACTCACCAATTAAGATTTCTCTCCCTTGCATACCCCTATGATTCTTTTAAGAGGAAACAGAATTAGACCAAGGTCTCCAAAGAGGATGACAATTTATGCTGACAGTTAGAAGCTGAGTTGTTCTCATTTCTCAGCTTTAAAAAAAATGAGAACTGTAATAGCAATGTTATTTTCATGTTACGTGAGGTAGAGAAAATTTTTACGCTCACATCTGGTCTGCAGAGCATAAACCATAACACATCTTGTTTTGAAGTCCCAATCACATTAGGTCAGTATTAGGACATTTTCATAACTCGCCATGAATTTAAGTTTCTATAGGTGAGTAGTTTCAGCCAAGCCACATTTGGCAAAATTGGGATCTTTTTTACCATGCTTTGAGATCTAAAGCAACCAGAGCAAGGAAGTTCACTTGTAGCTCCCAACTCCAGAAGAGGGCATAAGTCACGCTACGCCAATCTAGTCACAGCTGGACTGCTTTTGGTACACAGAGAAATTAGCTCAAAGCTACCTGTTTGGGCCAGAAGTTAATGCCAAGCTGCAGACATGCCTGAAATACATGTCAAGATTCAATGGATTAATTTAATGAGAGAAAAAGAAACTGTTTTTATTCTATATGGGCTATTTTTAATGAGCATTGTCTCTGATTATTTTTGGAGACTGGGCTTTTTTCTTATTATGCCTGTAAGAAGAGATAAAATAAAGCCTTCGGAATAACGACAATGCAACGGGAGCAACTGCTCTGTGAATACGGACTTTTTTTTTAAAAAAAAAAAAAAAAAAAAAAAAAAAAAAAAAAAACAGTATTTGCTGCTTTATCAAGTCCCGTATAGTAAAAAGCACTCCGAGGAAAATGGAAAACACTTTTAAAGGACTATTGTTGCTAACCCCAATTGAAGCAAAAACAGTATCATTAAACAATCCAAGAGAAAAATATCCAGCTGCAATCAAACACCTTTTCAGCAACCTGAAAGTGAAGCTATTTAAAAGAATGAAAACGGCTGACACTTCCCCATTGCTGTCCCTTGACTCATCTGTCTAGATGAATCATGATCAAATAAATCCACATATTTGCAATCCTCTTTTTTATAAGGCTATGAACAAACTGCATTACCATACCATGGAGATTTCAGAATCCCAGCTAGACCAAAAATTTATTTCCAGTGTCCCATCTATTTTGCAAATTACTGCACCAAAACCCTGCAGCATCTCCCCAGTTTCCTGCAGTACTCATTTTTCTGCTGTGCTTCAGTGAACAGTTCACCAGCTGCACCTTTCTGCATCAGAATAAGATGAACACGGAGCAAGCTTTCCAATCATCAAAATGAGGAAATAATTTCTCCTTTCCCCTCCATCTTTCTTGATATCCACTGACTGCCCCAGGTGCTTGCAGAAAACACAGTATGTTCCTCTGATTGCCATTAGGAGACATGATGAAGCTACAGTCACCGTAGGAAGTGCGCTTTTAGCTCACTGCCTCTCTCAGCTTCCACCTCTTGTTCCTTATGTCCACACTCTTTTTCCTCAGAACAGAATATAAGCATCATACTTTCTTAAACAGATAAGAAAATTGCACATTTTATACATTGGAATGCCTTGAAGCTTTAGTCCTCTAAAATCTACTTGGACTTTCTTTCCAGGAGTGATGAAGCAGGATCAATCCACAGTAAAGATGCCACATGTATCCACCTAGAGTGGCTGCAAGCGGCTCATCAGAGGTCTACAGTTGGCTATATGGGTTATCATAGTCAGGAAATGTGATAGTCTGTGATTACAGGATCTAAAACCTATATATGAAAAGATATTTAACATTTCTCACATGCATTCTGGTCAGAAGACATTGTGCAAAGTATCACAGAAGAGGCAAGTTGGATGGCAAGTTTACCACCACCAATTCTTATCACTGTGCAGAGTCTTGCATGGAGACAGCCAAAGCTGAAGCAGAGTGTACCTTGCAAACTGTGGAGAAGACCAAAGCTAACATGTAGCCTGAGCACTGTAGTCCTCCCAGACTCTCTTTTCAGTCAGGGGAGAAAACAGCAGGAAGCTATTCTGAAGAGTAGATGCTGTAGATGCATTTCTCAGAAAAAGATTTCTTGTTGGCAGCTTTGCTGGACTGCTTGGTGAAAGAGTCTAGTGATTACTCACCAGTCTTTGCCTGGTCTGTTCTGAATTGTATTCTTCTTGTCATAATGTTTCCCTAATGCATATGTCTTCCTTTCCCACATTTATTTAAACAGATTTTTATCATTTGCACTCTGATGGATTTACTAACTCCTCAGAGCACTCTGCAGTTACATTTGTGTTCCAAAACTGCCCTAGAAATCAGCAGGATGACAGCAGCCTCCACATCCCCCCGAGAGCAGAGGGCACGGTGAGAGCATCACGAGCTGATGATATTTGCATTCAGAACTAGCGGTCTTGGATGCGACTCTTACCACCTGGTTTTATCCATGAATAAGGAATCAGAAGAATGGCAGTAACTGGCAAATGCTGTTGGTAGCATTAAGTCATGCCTTGAGAATTAGCCAAGCTACAGACACTACACAGAAGTTTGTAACTGGTCCTTCCCTGAGGGAAACATATTAATTTGATTAGTGTTGAGCCCATGTTCTTTTCATTAGCTATTACTAGCCATGTGGGGAAAAGGGCCTGCTGTGCACAGGTGGCTCGGACATCTCTTCATGCTTTCAGGACCTCCGCTTGCGCCACTGGGACAGTCTATTACATGCAATGAAGTGATTCAAATGAATTTTCTCTGAGCTAGCGAAACCATTTAATTGAGCCTTGCAAAATAAAACAAAAACTTGTAGTAACAAGAATGGCTGAGGCTGCAGAAGCCAGGTGAAGGAGTTTGGGGCTCTTTAACGAGACCCTGCTTAGAAGCGCTCTGCTGGCTGCCATTTTACAGCCCCAACGTGAGAGAACAAAGCCACAGTTTGTTCACGCCTGAGCTCCTCTCCTCTGTCCTACTTGAAATGGTTCCCCACCACCTGCTTCGACTTTTGCTGGAATATTTTTTTCCAGCCCCATCAGTAAAGCCAGCTCAGCCCATACCTCCAGTATAAACACAGCAGAAACCAACATGGAGATTAAGGAACGCATGCCTGCAGTCACAGTTGCTACTAAAAACTCACTGTTCTCTAAATTTCAAAATAGAGTGAGATCTAAATAAGCTTCCAAGGCAGCAGTCATCACAGCTGGTCTGGTCGTTTGCCACCACAGTCCCAGAAGTAGCTAACACCTCACTTCAGGCCATGGTTCACATGTATTTTCAATGCGAGTCAGGGGAAAAAATAAGTAATGCAACTACTGCTTTTAAATCTACAAAATCACAACGTAGATCACAGTTTTATGCAGGCCTCTGTTCACACTTCAAAACATATTCTCCATCTCCCACAGAAGATTCATGTTTTTTGGTCAGAACTCTGAAAAATTACTCTGCTTCAAAGTCTGATGTCTTCCACAATTTGTAATTCTATCTCAAGGTCAAATTAGCCTTCACCACAGATGTATTACATCCCTCCAATTGCTACCAAGAGGATCAGTGCTACAGGAGAGACCCATGGTTTAAAGTATTTGCAAAACTAAGCCCAGCCTGGGCATTCAACCCTTGAAGAGTAAGCCAGACACCAGGCAAGTAAGCTCTCAGGGCGAGTAGGTGCTGCAACAGAACATCCTCCTGAGTGTCCTTCAGTCTAGAGTTGCAATAGTTCAGGTTTGTGATACTTTTTTTTTTAAAAAAACAAAAAAAACAAAACATCTAAAAACAGATATCTCCACACACAACAGTTAGCTTTCATGCAGAAAGGTACAAAACAAGTGATTTACCTAGAAAAGTACATCTTCATGGAGAGAAACACCGATCAGCCTCGCCTTACCTCCCGCTGTGGTGGAGCCCGAGGAGGCCTGCTCCTCCGCGAGAAGGGCCGTCAGTCTCGGGCATCGGCACCAGCAGCTCCCACCACTGCTCTCCACAGGCTCCCTCACCGTCCCCTCTCCTGCACTCACCCATCCCCAGGAAGGGAGCAGGGAGGGGAGAGAAAGCCTCCCCACCCCTCAGGAGAGGGCTGATAACCAGGAAGAGCACACCAGAGCGACCTGCCGGGTGCAGCCAGCCGGGCACTGCTGAGGAGGGAAAGCACCACATGGGGCCGCGTGGCTTCCCCGCATGGCACCTCACTGTGCGCTGGGCAAGGCGGCTCCTAGCACCGCGCATACCGCAGGCTGTGGCACAGAGCCCAGATGCTCACTGTCACTGTAGTTGTCGCTTAAGAGGCTTCCCAGCTTTCAAACGAGCTTACACAATTCATTTAATTATTTAATTAGCACATACTCATTTATTAGGAAGCCCTAAGCTAAACAAACAAGGGCATAATTCTGTGTGCCAAAAAGTACTTTTGTAAAACTAAAACCTCAACACTACTTTTTAATGCTAACATTTTCTCTCTCCCATTTTTGTGTTAAGATTTCACAGTCCACTCCTAAATGCTGCAGAAGATCCCCAAGTCCCACTGAGGGTCATGAAGACTTACCACTTTGTGAAATGCAGCTCTGAATAATATGAATGTAATGCTGGGAGGGAGCACTGGGATATATTCTAGTGTTTTCTCTCTTCTGATCCATCTACGACAGGACTGGAAACCAAGCAGAGAAATTCTCTGTGGAACATTATTGTACTTAACGGAGGTACACTGCAGTGGAAAGCTGAATCCTGACCTCCTTTTATATTGAGTCTCCACTACCTTTTTTTCCTCTCTCTCTCTCTCTCTCTCTCTCTCTCTCTTTATCAGGGCATGCCACTGTAAAAATACCATAACGAGGAAAACTTTTCCCATAATATTGCTCAGAAAAGTCCCCTTTTTCATATTACTCTACAGTTACCATAACGACTTGATGCAACATCTTATTTAATAATCATTTCTCTGCATCTTTTTTAGCATTTTAGTTGTCATGACAACAACACGCATTTTATTTCGTACCTATTTCCCAACACTCTTAGATGTGTTTTGGTTGCTTTGAATGAAATAAGACTCAGTCTCCACTAAAAGGATCAGAAAGAAATCTGATGCAGTATCTGGCAAATAAAGCATCTTTTGGGGAAGGATTAAAAAAAAAAAATTCTAAAGCTGTTGTATAACATAACATGCCTTTTCTGAAATACACTTTAACAAAAAGCTCAATGCAAATACTACATTTGTAACGTCCAACATTCTGTAGAAGAAAAAGGAAGAGCTATTGATTTGGGGGGAAAAAAAAAAAAAAAAAGAGAGAGAGAGAGACAAAGTGAGAGAGGAGTTGTTTAAACTCCAGTAGGTATGTTTTCCATGGGTATAGTGGAATATTGGTTTCAACCTCTCTTGCTCTACAGCAGGGTCAGATATTTACGTTAGATCAGAGTGCCATCAAAGCACAATGATGGCATTTTGCTCTCACATAATCTTAATCTAGAAGAATTCTGAACCTCAGCAGAATTAAAAATAATAATAATAATAATAAACTCACTGTGGCAGCCTGATATTGATTTAAACTATATGCTACGGTGCAGATTTATACTTCTTTATTTTTAGTGAGGAGGTGGTTTGTCATGAAATCGTGACCTAATGTGCAAAAAGCTACGCAGTCACACTGATGCTTTTGCTGCTGAATGTCAGGAGAAAAAAAAGCTTTTAATTATAAACCAAGATTTATTAATTATAATATCAAAAATAGTTCATTCAGGATCACCATACAGACTACACACGAGCCACTAAACTCACCATGAAAATAACTGTTTACAGAGTGTCAGGCCAAAGACTGTAAAAAAGTCCCAGCCTCTTTTTGTCTTCCATAGGCACCAACACAAACTTTGTCACCAGGAACCTACCCCCTTTGCTCTGAAAGGAGTGCCACTACCTCATCACTTGAAGTGCAGACTGCAGAGATCATCTTACCCTGCTCAGCTTTGTGCAGCTGTCTGAATTGTAAAATATTTACTAGCTGTGAAAACTTAAGATCATCCCTAAAAGATTTCCAACCACTTCTACATTAGAATATGCTTTCTGCATTTGCAGTCCTTACAGATGTTCTCTCAACTGAGGGAAATGTTTTAACTTTCCCTGAATATTTCATGCTTCTTTTCCCACAATGTGAAATTTGGAGTCATCCACAGTGCAACATGTGCTTCCTAGGGTACAGTAGCTGTAATGGTAGGAATGGCAAAGCACATACGTGTAGTTAGGGAGATAGAGATTATGAATTTTAGAGATATGAATCTTCATCTTCATTTTATTGCTTCTGTGAATTTGTATCATGTGTGCTGTAACGCAGGTGCAGTTTGGCTCCCTCATTAACATTTTCTTCAGTCCCAATAAATCCTGTTGTTTCGGCATCCTGCTCTGGATATGCTGCTATCTCTAGCCGTCCTACTTCAAAAGTATGCAGAGAAGCAGAGACATAGCAAAGACAGGGGTTGCTTGACTTTTAGAAATATGGAGAAGGAATTTATTTTCAAGGAAATACAGAAAAGACTAGAAGAGAGTGAAAGGAGAAACCATGGAAAGTAATGAGCAGATCAGAGAGATCAATCTTTTCCTCAGCACAGGAGCTAGGCAATAAATCATCAAAAATTAAAACAATGCTTTGTCACATTATCAGTGATTTTAATAGACTGAAAATGAAGAACAAAGCTAAAGAAAAGCTGTGATTACCAGAGATGCAATAAATGAATTATAAGCCTTCATGCTCAATTATAAATTGCAAACCATGTGAGACTGGAAATTTCCTATCTTGGGTAGCTTGCTCCAGAGTTCTGCATGAAAAGGTCACTCTGACTTCCTTCAAAAACCTCTGGGGCTGAGTCTGAAGGAATAGGACGCTAGCATGTATACCACCGGGTCTGAGATCGGAGCACCCAGGATCCCAGAAGACCTCTCAGCATCACTGCAAAACATCCCTTCACTCTCCTAGCCCAGGAAATGCCGCTCGAGCTATGGCATACAAAAGGGTAAGATAATCAGCTGCAACACGCAACAGTGAGCTCACACACCAGCTGATAGCTGAGCACTGATGTTCACACCTTAAACCTATCCTTCCTCTCCTTCTTCTCACGCAGCATGTGAGTCTTGGGAAGCTACTTTGTAGTTCTTGAACCAAGAAGAGTTTGTCAAAACAACTTCTATTTTCAACTTCTGGCATCAAGAGCTGACACAGAAATCTGAATAGCCAACCTACAGACACGTGAGAGTTTCATTTGTTTCTCACGTACCCCAATCTAATTCAAGTTTTTTGGGTATTGGAAGGTACTACATGAGGTATTGGAAGCCTACTACTCACAAGAGGACCTGACTGGTAGAAACTACCAGGCACATTTACCAGCTTGCAGACGAGCAGATACACAAAGAACTTGTAGACCAACAGTGACAGAAAACTGTACTTTGTACAAACACACAACATGCAATTAAGAGACAATTGAAGAGAAACTAAATTAACATCTAATTGTTTGGAAGGGAAATAGTGAGATACAACATGTGAAAGTTGAGTGAACAAAGAATCTTTCTAGAGGATATCTCTCTGACTTGAGTCTAACTGCTAGCAATTATAAAGCAGCTACATGCAGAATCCGTGCTGATTTATTGATCTTCAATTTACTCTTGACTCACAAAATGCTCTTAGCAGTTACCATTTGCTTTAAAACACTCCAAAGCAGCTTAATGTTTTCCCCTTAGCAGTATTTCTTTTGTGTGAATTAAGAATTTATTTAGGAAATACATTAATATGAATGCTTTGTGTTACAAAATGCAGTCACTCTAATTATGTTTTAAAGGAAACAAATGCTCAATACTCTTTTCTGATCTTTATATTGGGATAAAATACAATTTATAAGAACCTATAACAGATACAAACACCCTCCCTCCTCCCCAAATACATTCATAGTCTTATTTTTCAAGTATCAACACTCTTGCCAAAGCCAATCCAGTTTCCTCACTGTTCCTGTTCTAGCTAGATGATAACAATATATCCCAAAATCAGTTTTCTTTCAAATCATCAATATCAATGCCTGCTCAGTCTTCCATTTAGTGTTTCAAGTAGGAAATGCTCCCTTTTTAGTTTATAAAGGTACAAATCTCCTTCAGTCATCACTTCTGCAAATGAATTCATGGCATACAGCATATAAAAGAGAAAATATTAGATATCTCATTTTTATATCTAAGTTTCAAATGTATTTTACCTGAACATTTCTCCTCTCCTGCAATATTAAATCAGGTTGTCTATTTTATTCAGTGCAAATAAATAATAATAAAAAAACACCTCCGCTTTTTTTTAATGCTGAATTTTCTTCTCAAATCTTATGAAGTAAAGCTGAAGCGCAAGTTACAGCTACTGAGTTTTGTTCTAGATTTTGCTAGCACTAACCTATTATATTTCAAATATAACATACTTTGAGAGTATTTAGATAATAGGAGAAATTCTGCAATGTCTACTAGTGTTCTCCACCAAGAAGTACTGGAGCGCTGTTTCAAGTTGGTTTGCAGAGCCTGGCCTCCTTTTAAAGCAGCCATCTCTGAAACTGGCCACTAAATGTACCCAACAACAGCTTCTTGGATCACTTTATACAATGCCAGTCCCCTGATTGCAGCATACCAGATGCTGGAAATGAGAATTTATTTTTAGATAAGTCTTAGTTTTGTTTCATCACGTAACAAATGGAATTGAGAAAACGTTAAAAAAAATCAGAAAGCCTTAATTACCTATAAGCTCTTACATATTTCTGTGCCTGTGGGTGCTTTCTGTATGTGGAAAAAAACAAACGAGACTTCAAGCCTGAAGGAAAGAGGCTAAGTCATGCTTCCTACAACACCCTAGTTCACTTTTAAGGGCTTAGTTTCAGAACCAATACAAAGCAACCACAATATGACTGAAAAGTTGTGATCATTCAGTAGCATAGCTCAATTATATCAGAAGTATCTTCTGAAATTTCAGTCTGTAAATATGCAATGTAGAACTTGCCAGCCAGTACCTAGCACAGCTCAGAAAAAAAAAAAAAAAAAAAAAAAGGCAAGCAGAGTGGCTAGGAGGCAGCCTCTGTTGCCTGCTGACCTTTGCAGGTGAGGTAGGGACCCTGTGAGTTTAAGGAGCTGCCTCCAGCCCCACAGATTGCATCAGCTGTGGTGAGTTCCAGCAGGACAATTTGGCAGGACAGGATTATCCGAGTGTACCAGGGGTGCAGCAATAACCATTCTCTCTCCATTTCTCCTTGACACCTACAGCTCACTGGAGAATACCTCCATGACAAACATATATATATATATATAAATAAAAAAATATTAGTTGCCTGCTTAGCAAGTCTTTGTGGTAGCCTTTTGCTGCTCTAGCAGCACAAAATGAACCCGAGGGCCAAGAGACTGTCCCTTAAGGCAGTTTCTCCACAATACCAATCTACAATTGCTCATCTAAACTGCCATAGAAATAAAAGCACACTGCTTCATTCCCACACGACCTGAACAAAACCAACCCAGTAATCTTAGAGGCTTGAGACTCAGGTGATGGCTGATCATGGCTTTAAGAAGGAGAGACAGACGTTCACATTTTTGGGGGTGAGAGAAAAGGAGGAGGCCACTATACACCTTCATCTGAAGAAGAGAAGGTGCATGTAGGGTAGAGTCCGTGCCATATTAGCCCCTTTAAGCAATTCTCAAAAGTGAGAGAAAAAAAAAAAAAAAAAAAAAAAAACACAAATCTGCACAAAGGGTAACACGGGGATTTCCACAATCCTGTCCAAGTATCTTCTCCTGTGTGTCACACAGCAAAACCCTATCGTTTCCAGCCATCTTCCACAGCAGTACTGCTGTCAATCATAGTGTGCTGTAAAACACAGCTCCTGGGTCACATCTTTTCCTTGATGACTCAGAAGACAGCCAAATTTCTTCGTGTGACAGAAGTCTTTCTGGGGCAATTTGCTTGCATTATTTGTAGCAATACAGAACACCGTTGCATCCATGGAAAAGAATTGCCCTTGCTCACAGTGAACAGAGACAACGTTATTATTATGCACAATCACATTCTGTCTCATGGCAACTGGGATTTTAATATTATATTGCTGCCTTTTTCCAATGAACTGATTCGTTTCTTTGATAGCAGTGCTAATTATACCTTTGACAGAACTACAATTAAATTAACACGATCATAATTTACCATTGACCAATATCAAGCAATTTACTTCAGACAACTGACAATTAGTTAGTTTTCCAAAAAAAAAAAAAACCTCCAGAGACATGATTTGTAAGTTCAGCTGTTAATCTAATTGAAGCCCAAACAGTACTGTGATTGCTTATCCAAATGTTATGTCATGTGCTAGGTCATTGCTACCCTTTGGACATCTTGGCATCTTCACTGTTTACTTTTCAGCAGAGATGAGGGAAGAGAATATAATGAGTACTATCGGTACCATCTCCTTTAGAAAAATCAAAAGCTACTCCCAGTGAATATATATCCAACTCCTGGCATGTTTTACCATAAAACGGTGCAAGAGTTATGAGGAAATTAATATCTTTTTGCTGATCCAAAATCACATAGCAACTTGCAGGGAGTATTTATTATGTTCAGCATTTATTTTGACCCTAATTCAGTTGAAAGGATACTGAGTTTTTATTTTTTTAAGTAAGACTTCTATACCTATGTGACAGAATTTTCAAATGTTGAAAAAACACTATCTCAGAGCATTGGGGCTTACTCTTTGCTACTCAAGGTTTTTAATAATTATTTATATTTTTTTCACTTACAAGCTCTTAGGGGAGACTCCAGAGCCATCCTTTCCACAGCATAATTATCTAAAAGTTTAACCTACACTCAGATTTCTACTTCCTGTTTAGAAGGTTTTCCTGTCTTTAACAAAGCTCTTCATATTTTAAACTGTTTAAATAATCATTACTAACTTAAAAAAAAAAAAAAAAAACATAGCAAGCAAGCTTGGAGTATTAAAACATCTGTTCCCTATGGTGGCTCAGTGTGATCCTGATGCTGGCACAACATTCTGCCATGAGCAAGAGCTTCAGTGCCCTGCGCCAGGCCAACACCAGCCACCTCTGTAACAGCACTTAAGCACCCCAGACAGGGACATCAGGAAAAAGAAGTATGAATTCCAGAGGTCTGGTCATACATCGTGAAGGATTTCTGTTTATATGAGCAGCTATCCTATTGCATTTCACTCACCCTAAAGGACACACAAGAGAAACGCGTCCCATAATGTTCATTTGTATTTACTACGATCAGTCTGAGAGCACATAAACTTGTGTCTCAGGTGAACAATTAAGAGAGTCTCAAATACAGTCTCCAGAGAGGTTGTGGACAGTCCATAAACTGATAATTTCTTACTTACACTATTAAATATTAATAATAGGATAAAAATATTATTATACCAGCTCACAGGAATTGTTAAGACTCACTGAGAAGAGGAGGACTAAAGACATTACCATGTGAATTTGATGGATACTATTCAATCATGGCTAATAAACACAGTAACTTCACAGTAGCACTGTCAGCATTTAAGGGGAAAAATCCACTTCAAATTAAGCTGGCTATTTTAGTATCGCAGACGCTTTCAGTCAGGACATTGCACTAAAGTTATAACTGCTCTGAAAGCCTTGGGACTGCGGGCAGGCTCCCCATAAAGACAGCTACAATAAAAAATAAAATTAAAAAAAATGCCCACTGTCTACAGGAACCTATTTAGTATCTCCAGCATCCATTGAGCCACTTGACAGCTAAGGGGACACAACTCACTTGAAAAAGGAACGTACAAATGGCTAGAGATTCAGAGTACAACTTGGTGGGAACTCCTGCTCTGGCTCTGTGTCTGATGAAAAATGTGAAGAGAACAGCCAGCTCAAGCCTCGCGTACTTGCACACATGAATTGAGAGCTTGTCCTGCTAAGTGGTGCCACTGAAATCAATTGTTTGAAAAGAAAAAGGTGATACAAAACCCACCATTGATACAAAATCCACCAGCTCTTTCTTGGAAGTCTTTCCACTGACATTAAAAGACATCAGTTCAGGTCATGGCCTCATGCTACTAAGTACAACTCATTAGTATCAAAAACTGATCCAAAAATATAGGAGTACAGACAGGAACAACTGTTACCTCAACAGATGACTCATTCATCTCTCTGTGTCTGAAGCATGTGTATTCCTGCGGTGAGTTTCTCTAACGTTTATTTGGTTGGTATTTTTACTCTCTCTCAGCATGTACTGGTTTGTCACCGTATCTTTCATCTGGAACATTGGCACAAGAAACAGATAAATGTATTTTCAAACATGCCAAAAAAAATAAAATATTCAATTCCCTTGAAAACAGAATCCTGCCTACTAATTGTTTATTCCAATGGGTACCATCTAAAGGAAGGCTGGCATAATTATTGCCACAAATAAATCAGCAGCCTGTGGTAAATAATCTTTTCCTGTTTGTCACCCTCACTTCTTGTAAAGTATTTGTTCATTCAATGCGTTCCTGTGCTGATTACATCAGACTGTTAAACTACTTGTAGGCAAAATATTTTGACTATCGATCGTATGTTCTTCCTTTGCTTTAGCTGGTCCCACTAAGGTAACACGATTGTCTTCTGTTCCCTGGACGAGTGAAGCTGCTAACCAGCAGTGGCTAACAAACCCTATGCTGTAATTCCCCAACTACCACTGCAGAGACAAAGCAGTCTCCAAAAACGTTCACTAACAGCCTAGCCACTTGATCAGCTCTTTAGGAAATGAGTGTTTGAAAACACTTTTTCCAGCCACCTCTGATCTTGCACTTAAAAAAAAAAAAAAAAAAAAAGAGGCCGCAGTTGAAAGCACAGGTACACTGCTGTAACAAAGACTCACGACCTCACCTGCTCTGTGCTCCGCTGCAAAATGGTAAGATGTACAGAAAAATGAGAAAGGAATCTACAAAGCTTATTATATTTTTCAGAAGATGCTGACTTATGCTCTTATCCATCTTTTGGATTGCACCAAATGATAACTTTAAAAAAGAGAAACAATCAAGAAGAAGAGGAGAGGCTGCATTTTTCTGCTGCTTTCCAGCTTCTGCTGCAGATCTTCAGCACCTCTAGCACAAATCTGCATTCTTTAGGAAGCCAGAGCTGACCAGATGGGACTAGGGCAGTGCTCTCTAAGAAGGCTCACTGAAGTGAACATGGCTGTTTGCACAGCGAGACAGCACCAAGCAAGAGCTGAGGCATCACACTCAATGTCCAGCATTAAAGCACCGCCTTTAATCAACAACTTCCCCAGCCAACCCAACTCACTGGGTTATGAATGTATTCTCAGACTCAAATTTCTTTTCCAAAACACTAGGGATGTGGCGGGGGGTGTTGTTTGGTTGTTGTTCTTCAGATGTTTAAATTTAGTTTGTGGGTTTCTATGGTTTTGCATGGTTTTTTGTTTGTTTGTTTTGCTTTTTGGGGGGGGTGTATGGTGCTTCTTGGGGGGGTTATTGGAGGTGCTAGTTTTAGTTTAAATCTCTTGAAACAGGCAAGTTCTCCAAGATCTAGTGGATTTTAGCTGCACTCTGGACAGTAAAAGTTATTCAAGGATGCATTCTGTTCTAATGTATAACAGATTTCAGCCAAAAAAAGCACAGGATGCCTGGGAGGCCCATTTGGCAACAACAGTGATGCATGACATTGTTCAGTAAAATACATCTTTTAAATTAAATTTTGTCTACTGGAGGCTTATTTAAATTACACCAAACAATTTTAAAATCTACAGCTCCATGATGTGTCAGAGAACACACGTTCTGTTATTTGGAAGCCTTTCCACAAGCTGTTAAAATCACTGGTCCGGGTGCTTCCTTCCACTGCCTGCCATAAATGCGAAGCGAAGTCACTGCAGTCAGGGGAACTATCCCACTCCTGTGCCACTGAAATTGAGATCGAGATTCAACTCATTATTTGTCATTAGCAAAGAGGAGGAGGAGGACCCATACTTTTTCAAAATAACAAACAGTGACAAGCACCGTGCTCTATAACGCATCTATTTTTATTTTAAATAGTTTATCCATGGATGAAGAGCTTGAAGAAAATTAAGCTTCATCAAAAATCCTATTCAGGCTTTCCAAACTGGAATGAATAGTCTGTCATTTCACTTATGCAGCTCTTTCAATTCTGTGCTTATGGAACAGTGGTTTTCTGATTTGTTTCTTCCAGTGTGGGCTTCTGATTGTGTGCTGCAGTTAAAGCCTCTTCATCTTGAAGAAAAGTTATTACTAATGCTTTGTGGGACGCCTGAGCTACTGTTGAGTGTCCAGTAGCTTTAGCAGTTCATCAGACTGAAACGAGGAACACACAGCGGGTGGGACATCTGCCTGGAAAGCTACAATAGCATCAGTCAAAGACACACACACAAATTATAATAATGACTCATTATAAACTCTTTGTGCCTCTAGAAGAACACACATATCACAGCTTGCCATCTTGTTATTATCAAGAAAATGAAAATGCTGCTTAAAAATGGGGGAATGTATGTTCATGTAAACATCTGCATTTATAGGAAAGGAAGAAAGTGACAATTAAACTATATCAAAGTAGAGACAAAACACACAACACTGATGAACAAGAAAAGGCTCCCAGAACTATGTACTTAGCTGCCTTTTTAAAAAAAAAAAAAAAAATCTGTTTGGAAAGAGCTCTTATTTAGATCAAATTATTTTATGCAAAGATGTGATTGTGGGAATCCACTCACTTTTAAGTGAGAGGTAGTTTTATATGTATTTGTGTATACGTATATATATAACTGTACATATGTATATGCTATACAATGGCCATGACTGTGGAGCCTTCCACATTATATGCTTTTTCACCTTACAAGTAAGATTTTGCAACCTCTAGGACCTCCTACCCATTGTCCAGGGCCCTCCTTACGTGTCATATTAAGGTCTAAACATAAGTTCACATAACGTGTTTCTATCCGGGGCATTTTCTCTTTGCCACATTTAAAGTGTGTTCTGGCACGCTGCAGAGACTGAGGTGAGCCATAGTTCATAACTGCAAGCACGGGACTTAAAACCTTATATTTCAGAATGGATTTGTGGTGAAATAACTGATAAACACTTGAATTCTAGAAGGTTAAATATTTAATAAAACAAAAGGAAGCTTTATTGACTGCAGGTCAGAAGGGTAGAGAGAAAATTCTACCTTGTGCATCCCCTGATGTACTCCCAGCCTGAAACTAAATCCAGGAATAAAGGACGACCATGAAGTCCATGAAGTCAAGACCACTTTGAAAAGTATCTGGAAAGCAAATATCCTGTCTTTAGTCAGGTCCTCAACTCTGAAGGCAGAGGGATTTAAATGCTAACAAACCTCATTGCAAAGGGTTATCCAAAACATGCGCTTCACCGGGGAACACAGCTCTGCAAAGAACTGATTTCTGTGACATACCAAACAAAAGAAAATGCACGAAACAGAAAGTGATTAACCTAAAAACAATCTTCCTTGAGGCAGCTTACATGAAACACCAGGTTTTGGAAGTGAAATGCTAGCCTTTAAAAGGTGTCATTTACAAAGCAGAACACTTTCACAACAGTCTATCCTCTCTGTGCCCCTTGCCAAGAAAGTATTGTCAAACTCTCCATCTCTGCTGCTGATACTCCGCTAGCAACAAAAACCTTTACAGAAAGGTAGATGCATAATCAAGTTTCTTGATTGCTTTAGCCCGTTAGCAGCATCACTGAGAGATAACACAGATGACCCCCTTTCTGAAATAGCCCTTACATGTATTGCTGTGACACTCCTGGAAGGGAAGGAAATTTGGTATATATGAACAGCAACATGCACCAGGACAGAGGTCAATACTAGGAGAGAAATACCATGGATTTTTTATTTTATTAATATTAGTTAAGTGAGTAACCGAGACAGATAATGACATCCTTAAGCTTCCCTTTGGTTAGGGTCATGGAAACACCTTTCAGCATCCTAGCAAAGGCCATTAGCTAGCACACAGTATAAACCACTGCTTTCAGCTTCCACAGCCACTCCGTGCTCGATGAGAAGTGCCTCTCCCCAGCTGAGCTTTCTGAATGCTATCGTGAGCACAGTCAGCACAGCCAAATCACAGCACACACAACGTTAAACCCATTGTCACCTCAAGGGCGACTTCTGGCAAACACTCCCTTTCATATTAATCCAAGTTTTCCTTCAAAGAGTGCTGTGATCCATTTGTCCACTGGCTTTTCCCAGCTAAATTCTTCTGAATAAACTCTGCACCAAATCAGAGCTGACAACAAGCAGACATCAAAAGCAATGAATTCTCTAGACCAGTTAACTATGGAGCAGCAGGCACAGCAAAGAAATCACATGGATTTCCTATCCAACAAGGTTTGTTCTTTCAAGAAAGCATCCTAGGCAAGTGAACTTAGGAAAACAAAAACCATTACAATATTAAAAAGAGAAGGGAGGAGTGCTCCATTTCTTTCTTAGGAGAGAAAAGGGTAGCTTACAGAAATGAAGAAGTTAAACATCTAAGAACGAATACTTGAATACCACGCAGTGAGAAAATGCCAAAAAAGACTAAAAAAAAGTATTAACTTCTGCAGATGGCTGAACCAGAGGAGGTTTAGATTGGCCATTAGGAAGAATTTCTTCCTGGAGAGGGTGGCCAAGCATTGAAATGGGCTTCCTGGGGAGGTGGCAGACTCTCCATCCCTGGAGGTATTTAAGAGATGCTTAAGAGATGCATGGAAATGGCTTTAAGGGGCATGGCTTGATGATGGGACTCGTCAGGTCAGGTTGAAGGCACCCTGGGTGTCTGTACCGGCAGTGCCAGTGGGAGCAGGGCTGTGGAAAGAAGCAGCGGGTGCCGGTGTCTGATGATCACCCACCAAGTCCTGTTCACTGAGTCCAGCCCCAGGGACTGAATGTTTGCTGGCATCCCCTGGGGCAGTGCTGGAGCACAGCTTTCAGCTGAGCTTCTCCCAAAGAAAGCTGCCTTGGTCGGTCTGAGGCCCCAAGGATGCAAAGCAAAGCACAGTAAGCAAGGATGGCAAAAGATTCACTTCCAGTCCGAACTCACAGAGCAGCAGAGACGCACGCTCAGAGATAGCTAGTTTTCTCAGATATAGCTACTTTCCATTCAAAGAAAACGTAATTTGAGCCCACAGAATTCATGAGCAACAGCAGACAAACAGCCTTGAATCCAGGCCTTTGAGAAGAAGCCTACAGAAGTCCTTTGAAGCACCGCCTGATCCCAGCCATGCCCCCCCCACCTCCAAAACAGGGAGGTAGTCTGACCCATCGCCTCCTCCTTCAGTTCTTCGCTTGTTTCCCTGGAGCTCAGACCGGGCAGCCGCATCTCCCTAAAAGGCACTGGATGCTTTTATTTATGGTTTCACATTTCATGGTTTAAAACAAGCATTTACTCCACAGACAGTCCAATCTTCTCTCTCTTCTCTCCCAAAAATCAGCCTTGCATTTTATCCCAGCAGTCCACAATACTCACACGTATACAGGATGAATTTAGGACAGTGGGAATCATTTGCCACTTCAATCTGACTGTATTTAACAAAAGGGAATCATGCTTTTTATTGGCAGCTTAATTTCAGTACTTCTGCTCCCAGCAAGATCCACCAAAAGCAGGATCCTGTGCTTGAGAAGCTGACGTGCTTACAGTCTTCGTAGGTTGCTTATCTCCTGAGACACGATATTTTTCTTATCACCCTTGCCATTATCAGGTGGCTACTAACATCCACTACACTAACGTCCACTACAGGAAACAAGTACTGCTATTGAAAGTAAAACCATCTCTTGCAGGAAATAAGGACTTGACTGAAACCTGAGTGTTTTGCTTACACAAATATGTCTAGCAATAAAACAAAGACAACAAAATCAATAGCAAGAAATGGGCAAAATCATAACACTGAAGAGTTTTCCATGACGCATCTGCTGCTTTTAAAATGAGACGATCTGTTCATTGCAGGAGCTGCTTCCTGAAACCCAAGCTTCCTTTTCTAATACCAACCACCTCCAGCATCAGTAAGCCCTTGGTCATTTCCTTTCCTCTAGACCTTCCTTTTCTGTTTTTTTAATAGGTATTTCTATAGCCTAGAACAAAAGGCACTAAAGCCTTCTAGGAGTCCAGTGCCAGTTTCCATAAGGCGTTAGAAAAACCTTTACAATAACAGCAATAGTTAATACAGCCGCAATCAGAATCAAAATTAAGCTCAGTTAGTAGTATAATTTCACAGCACCATAAAACCACAGATACGTACGCTGGCTCCCTCGAGTGAGTCTTATGGATTTATCTTTATTCTTTTCTTCACTTTATTTTTTCCACCTTTTATTCCGTTTGCAAACAGCATCCTCCTTGTTGGTTTCCAGCGGCACTCAACAATAACGTGAAATTGCTGTGATGTTGCCATGTATTAACAAAGCCAGTCCAAATGACTTAACCCTGACAAGCTGGCCACAGAAGTAATCCCTCCTGGGACAGCAAAATATTAATTGTTACTATCCCAAAGAACGAGATGACTTCAAAGTTCACTGTGTTCCTTATTGTTAGTAGGCAATACCAAAAGAGCAAAGATAATTTTACGGGGATGGCATCACATATACATTCACACAACCTACATAAACTATTCTTGTCATTTTATTTCCTCTGTGGGACCATTTTATTTTTTCCAATAGAAAACTAAGCATTTTTACAACTTTACTTTTTCCCAATAACAGGAGAATTGTCATGGTTTAAGGTTATTTACAAAGATGCTGACTTTAAGTAATACTGAGAGGAAAAAACAGCTTTAAATGTAGAAAGGTATTAGAAGCACACATTTAAGACTTTGTCTTTTCCTGCTGCATTAGTCCAGACTAGTCAGTCAAATTTATCTCAGGTAGCAGTACCGTTAGGGGGATTCCTCTCACCAATAAGGTCACTACCAGGATTCAAGACAGTAATGCATTTCATTACCTCACACTTTTTCCAGTTTAAAAAACGTTCACTCTATTCCCAAGCAGAATCCGCAAGCGTCATTTTTATTCACCACACACACTCTCCTGGTGATCCCCAAGTAGGGCACAGACTCTTTTCTAAGAGCAAAAGTCTCAGCCTTCCAGAAGTGCAGACATCTCAGAAACGTGGGCATTGCTTCCCTTACAGGAGGAACTTGGATCCACAGCCTGCCTCACAGGTAGGACTCCTGCCCAGGTTACAGAGTCGCTCTCCTCATTATTTTTTAAGCATATCATATGCTGGGGAGCAGCTGCCAACTGCCAAACCCTCATGAAAACTCCTGTTTCAAGTCTGATGGACACTTCTCAGACAGTGGAATACCGCTATAGCTCTATCCAACTACTATTGCTCTTATTCCAACTCTAATGTTTCATGTAAGACAGCTGCTGTGAAAAAAAGAAGCAAAAATGACTGCTTCTTGGTGTCTGGGACACTCATACAATGAGAGGACATCCTGCCATCCTTCAGTAAACAATTATCAAGAGAAAGAAGAAAACCTCAAAAGAAGTTAAAAAAAAAAAATCAACCCCAAGTAATCTTGGGCACATTTATTAATATAGTGTTCCTGAAGATTAGGAACATACCAGTTCAGGCAGAACCCAGAAGAAATAAATTTATCTTGGCACTGACATCCTGAGTGCTTTCATTTAAAGTTACTGGATGAAGGTAGACTCCAGCAGCTTTTCATGTCATAAGGTGTGTCTAATTTGGTTCAAAAGTGTGTTTCTGAAGTAGATCCTCCAATTATCCCCACTTACTGCACTGTGCTTCACATCAGGCAGTGGTTTCAGAAGGCACAAGCAGGAATGCTTTGGGGAGATAAAAAATTGAAAGATGTTTTCCACGACTGTACTTGATGCCCTCCAGTAACTAAGGGGCATTCGGCCCGTTTATTGGACTAGAGCTGGTACCAAGTAAAACCTGCTGAAAAATACTGCGTAGATTCCAAGTCCTCAGCATCAGTCTGCTTTTCAATCCTGCTTCTGTAGTGCCATATTTTTTAATATGCATGTAGCCTAATACTATTTTCTTCCATACTATTTTCTTCCCAGGACAAATGTACTTGGCAAATTTAAACCAACACTGAGAACAGCTTTGAAATAAAGCCTACGCACTTGCATTAGTTTTAATGTTTGCCTGAAGAGGTTTACCTTTTTTTGGATTGACTCAGAGCTACACTTCATAAATAGTTATCAGTAAAAAATAAAATAAATAGTTATCTGTAAAAAAAAAAAATAGCGCTCACTAAGCATAGAGCAGTCACGTGAGATCTACAGTGACCCAAAACAGCCGTATTTCTTTGGAGTGGGTATAGTAGCTTAGATAGAGAGGGGGTGAAAAAAGGCAAGATGGGCCGCAATATAACAACAAGTTGATCGTGGTTCACACCAAGTAGTGAACTAATAGAACTAATGAACTAATGCAATTAGAGGAAACAGTTAGCTAAGTCTTTGTGTTCCACGTGAAGTACAACAGAACACGGACCATATTATCCACTGAATCTTATTCCCACTTGCTTTCTACCTGCTCAGTGAGCAAAGCAAGAAACTGGCTGTAAATCTACTGTCCCACCTGAGATATCTGTGTTTCAAGCAGTAATATTCATAAACAGTTGAAAGTGCCACAGGAAAAAAAACCACTGCCATTTCCCCAGGTGGTAATTAAAGACTCAAGGTAAGTTCTCAGTGGACTTCAAGACAGCGGAAAGGAACACACAGTCTGTCTTCATATTTGTAAGGGCTCTCTTCATACTTGCTCAAGCCACGCTGAAAACTGGAACAAGCCATCAGGTTATCATTAGAGTAAATAAAAAATAGACCCAAAGCCCAGCATAAAAGAGGTAGTGCATTATAAGAAACTTGTTAGCTTAAACAAACAAACAAAAAAAACTGAAACTGAACTGCATTTTTCAAATGGTATTGATTCAAAAGCTGCTGACCAGGAAAAACAGTCTTAAAATGTATTTGATAAACATCTAAAACCACAAAATTCTGCAGAATTGAATTCCCCATTAAAATGGCTCAGAATCAAAAAAGAGCTGATCACTGCTAGCATAACAGAACAAAGCCAAGCTAAAGATATTGAGAAAAAATCTTAACACAAATAGAGGTTCTACAAATGTCTTGCTGAAGACTCCATTCTTTTCAGCTTCTCTAGAACTACTGCTACATCATGTAAAAAATGGTAATAGCATAGCATTTTCAAATAAAAATATCTACTGAAAATTTTTACAGTAATACATTATCAAATGTTATTTGTAGACTAAAGAAAAACAGTCTAATCAGATCTGTACAAGTGAACCAAATATCCCTTGACAATCCTACTTACAGGAAGCACTCAGAGCAGATTAGATCAGACTAAATGCATCTTTCAAACATTTAGGCAATAGCCTAAATTAAACACTGAAACCAAAAATCTGCCCAAAAAACAGTACTTAAAAGTCTATGAGGTGCTTTTCCTGCAATTATTCTCTCTCCCTATTTTTACTGAGAGATACAACACAGACAGCCATGGCACAGGTACACCATATACTCAAACATGCATGCTGGCCAATTTACACTGAAAGGCTTACAGAAACTGACATACCATTTTCTAGGGAAAAGTTTAATTTTCTCCTGTTTGTCTTCTGAATTAGTAATAGCTACTGTTTATTTGTTTTACCCCCCTACAAAGCAGGCAAGTTGTTCAGGATACCAAACAAAATCTTCTCATAATCATAACTATTTGATGTGCTGCTGAATCATGCATGACTTATGTAAAAAAAAGTTTTGTTATTTTTCCACCTTCCTTGTACATTCCTTGAACATCTCATTTTAGTATTACCAGGTAAAAATACTTGCTAATGTATTAGACCCCACACTTCTGAAATAACTGCCCTCAGAATAAGTGCTTCTGAGTCATCATCTTCAAGTTTGTTTTGCGTAATTCTCCTATACCTTTCAGTCTTACAGAATATATTCTTCCCCATTTTGCATGGGATTCATTTCATTTAACTCTATCGGTTTGACGCTTAAGTTAAATGCAAGCAGGCATCTGCTCTCAGTTAATTGTCTAGGCTTCCTTTCACAGGCTATGGAAAAATACAGAAGATCCCCTAAGGATGATTCAGCCCATCTTGAGCACCCACTTAAGCAGAAACTGATTCATCTCCTCTCTCCCCGCTCCTGACTAGGAGAGCTACTTTTAAGTTGCTAAAGTCAGACAAGATGAAACCCATTACTAATGCCTTACAGTTATAACTGCATTAGCAGCTAGCATGGTTCAATGGGAGCGCATCTGCAGCACAAAACACTTTCTGCTAAGAAGCACACGTTCACACCAGGTACACTTCAGGGAGAGAGGGGAAGCAGAATTTTAGATTCACTCTAGTCTGTCCCTATAGGCTCAAAGTCCATTAGCAGCTAGAGCTTATTTAGGTGTGTTCCTGCAGCATGTCTGATAGTTTAATTTTTATCACCATTTCCCACAGCCCAAGATTGTTCCCCAATGAATACCAAAATGGGTAAGTGGGGACACCCAGGGGGTTCAATTTAAAAGCATGTTCTCAGTCCAAACTATACTGCTAATGCAGATGTCCCGTGTTAGAATTCACGTACTTTGGGACACAGCTTTTGGCCTGTTGGCATATGCAGTCAATGTCCTGCCACCCAGGCAATTACAATCCATATTGTTAACTTCCAATTTTCCATACTAACCTTGCATTTTTGACCCTTCTTGCTTCTGCTGGAATGCCTTTCACAAACACAGCTGAGTGGTACGCAGCATTTCCAATGAAGTTTCAGCTTAAGCTATGTCCCCAGCTCTGCTACCCAAGCTGGAAACACCTTGCCTGATACCTACGTGGCCGCACCTGACATCTTCATGGTTATACACAGACATCTCTCTTACTCCGATGACGACTGATTTAAGAGACAAACAGCAAGGTACAACAATACTGCTGAGGGTGAGTTGAAAAACCATTGGCATGTGTTGAAGAGTGAAGGATTCCAACATTTCCATTTTCCCAAACACATAATTCTTGCCTTTGACCTTAATGAGTTTCTCTCACTATTCAGGTTTTAAAAGCCTCTAATGAATCTAGGGGCAAAACATTTTCTTTTTCAATAAGAAATCAGGCCAAACACAGTATGAGGCAAACTAATCTGAAAAGTACTCCCTGGGAACAAAGTAAAGGCTAATAACAGACACTGAATCACCTGATGCTGCGTCTCACTAGCAAATGTCACTGCTAAATCAGGCATCCTTTGTTACCATAGGCAAGGAGTTGCAAGGAAAATTTAAAACCCACAAAGGGAACCATTGATTTTAGAAGAGAAGATAAAGGTCTACTAATAATGAACCCAGCAACAATATAACTTCATAGATATTTAGCAGTAAAAACAGCATGTCATGTCCTGCGGGTAAGCACAGGCAGCCAAAGGTCATTCTGCTTTGTTATTCACATCAGCACATTTCACTTAAGAGGATCTTCTACTACCCACACAAAAAACAACATACACGTGGATAGTGTTTTGCACATGGAGCACTGTCACCAACATGCTCCCTCATCTCAGGAATGTCATAAATTTAAACACAATTGTGTTGAAGACTAGGTGATTGAGCAGAGATAAAGCAGTAACTCACAGTAAGTAGCAGGAGCAAAGACATTCACCTCTCCTCTTCCCATATCACTATTAGGAATAGCTACCAAAAGGCTGTTCTCATCATCAGGAGGAAAGGTCTAGCTATTCCCACAGCTCAAGCCAGGGTTCTTACTTCTCCTGTCCCTTTCAGAACCTTCCTCCAGCCACCTGCACAGAGGAGGAGAGATCACAGTTAGAAATCACTTGTGGGCATTGAACCCTCTCAAGTGAATTCACCATGCCCAGAGAGCACGCAGAGATGACCTGCCACTAGGTCTCCTTGCCTTCACATCCCAGCAAGTTCTTACTCCTGTATACATCATCCCTCACACCTGAAAGACAGAAGAGGTAAAATTTTTGTATGTAAATGTTAATGTAGTTTTACTTCAGATACTTGTGTTCTCTTGTCAGCTCATTCCCTTGTGCCCCTCATCATGAGTTACATCTCTCCCATCCTCAGAAGTAGATCAGATTTGAGATATAAGTAGCACATTTGCATCCACATGATGCTAAAGTCATGCCTGCAACACAGTGCCTTGAACTTTGACCAGCTTAGACCAAACTATCTACAGCAACAAGCACTGCAAAAGGCTGAAAACCTTTCCAGGAAGCTTAGTAAATTCTTGGCAGTTACCCCATGCTACTGCACTCTTGCCAAGCCAGCTAATTTTAAGTTAACTTGTGTGTGCCCCAACAGGCAGTCAGAGTAACAACTACGCAAGAGTAGACAAAACCTAACTAAGTTGTCCTTTCTGTTCCAATTCCCCATTGCTTTGTGTGTTGTCACTACATAACTCATGAAAAAGGGCTACAGAATATGCCAGTTCTATCTGAAAGCTTTTCATATAAAAATACACATATGCATATCACATGGAACAAAGCTGCAAGTAAGTGCCTATTATAAAGCTACCAGCAAGGCCAAAACTAAAAGCAAGGAGTCCAATTCAGATCTCAGATGCTTTACATCAGTCTTCAGTTGATCTTTTTGTATTGCTCCCTACTTAGATCAATGTCAGGAAGAACAGCTCGAAGGACTGTGTCCACAAAACAGTGAAAGAAGAGGGAAATTATGTAAACAAAGGATCCCTTTAGACTGTTCATATAATTCCTAAATTTGCAGCACCAAACATTGCCACATTTATTAGTATTACCAGGCAGTTTTTAAAAAATAATAAAATGTCCTATTAATCAGAACTAGAACTTTCAAGACTAAATCTGTTAAGACAGTGCTGAGAAAAACTAATCAAAGTTTGTAATTCCTAGGCAATTTGAGATCTGCCCTCCATTACATTCAGCACTGAGGCATTTTGCTAAACTCTGACCTAAATTCTAAACCCAGAGCTTTATAAATACTACAGAAATTGTTGGTTTGGATTATTTGGTGTTGCTGTCAGCTCTGTATCAGACTGCTGCATTCCTGTCTTCACATACAAAATAGAAATGCTGACAGTTGCATCTCATTCAATAAAATGCAATCAATTACTACAGTAAGAAAGTATATTGAAATAGGAAGTGCATCAATTCACGTCAGTTTATTCCAAAATACTGTAGAGGGACATTTTTCATCACCAGATTTTCACATGAAAGCTTTTGGCACCTTACTTCGTGCTGGTTGTACTGACTGTCATTATGTGTTCCAGAAGCCTTTCCTTGCCTTATAAGAAGGCAAAAATTAAACACAAAAAGTGACAAGGTCAGTGCTGTCATACCACTTCATGCTTTCCACGAAGACACAAAACTGGTTTTGGTGAGTATCAGAAGTTTCAGTCAACAGCTAAGCTGAGCACTGTAATTCATCTGGACTAAGAGTACTAAGACATGAAAATTTTAGAGGTCAAGTTTTTAATCAGTTCCCTGCAGCTGTTATTTGCAGCACCTTTGTTTTTGAGATTCACTACTATGCACATTTTCACATTTGAAATGTTAGGCTCAACATTTTACGTATTCTGACCTAGTCTCGATGAAAGAATAAAAAAGGTCACACAAGCATTCCTCTAGTCACAGGCAACAACAGTTGTCTAATACTATTCACTATGAATTATTCTCACATAAAACTTCGACTGGTTAAAGTTTGCCCCCAGCTAGCAGCCAAGGCCTAAATTTGCAGTCCAAGCTTTTTCCTCTTAACACAGTGAACCTCAACAGTGAGCCCTACGCTTCAGAAAAGCCCATCTCCAGACTCAAGTTTGGAAGCCACATCTTATTACAGAATTACAGTGGATAAACCAATATCCAGAATTTTAATATGAAATTCAGTATGGCCTGAGAAGACTCCTTTCACATTTGGAGACTGTAATTTAGCTCTAGACAGGACAAATCAGTACCAGCCACCAACGATTCCCTTCTACAACCAGTACAGAGGCTGAAACGTCTACCTGTAAATTATGTCAAACAGCATTAGCAACAAGATATATCCTGTGACCTTTCTTCCTGGTTATCTGCAAGGTTGTTATACACCTGTTTTTGCATGCAAATCACAGTCTGTATGAAGAACTTTAGATATTGAAGCTTGACCTCACACACGCCACAGTCAGCAGTGTTTCAACTTTTGTTAAAAGTTTTTTGACCTTGTGTCAAAAATTGATGTATGGCATGAATTAGACTTTAAAGACCCCAATGTTCCACCGAGTATTGCTGTGCTGGGTCTGTCAGCCTGGTTACCCCCATGCCACGGCTCCGTTCTGCAGGTTTTCCTTGGAGGGTGAGGTATCTCTGAGTGGCAGTGCTGCTGAGCTCTACAAGTTTACTTCGCCAAGAAGCGTTGCGCCTGACAGCAGAGTGCTGATATACACTGGGTGCTGAGCAATGAATGAGACAGAGGCTATAAAAAGGAAAAGTTTGCAAAAGGTGCAGTAGAGAACTGTGGGCAGCCTCTTCCCCTTTCCCAGCCCCCCAGGCCACAGGAGATGAAGTTTCCATCCCTGCTGGAGAGGATCCTTGGCCTCCATGCCACCTCTGCCCAGTAACACCCTCCCCAGCCTCCAGGGCTGCCCTCCTGCCATGGTGCACAGCTCCCTGCACATCTACAGAGGGATTAGCAGCATCACCCCTAGACTAGAAACTGTTCTGTGCACTAGCTAATTATTAGCATACTCATATTTGCTTCCAAAACACCTTTCACATTTCTCCTCCACGCAGTTAAATATCTCCCAAGGTCCATTCATGTCACAAAACCGTGGGGTCAAAGCAGGATCTATACTTAGCTCCAAAGCTAGGTCTATCCTTTATGTGTGCAGCTGATTCACTACCACCATGTCAAGTTTCTCTTGTAGTGTTTGCTCTAACAAAAAAAAAAAAAAATGCCTCCGTTCTCACCTTGCAGTCACCTTGTAACACAGTCTGATGCCCTGCACTTCTGGATCGCAGCCTGCCATCTGGACTTTTGTCTTCCACTGCGCTCAGTCCCCATCCTGGGCCACCTCACAGTTGTTAATTAGTGGCACTGTCTACATGCAAAGTATCCTGCCCATCATCATTTATATTATAAATGCCTTTTCCCCCCTGACTCTTTATGTTCCTGCTGCTAAATGTCCTTAATTTCAAATACTTTATACTAAATTTTGATTTTAATAATGCTGGAATGAAAAGCAATTTTAAAGCAATGCATACTGTCAGAGGTCCCCTCAAGCAGATACAATTTCTCTTAGCTTTGCCTTTGTGCATAGGTTAAGCTTAAATGGAATAATAATGCTACTACTACTAAGACTAAGCAACACAAACGTTTAAGGTCAGACATTGCACATGCCAAGTTTTCAAATGTTTCCCAAACAACTGCCCATATGCTTCAGCTCTTGCAGACCATCAGTTTCCACTCCAGCCTACTTGCATCACTGCAAGATTGAGCTTGTAAGAAAAGCTAATGTAACACATTACAAAAGGAAAGTTTCAGCAATGTGAAACCAACTCAAGTGAATTGGTAATGAACGCAACAGCTGCCTGCCAATGCTTCTGTTCTGCTATTACAGCAGCACCAAAAAGTGAGGCTTTCTACACTGAAGGATCAGGCAACCTTGAGATATCAGCCGAATGAATAAAAAGGAATTGCAGGCATGACATTGGAACAGGCTGCCCAGGGAGGGGGTCACTGTTCCTGGGGTGTTTAAGGAAAGGCTGGACGTGGTGCTTAGGGACATGGTTTAGTGGGTGATACTGGTGGGTGGGGGAAAGTTGGAGGTCTTTTCCAACCTTAGTGATTCTATGATTCTAAGACCGAGAAAGAATATTTTAATAGACAAGATGCTAGACTTGGAAGGAGAAAAGCAAGATTTAATTTTTCTTAGGTTCTTAAGTTTTTAAAAGTGCATGCCACAATCTCTGAATCAGTCACTTTGGTAACGGCAGAGCAGAAGAACCTATCAATGCAAGAAAACATCTTCTGAAAATCCTGTACAGTGGTAAAGCACTCAGGAGCAAACAACTGTGCAAATGCCACCCACTTCAAATTTCAAGCGGTAATTAGGCACCAGCATGTTTCTGAAACATCAGTCCAGGGTCTCTGATCCTGCTCCAGTAAGAATTACTTCTCTGCTCTCAACTTCCCATCTCAGCAGAGGTCTCCAGTGGCTTATCAATAACAAATAACCCATTTAGTAACTATAGCACAGGGATTCCCTGGGACATCCTCTACCCAAAGAAGTAGTGAAGATAAACAAATGCTGGTCCATTCCTGTTAGATAAAAGTGTGTCTAAATGCTGCAAAGTCAAACTAAACTGCAACAGAGTTCTCCAGCACTGGCCAACTCTTTTACCTTCTTAGATGCAACCAGACAACAGTGCAGCATGAATATGCAGAAAGGCACAGGTGTCTGAATAGAAACAGCATAGCCTTGAGTACAGAAATATTTCAATGGCAAAAGCACCACAGACTGAATTGTGCCAACAGAGAAAGAGTCTTTCATGTGATCCTCTGACTGCTCATGTTAAGACTGCCATCGGTTATTAGCAATGAGGGACTTGCCACAGCAGACTGATGGACAAAGATCCACTGAACGCCACAGCAGTCCTGCCAAGGTACGTAGTACTGCTGCTTCTCAAGGGATACTAAAAAGGTCACACTTGTTTCAGCAACTCCACGTAAGCCATAATTACAGCCCTCAGCCCTACCAAACTCACCTTTCAATTTTAAATTAAAGCTGGGTTCTTTGCTTTTAGGTATCAAAGGCCCCACCTGACCTTCAGCTAAGCCCCTGCCCCTCCTATTACAATCTCTTGCTATGCTCATGAAGAGCTTGGGCAATGATTTGTGCTGCAGGATCAGACACAAATCACCACCAGTGGGCTTGCAGGAGGCTACGTCAACGTGGCAGGAAAAGGCTGACATTTTTCTGCTGTGGTCCTGCCATTTTAGGTTACCTGTGCCACTGCTTTTGGAGGCCACTCTGGCTGCTGGGAGATGGACAGAACCACAGCAGCAGCTCTTGTGCCGAAGCTAAGGGAATAGCCATGGGGGCCATTGTTACTCCTTCATCTCCCTGGCATACAGAAGCATATCCAAAAAGCTTCATTCTACAGGCCTCTCATTTCAAACATCCACCCCAATGCTGGCCTTTCCCCTCCCTCCCCTTCCCTACAACAGCATATACAGCTTATGGACCTCCCACTTGGGGCAGCCGAACTCAGTACCAGCAGCGATGCTGAGAAGCCTTGAACGTGCTGGAGGACACACACTGCAGACCGTCTGCAGGCCTGGGAGCTTGCTCCAGGCTGCGCTCCCCAGCCAGGAGCGGGACACACGTGTACATGCTCAGCCCTGCACATCAGTCCTGCAGCAGCACCACCACCGTGGCGGACATCTGACCTCACCTTCCTGATATGAGACCGTCAGCCTCCCTCAGGGAAGCAGTCTTCTGTCACTTTTAAGGCAACTGGATTTGTGGGAGCAGACCTGAGCATCGCCGGAGATGCAGAGAACCCTGCTAAACACTTGGTAGCACAATGGCAGCCCTCCAACCGAGCATAACAGAGGCAGAGGAAGCCAGAACAGCCTCCAAAAATCAGTCCACCACTGAACAGGAAGAAAGATGATGACAGTAAGGATACACGACTCTAAATTTTGAATGCCACAGGCAGGGAATTATAAACCTCTTTCTCATGGAGCTTCAACGCAAAAATAAAAATCCAAGCTCCCTAACACCACACGTAAATAAACCCACAAACAAAACCCCACAGATCCTGAGGCAGGGGATGGCAGCTTGCCCACACTAACTTTAGAATAAGATATTTCATAAAGACACACCAGAAGAGAGTTCCGTGGTAGTTTTAATTCCTTTCTCTCAGTCGCAGAGAAGCGTAATGATACAGCACTGCAAAGTAAATATTCTAATGCAAATCAGGCCCATTCCTGAAAGTCACAGTGACCCGAGCAGCCACCCAGAATAAAATCTTGCCAAAGTTCCCTCAACCAAAGGACAAGCCTAATGGCTCTCACAGCACACAGAACTGGAGAAATAGATTTTCTCCATCTCAGATATAAATGCACACAACTTGAAATGAATTCCTCTGAAGAAAATGAGGTAGCTAGCGCTTGTACAAAAAACTAATGGGAATTTTAATAAGGAACCCAAAAAAAGTGTGATGGACACAGCTGTTCAGCATCTCTCATGTTTCATTCTGAATTTTAAATAATTCATTTTTAAAAACAAACAAACAGTATTTGCATTTTTAATAATTGAGAGAAGACCGGATAAGGAAACAAACAGCAAAGGAATTTCAAGAGTGGTGGAAATGGTCTCAGAAGATCCAGATTACTTGAAATCACTGTTCAATTTTATTTTCTCCTCAGGGACTTCAGACACCTTTGAATCTCACTCGTGTTCTTGCTTCGTTTCTTCTTACACAAGACCTCAATGTTTTTATGTACTGCTGCAACACTATATTTAGTTTTATGACTTGCAGTAGTTAACACCGCAATAGGATGGGCTTGTACTTATTAAGAAGCAGTTCTGCTAATGATGTTCATGATCTGCTCCGTAAGACACACGAGTAAATTCAGAGATGCGCTCCTGCAAGTTACACCTGCCACAGCTCTCTGAACAGCACGCTACTTAGCGCCGCCGACTCAGTTCTGGATGGATGGCTGCACAGAAAGGGGGAGCTGCAGGCACGGGCGAGTTGTTTGTCCGCACCCGTTCTGTTTATGGGAGTGCTCGATGGGGTGGGCATGGGTGGGAGCAAGGAGCACTGATGTATGAGAACCCTTAATTTTGTTGCAACCTATTTTCCTAGTATAGGTTACATTATACACAGGGAGTATGAAATACAGCTCAGTCTCTTGTCGGTGTTTTTTCATTGCATGGAGGAGTCCGAGCTGACTGGGTGCTGCGGATTTACACCATACCAAGTCTAAAAGCATAAAGGAATTTCATAGAGGCTTATATGGATAACCCAGAGACCTCAAGCAACAACTCCGGATGCTCTTAGAAAGAATAAAAAACTTCAGCTCTTGCCAAAAGCTTTTGAAAAAGTTCAATGTTTTTCCTACTGTCCTATACATTTGTTTATTTAAGTCAGTCTAGTGTAAGATTCACAGCTATGTGGTATGCCTCTGATATCGCTAAGCCAGGGGCAACTGGCTTAGCACAGAAATCCCTAGGAACGCATCAGAAGCCCCCAGATGGGCAATAAGCCCACTGATGGTACCTCCAAGCTGCTCTCCGGCTCTTCTCACCCAGCACACTCCAGTGATGACCAAAAGGGCTACATGGATGAAAGTTTCCCGAGCTTCACAGCACGGTTCAGACCCTATGAAATCATCCACGCTTAGAAAAGCCTCAAAAAAAAATTAAACAGCATTCCTCTCAGTCACGAGCTAGTGCTGTGCTGACCTACGCTTTGTAGCAGGCCTACTCTGACTGTCAAGATGAGCCAACAAGCTAACAGATGTACTGCAGCCGAGGTCCCCTAATACTAATTGGGCCAGAGATTGCTACACATTCTCTCTTACAACCTACTGCATAATTTTTGTTCTTTGACTAGCTATAGCTCACGAAGCAGAGCTTATCTTGTCCTAAGACATGTTACTACACCCCTGAGCATCAGCAGTTAGAGATCTGGTCAGCAGCTGAACTGGAGCCAACTCAGTAATTAAACTGCTTAATCAGCTTCATTGGCTGGTCCCTATTCTTTTCCCATAACTAGCGCAAATCAAAGCAACTGAGATTATTCCTAATTTTTTTTACCACTGAGTCTGAGAAGACTCCGGTGTGCTCTTCTCAGGCGATGCCCTGAGCAAGCTGCCAACCCCCCACCTCCCAGCCACCCAGCAGAAGCCCTCCGCTGCTTGTCAGTTCAAAGAGGAACTTTTATGCCTCTTCTCCTGGAGGCTTAAAAATAAATATATAAAAAAGCCCTGCACCTCGCTACCATTTCACAGAAGAATACACCGCAGTGAACCATCTGAAGTACTCAAGGACCGAATTAGCCTTTGAAAAAAAGTTTGAGTGTGCTAAATCAAAGAAAAAAGCCTCTTGCTTTTTATCATATTAAGGTGGCATTTCTTAGAGATGAACTAATTAAAAAACACTTTAAACAGCATTGATGGGAATATAAATCAGATTTCACTTTCCAATATTAAGAAAAAAATCACTTATGTCTACAGCAGCACTCATTAGGGAGTATTTATAAAAGCTTTTTTCCTTTGATTTGTCTCCTTAAATAAAATTCCCACATTTTTTGTTAGTATAATTTACCTTTGGTGACCTAAAACCCCGACTATCCTGAGTTACGCCATCTGAGCAGCTGTTTCGTGCTACTTCTAAGAAATGTTCTCTCGAACATCCTTTGACCTTTGCTGGACAGAGTTATGAATCAGGATCATTCTTCCCCTTTAGGAAGATCACTTTCGAAAAAGTGACCCAGAGGGAGATGTGTGAGCCTGCCCTTCTTCCTGCCAAGCCCGAGATGCTGCCACGGCAGCTGCGTGAGAGCAGCGCACTGCCCCAGCTCCTGCCAGGAGAAGCCGGCCAGGCTCTGCACGAGGCAGAAGGGCTGCACGGCTCTCCTGCCCTGCTTGCTGGAGCCAGCAGAGAGAAGCAAGCAGAGCCTTCGACAGGATGGCATTGGCAGCTCTCCTTTTCTTCTCTTTACTTCTGTGGGTTTCAAGACAGACAGGGAGATCCCGACTGCAGAACCCATGGGACCTAAAGGCTCAAAGGCCTCTTTTCCACACATCCTTAGAAAGCCCTGGCAGCCTCTCCCCCTCACCGCTGCTGCCAAGTTCTCTGCTGGCTGTCAGACTTACGCACTTTTAAAACAGGATTGCAGGAGCAAAAGCTTATCCACAACCACCTCGCGGGCTGTTTAGAGTCCTGCAGCGCTGCTGGATCATCGCCCCCAGGCATCTTACTCAGGTTCTTTAATGTTCTTTACTCGGCACTGCTGTTGCTTCAAAAACGCTCTGAACTGCCCTTTTCAGCCTCTCATCCTGCCAACACGGCCACGATGAGCCCTAGGAGGCACGCTCTCACAAGTCTCAGCAAGGCCTGGGGTTTATTCTTCTTTCAGAGCCTGGATCTCCCAGGGATTTTAAGCCCCTCATTTCTCGTTTCAGCCCCGTCAGTATTTTCTACCCAGCACACGTATTTTAAACACACAGACACAAATGAAACAGGTTATCATTCTGCTTTCTTGACAGGATCTGCCTTTTAAAGTCTCTCCTGGTAATAAGCAGAAGCAACTACTGCTGGAAAACACTTGGAGAGAAATAGCATCAGCAGTGCAATGTAAATAATTAACTAAACCATTCTTTTAGATTGCATTATGCAGAGAGGAGTAAATCATCAGACAGGCATTTAATATTTCATGAAAGTTATCATAAAGTTGGGAAATCAAGTGTCCTTCTACGTCATTTCAGGGCATGGATTAGTCATCAATACATTTAAGAACTGAGCCTTATACCCTTGGCAGCACTGACAGAGATGGATTCTCTCAAATGCTACACACGTGGAGTTTTCTACATCCACTAAGATTCCTAGGAGGCTCATGATCAGAATTTCCTGGGCAGGATGAGGGACAGAGAAGGCAAAAAAGGGTCTTTAATGGTCCTTTAAATTGGGTAGCCAGAAATTGAGGCATACAACATTGCTAGCCATTTCTGAAAACACTGACTCACTGAGCTGGTAATGAGCAGTTGGGTTGCTGAATGACTACTTCAACAAAAGACATTATCCATCGCCCTAAGTGATACTTATTAACAACAGATCTATCCTCTGGAGAAAGAAACAGAGCAAAACCCAATCCAACTCCCTATTTTCAGTGTTGCCAAATGAAAACCTAGTGTAGTTTCTTCAGAATTAATACTTAGAAAGCCATGGAACACATCCAGCCACATCACATACACTCCAAATCATTTGATGTTAGTTTTTACATGAGCAAAGGGTTTTTCAGGACAGAAAATAATTGAAGTTGTACAAGCATTTTGTTGTTTATCTGCTTTATATCTGTATTTATCCATTTTTAAATGGATATTTTTCAGGTTTCCCTTTGTTACTTTTGCTCATTACCAATAGCAAGTCCACCCAACTTTCACCAATTTCTGCCAGGCGTTTCCCTCCTCAATCTTCAGCTGATGTTCTTCCATCCTAAAGTGAAATCCCAGGTCCTTCTCAGGCCTGATAGAACTTAAGGCAGTGCAGTATCGGGGGGGCAGGGGGGAGAAGGATTAGAGCATCATGGTTTCTCAGCTTTGCATCAGTAGGTGTAGGAAGCCCAACGTAACTATCAACTAAGATTTTTATGTGCACAGAACCTGGACACCTTCAGTTTCTAATATCCACCCTACACTGAAGAGCAAGAAGAGTTAGAGCTCTGTAAACACAACTTCTTTGCAGGCTGAACACACACACACACACACCACCCAAAGCAAAATACGATCCGGACAATATTTCTAAGCTTATGACATTATTTTAACTTATATGACAGCACACACTAAGGCCATTAATGCAGTGTTTTGGCTCCTCTGCTAGGTCACAAAGTAAATTGTGGAAGTTCTCATAGGAATACAGATGTTCTTTAAACAGAAAGGAAAAATCGAAGCTTGGCCTTAGAGTAAACGTTGTACTCCGACTTATGTTATTTCTAGAGGATTTATGATGGTTGGAGACTTTGCAAAATTCTGCAATATGCAGAATAAGCAGCTCTGCAAAGACAAGGCAAGTGAAACAGTGTTAGGACAAATCACTTTAAAAACACACTGGCAGCATGCATGCCTGCATGTAATCATACAGAACCTCAGTGTAAATCCACCCAAAGCCCATGTGATCAAACTCTTTATTAAAAGTTTATCCAACTCAACCAGAGCTGTATCAAAATGCATGCTCCAAGTTCAGAGCCAAGTAGAAAATACAAGATCAAAATACAAAGATAAAACTGAAAACCTCCATCAAACAAAAAAAATAGTGAACGCTTGAAGATGAATCCTTTCACAGAAAGGCTCAGTTCATCACAGTTCAGCAGTGGCACCTGCAGCAGACACACTGCCTTACAACTAGAGCTGTGAGGTCCCAGGCGCAGATTTAGCACACGTAGATCCTCATGTTACCATGGGCAAAAGTAGGTAACACTTTATTTTCACATTTATTGATATTGGGGTGTCTGTGTATATACATATATATGTACGTATATACATATATACATACAAACCGCCTGGTTGCTTCTCCTCTTTTCCCTAACCACAGAATAGCCACGTAGCTCTCTACCATCCCCTAGAGCTGAGCAGCCATTCCAATGCTAAGAACACCTAAACATTACATCTGCAGTTTAGTATAAAACCCAGCTGCATCAGCTGCACTGGGAGGAGAACAGACAGCTTTTTCTCTTCCCAGTTTAGAGAAACAGGCAGCTAGGCACAGCCTAGCCCAGCGCACACATCATTTTACCTAAGCCAACGGGCCTGAGCTAGTGTCCTGTGTGTTCTGCAATAGGGCCAGATGCATTCTCACAAAATGCTCTTCAGTCTCTATTGCTGTTCTTTTAACCAGACTTCTTATTCTCACTTCTTCTAAAACCAATTAGTCAGAATGCCATTAGCTTATCCCACGTCCCATCTAATCAATCTCCAGCATGCTATAATCAAAATATGCCCAATCAATACCCTTGAAAATTTCATTTTATTTGTTTAGCCTTTAGGAGACTCATCAAGCCTCCTACATCAAATCTAGTAGCCTAGTTAACAAATTAATCATCTTCACACAGCATCCAGCATAGCACCATTATCCTGCTTTCTCTTAGTGAATACAGAAATCCACATGACTTAATGAAACTCCAGCGAGATGGCAGAGTACTAAGCATATTAGTTGACATTGTTCTGCAGAAAGCATGTGTGTTCAGTTGTCTTCCAACTGATGAAGCAGGATTGTTGTGTCTGACGCGTTATCCTATAAGATTGCATATGTCTAACAGCAAGCTTGAGATTAAAATAGGCAAGCAAGAAACTGGACAGCTTCCCAGAAATGTCTCTGAAGGCAATCTATCCTTCTTAGCAACTAGTTAGCAACCAGAAGATAATTACTGTGGATTAAAGAATTAGATAATAAAACAAAAGTCTAATCAGAAACACTATTGCCAGCATTTTACTATCACAGGGCCCATTAGGAAAAATAAAGACACTGCTGATTTTCATTCTGTTAAAAAATTAACTAAAAGAATAAAAAGACATTTAGAGACATAAAGATGGAGGAAATCCAGACTCATGAAAATATTTGAGGAACCAGAAAGAAAAAAAACCATCATTTTTAGTAGGCATTTGTGGCTTGGCTGAATTTGCACTAGCCAAATCCCCTGGCACAGCAGTTTACTTCACATTTGTGGACATTGTGTAATTAACTCACCCATTTGGAAGATTCAGGCCAAATTCAGCTCCAGTTCAAGCAAGCATAGTTCTCCTGAACTTAGGACATTTCTTGCTTGCCTGTACCAGTGACAAATCCAGCTGTTCCCCAAACAAGATCTAGGAAAGATGAGTAGTTTACATTCTGAACCATAAGATCTCTCATGCCTCTCAAGCTCCGTAGGCAGCACAGTCTTATGGAAACTTTGAGATGTGTAATCCTGTACAAAAATGAAAAGGGACACTGCAGGAAAAAAAATGCATTTATGCAGGTCATATAACACCTGTGCTACAGAAGTAGAGGAGCTACCTCTATTATTCCATATTATTCAGCACACTGGACTACCAGAGACAGGATGGCAGTCCAGAAACCCTGACCCTGGGTTGAGATTTGATAAACACTGGATTCTAAGGCAGAGTGAATACCCAATCTGCAGGAGACCAGGAAAATTCCAATACAGTTTGAAATACTCGTAGCAAAATTCCAGAACCACCTAACTACTCTTAGGACTAAAGAATGTCTTCTTTTGGGGTATGCCAGCATCCACTGAAAACTCCAGAGGCTTTATTTGAAGTTTTCCTCCACTATTTCTTCCTCTCATGTGAAAAACAGTATGAGAAAATTATGATAATGAAAAAATAACGCTATATGATCAAGCCCACAGAGCTCCGTGAATTACAGATTCCAGGTTAACAGCTCTCAGGATGTCCCTTTATTCTGTTCATAATGTACTGTGACCACAAAAAACTAACACGCTCCAATAGATTTTAGTAATTTTCCATGCAAATTTGTACACTTTCAAGGACCTTTGCCACATATTTATTCACTAATCACATACTTATTCAGGTAGTTGAGTAACAGTCACTACAAACCTCAAGTTTCTCTTTTGGTCTTTCACCATATTGCTGTTTTATTTTAACATGCAGTTTTCTGACACAGCTTCATCTGAAAAAGGGATGCTGCCATAATGATTAGTTTCATTCATTGCACAACCTGATTTACTGTCAGAGATTTGTATCCCTTCAAGTATTAAACACTAAATCTTTTAAAAGGTATAATTTGGTTTAACCAAATTACTTTTGTTAACATACCCACTAAAAACAAGAGTCAGGCCTCTGTCTGGCACGTTACTATTTCTTCTGGACTCTGTGATACAAGCTACTGTTCATTAACATTTCTAAATTACCAGGTAGGATGTCACTAGCTACCTATTTCATTCAGCTTCCAAAACCCCTAGAAAAATTGTACCTAAGCTGAAACGAACTCTTCAAAGAAAAATCACAAAGCATGCTGTCACTATTAGAAGCACATAGAAAATAGGAGATTAGTCAGCCAACAACCTGTACTATCAAAGTCCTGTCTAAGGTAGCAGGATAACTAAGAAATATGACAACAGCACGATATTTTTGGAAAGACAAATCCCCTCTCCAAGGTCAGACAAGGAATTTACAAAGAATTTACAGAATCCACATGGCAGTTGTTGTGGGTTTTTGTTAGTTTTTTAAAGTGGGGGGGGGGGGGGGGGGGGGGGTG